>OY821519.1:130485611-130860611 GCA_963682025.1 Cordilura impudica
AAAATTTTGATTTTTGCAACCTCGTTTGCTGTACGGGCGCCACTGTGCGCCGATGACTCTTTGCTTTACTCCCACAATGAGTCACCGCTTTAAGCCAGGTTTCAAATCCCCTCTCAATAGTGAAACAGTTATATAATGATTGGGGAATTAAAATTAATGCATCAAAATGTGAAGCAATTTTTATTCGCAATGCTTCAGGTAAATGCAGGAACTTTGTTGTTCCTGAAAGTAAGACTTTAAGTCTCTTCCTCGAAGGGACTGAAATTCCATTTAGAGAAAATCTAAAATATCTTGGTATATCATTTAATAAGCTTTTGAAGTTTAATAAGCATGCAAGGCAAGTGATTAAAAAAACATATAAAATTATTGGCACGTTTTCTAAAATTTTACATAATAAAGATTTACCAATAAATACAAAACCAGCATAAGACCTTTTTTTTTATATGGATACCCAATTTGATTTAATATATCACCGATAATTGTTAAGGAATTGGAAATTTTAGAGCGTAAAGTTTTAAGGTGCTGTATTGGGAAATATTTTGAATCTTTCTCCAAACGTTTTTCGAATTTCTTTCTTTATAATGAATCAAATATTACACCCATTGGCCATTATATCGGTGATATTTTAAAGAGGTTTATACTAAGAATATCTAATCATGACAACAAATATGTTAAAGATATTTTTAATTCTCAACGAGACTTTAACTGGACAAATATTAATTATTTGTCTCCTATTGGTTACATGAATTACGAATGTACTCGCTCTGAGTTATCTGTTTCTTTATGTTCCAATTTGTATAGGAAAAGTACTCCTGGTACTCATAGGGGTTTCTAAATTTATTTTCAGTTTTGCGTTTGTTTTTGTGTTTTTTTTTTTAATTAGTATGAAATGTTAGGTTAGTTTTAAGTTTATTTTAAGAGATACGCTCTCCTGCTATGTAAGCCCCAGGAGCAAGGGCGTTGAAATTAAAATAGTTTGTTATACAATTTTCACTATATATTGAAAGCATGGCTGCAATTCCACAAATATTGTATTTAAGATATTCCACTATAGTCTTAAGTTTTCTTCTATTATTGTTGCTATATCATTATATTGTAGAAAAAAGACTCAATAAATTTAAACTTTAAACTTTAAATTTTGATTGATAAAATTATCAATTTACATTTATATAAGCAACAGAGATCAAAGTGCTAAAGATCTGGAAGCAAACACTACATTTGGAAATAGTCTGTTTTCGTCTGTCTGGTTTAGTTGAAGTGGTGCCAGACGGTTGGTTCTCAGAAGATGGCAGACTCAGTGCTGCCACAGATATATCAACCCAAATGCCTTGTAAATTAAAAAAAAAAAATCAAAAGAGATAAATTTTGTAAACGTGAAAATGTGGCGTTAAATTTAAAATATACTTTGAAATTATTTTTAAAGAAAATCTTATTTCTTATGTCTGTGGCGTATGCATAATAGTAACCCTCTTATGCTCTTATTTTTGTTTTGTACAATATTTTTTTAAGAAGAGGTTTCGACTAAAAACTATGCAAAAATATTAAAATTTAATATAATTGGGTTTTTTTGATTTTATGGATCAGAACGTGAAGACCACTAAAAACCGTTCTTGTGCGACGAGAGATAGAAAATTGAAAATAAACGCATAAGTCTGTTAAACTTCCTATACCCGCGCATTGGTCTGTGAGACCGACAAACCACTTTTTTTATATGTACATATCTTTTTTTTTTCAGAAACGCTAGAAAATTGAGTTTACTGTTAGCTGCCGGATTTTTTACAAGCTTTATTTTAGTGCATGCAACGTAATTGTACGATACGTACGTGTTGTGTATTTAGTCACAATTCGATCTCTGAGACCGACGTGGGTATGTCCTGATTTTAATTTTAAGGCTGGAGCCTAAGTCAATATATGATTTATGTTTTGCACAAGAAGTGTTTTTATGTTTGTAAAAGTTAATTTTAATTTTTGTGAAAAAAAAGTGTTTTTGTTTTGTTTTGTGGTATTTAAGAAAAAACCATTGATTTTGATGACTATTTTGTAAAAGACTGAAAATTAATAAAATTAATGAAAATATTTGTAAAATAAAATATTCAAGCTCGAGGCCTGGGTTTTTTTTAATTAAAATTCTTTATTCTCCAATATTTCGATATTCATCGAATATCATCTTCAGGGAGTATAGTGCAATTTTAAATGACGAGCAATGAACAAGTATAAATTTTTTTAATTTTATATTTTTATTAAAATCCACTATACTCCCTGAAGATGATATTCGATGAATATCGAAATATTGGAGAATAAAGAATTTTAATTAAAAAAACCCAGGCCTCGAGCCCGAATATTTTATTTTACAAATAAATTTGGAAAGGTCGAATAGAAAACAACTATAATTAATGAAAATAAATTAAATGCATAGCGTAGTTTTTTTATTATATCCTCAAGTTTTATAAAATATATTTATTTTTATTTCGAAAAACTAGGGAACAGGGTTCAAACTTTCGGTCTTTTAGACCGTGCGCGGGTATATGTGTTACAAAAATTAGCGCGGGTATAGGAAGACTAACAAAAAATAACTGCAGAACGTGTTAAATTATATTAAAAAAAAACAAGTAAGAAAATTATAGTTGGTTTAGACCGACCATATTTTACCCTATACCATGGTTTAGAGACCCTATCTTTCGGTCCAACTAATTCGATATAGAAAATAAGCACAAACCAAATTTGAGTGGCATTGTTATTAATATTTTGGGCTGCAGATATAAAAAGTTCATATCGGGTGCAATATTTATATGGGGACTAGGTCGAAAAATGGACCGATCCTGACCATATTTGACAAAGTCACTTATATTTTGAAAAAATATACACAAACCAAATTTGAGAAAAATTTGTGCAGTATTTTTATTTTTTTGATAGATTTAAGTGAAGATCGGGAAGCAGCTCTATATGTCTAATAGGGATTCCTTTTTGGACTACTGATTAATGTATACAATAAACACATACAGGCCCAATTTTACTAAGATCTATATGATAATTTGGATCTTATGGCAATTTATGTCGATTTCATAGCGGTAATTTGTATGGGGACTAGGTCTGAACATGGACCGATATTCGCCAATTTCAACAGCGTTCATTCCATGACCGACAGAAGCTTAGATGCTAAATTTCATCAAAATATATTCAAATTTGCGACCTGTAGTTTGATTTCAAGGTTTACATGGACACACAGACGGACGGACGGACGGACGGACATCGCTAAAACGACTCAGAAAATGATTGTAAGCCGATGGGTATAATAAAAGATGGGTATAAATCAAATATTCTTGGTAGTTACAAACAGCAGCACAAAGTCATTATATATATGGTATAATAACTGCAGAACGCGTAAAATTACATTAAAAAACTTAAATTTCTCTCTTTATTTACAACTAAAACAAAAACTTATAATTTAAATATTTATGGATGACTAAAATAAAATTAAATGCTATTCTTTGTTGCGAAATTTATAAAAACAATTCGTTTTTGATGAGGTACATCAATGAAACTTGCATTTTGTACGATATGCTTGTGTTTCGGATGTACAATTATGCATTTAACATTTTCTTTTTCCCGAACTATCTAGGAACCCACACCAATAATTTAGTTGATCATATGTAACATCATTCGGAGGAAAATAAGTTATTTTCCGTTTTGATGGGAAGGAATGTTAGGTAGGTCGGCCAACTTGCCGTATTTCATTAGCCGCAAAGCAATAATTTTCTGATACTTCTTTTCGAAAATATTAAGGTTTTCTAGTACTGTGTTGTCCCCTGATCTATAATAAACTTCGAAAGCATATGAAAAACCTTTTGAATCGCATTTATAGGGATTGGCTGGCATGCACTGACGAGTTGGATTGCCACTCAAATTTTTTGCACACATTTGTTCATCAATACAAAGGCGCTGTTGCATTGGAACTTATTAAAGCGTTTAGTAACAGAACGGATTTTGTGTGGTTCTATTTGAATGAGCTCCTCGAATAATCTTACCGTCATTGTATTTCTCATCGCTTCGAATGAATGTTTTGCCCAATAAAACCGAACATTTATGTAGCGATACACAGAGTTAAACATCAATACTCCAACTAATTTTCTGAGTTCCAGTTCATCGATTTTAAATTTGATGTTACTGTCCTTTTAGTGTCCTTTTAGTGGTTCGAAAGATACTGTAAAATCGCTTTTAAGGAAATAAGATATAGGGGGGTTTTAATATGTCTAGTTCTTACGGCATGGTATTATTACCTCTAAAGTGAAGATTTGTTGCTGGTATCTGAAGGTTACCTTTTTGGCAAGACACATTTTTAAATTCTTGCGAGTCCTGTTTTATTTCACTTTCATATCCACGGGAAACAAATAGAATATTTGAAATTGGTTCCTCTGAAGAAGATAGCTCTGTGGTTTCGTAACTAAAATATTCATCCAATAGAGAAATATCGCAATCATAATCGCAGCTGTTATTCTCATCAATCATAGATTCCATTAAATCATTTACATTCTCATGCGTTAGATTTTGTAGAACAAGAAAACCTTTTATATATGGTATTTTTCTTGAAAAAAGTGTTATAAAAACATGATTCATTAACCCTTTGACTGTCCATCGAATCACATGTGATGCACAGACATATTGATTGATACGCTTGCGCATCATATGTGATACACAATTTGTCTTATTTCTTTTTACAACATTTTGTATGAACTGATGAAAAATAAAGTGATCAGAGTGTGGAGAATGTTTTTTTTTTTGTATAAGAAACAACTGCAAATTTCTAGAACATAAAACGATAAAAATAATTATTTAACAAAAAAAAAAAAAAATTCAAAAGAACAAGTTAAATAATAATATTAATAAAAAATAATCTAACCCATAAAAAAAACCATATTAAAACTCTTTCTTTCCTTATGCATATGAGTTTTGAATCTCTCCGTGACTGTGCATGACTTTGCGTGACAACTTTAAAATTGATCTTTGTTCACAAAAAGTCTATGGACCAATTATCAGATTGATTGGATGAGGGAAAATGGGTTTAAATCACTCCATGACTACTGTGCGTGACTATGAGTGACTGTGCGTGAATACGTCAAAGTTAATATTTTCTCACAGCAAGTCTATCATCGACCAAGTTTCAGATCGATCGGATAAGGAGAAATGGGTTTTAAATTACTGTCAAAGTTAATCTTTTATTCACTGCAAGTGTATGTACCAAGTTTCAGATCGATCGAATGAGGGGAAATGACATTTAGATCATTCCGTGACTGTGCGTGACTATGCGTGACCGTACGTGAATACCCCAAAACTAATCTGTAGTCACAACAAGACAATGGGCCAAGTGTCAGATCAATTGGATAAGGGGGAATGGGGTTGACCCACGACAGACATACAGACAGACAGATAACAAGTAAGAGTTTTAAATTCGGCTGTGCCGAATCTTTGATACCCTCCACCTCGGTTTGAGTTTTGATAATAAATGTAAATGAAAAAGTAAAGAATTTGTTAAACTTAATACCAAATTATTTCAGCAAATTCTTTGGGTTGGTTTTCATCTTTTCTATTATTTTGGATTTATTTCGGTGTTTGCTTTTTGGTCATCGTGGTTGCTGACCGGCATGCATTTTGGTTATATACCTATATGCATGCGTTTCCGGTTATATGACATAACTTCTCTTTTAATTTAGTTTTTGCTAATTGAATAGCTCGCCCTAACCTCCATTGTAAAGGTAATGGTTGTGTAGAGTGGCTATATGCATTAATTGGAGATGGCTGTATAGTTTCTTTTAACTGGCGAAATATTTATACCCTATACCACTATGTGGTTTGGGTATAATGACTTTGTGCTGCTGTTTGTAACAACCAAAAATATTTGAGCTACAACCATCTTTAATTATACCGATCGAATCAGAATCACCATCTGATTCGATTTAACGATGTCCGTCCGTCCGTCTGTGTGTCCATGTAAAGCTTGTAATCAAACTGCAGGTAGCAAATATGAATATATTTTGATGAAATTTGGTATTTGATCTTATATCGGCCATGGGATGAAAGCTATTGAAATTGGTGAGAATCGGTCCATGTTCAAACCTAGCCCCCATACAAATGACCCCTATGAAATCAACATATATTGTCATAAGATCCAAATTATCATACAAATCTTAGTCAAATTGGGTTTGTATGTATATATTACATCCTTTAATCAGTAGTCCAAAAATGATCCCTATTGGACAACTCTTAGTCATTGGCCCCATATAGAGCTGCTTCCCGATCTTCACTTAAATCTATCAAAAAACAAAAATATTGCACTGATTCTTCTCAAATTTTGCTTGTATATATTTTTGCAAAATACAAGAGACTTTACCAAACATGGTCAGGATAGGTCCATTTTAGGGCCTAGTCCCCATATAGATATAGAATCCGATATGAACTTTTTCATATCTGCAGCCGAAAAAATTAATAAAAATCCCACTCGAATTTGGTTTATGCTTATTTACTATATCCAGTTAGTTGGGCCTCTAAACGCATGGTATAGGGTATCGTATAGTCGGTCTAGACCGACTATAATTTTCTTACTTGTTTTTCATTGCGGTCATGTAGGTCGGATGGAGTAACAAAATAATAACTAAAAAAAAAGCTCTCTCAACTTTTTTATTAAAATATTGCCATATTTCGAAAACATAGAGAATTAATTTATAATAATAAATATCCAAATTAGGGATGCCAAACGCAAAAAACCAAATGTCCCAAACATTTTAAATAAAATAATTTGTTATCTTTATTTTCTGAAAACTTCAAATTTTCGTCCAAAAAAAATTGTGAAAATTTCTATATAAATAACATTCTCATCAAATTGCGTTTATTTATGTAACAGTTTTTATGTTCGCAATTCTTAAATATCATTTAACGTTTTCTAAAATTCATTGAATTTAAATTAATGTTTTCTGTAGTCAGATTCTGTAAATTTCAACAATCTGACAATCGCAAAATATATCGACAGCTATTGTTGTTTGCACTAAGGATTAAGTGATTCACTAAGTACATACATCTTAACGACAGTCGACAAATCTATTTTTGTACTTTTTTAAATTGTAAATGAGTGGCACCTCTGTCAAAATAAGGGAAAAACACAAAGAAGAATAGAAAAAAACAAATTACTTCGTGTTTGACAGGATGATTTTATCTTTATGTTTAATATCTTTATTTTTTTACTAATATTTCTGCTTATTTATTTTAAAATTAAATTATGAATTGAATATGCTATTTAATTTTTTTATTTATATAAAAAAGTTTTTTAATAAAAGCAAAATATTTTCACTAATTATTGATTTTTATTTATGTATGACGACATTTCAACCTAAAAATTTAAGTTTTTATCGATTGAATAAACAACACAAAAATGGTTGTCGTTTAGATAACAACAGCTGACTTTAACAATAGCGAATTTCGTTTAAAAATTTTACTGATAATTTTGCAATTTTCTTTTTTTACGATTCGACTATCGTTAAAAGAAGTTACTGAAAAGCTATTTATTTCTCCTGAATGCCAATATTTTTTTTTAATGTAAACATTTTTTAAATGTAAACATATTTGGTGTTTTTTTTTGGAATTTCAATTTGTGTTTAACGAATAAAATGTATATGTATATTAAAGATGCAATTGATGTCTTCTAAATTTAAAATTATTATTTCCGACGTTTTGATATGATTTTCTAAAATTCAATTAATATTTTCTAATTTATAATTGGAAATTTTAATTTCAGTTTTTATTAAATTGATATTTTCAAATTTGAATGGAAAATTTAAAAAGTGCAATCTTGTATTTATGTGAATAATAATGCTTCATTAATTATAAACAGTTTTTAAAAATTAGATGTAATCGCAATCAGATATTTTGTAGGTAAAGCAGAATAATAATTCTAAATAACTAGTATGTGGAACTGTTTTGAAAGCAAAAAAACTCAATGATGAACTCGGTAACCCTATTATGTGAAGATAACAAAAAGTTAATATGGCAAACTTATGTTCATATTTGTAAAAGAATAATGAAAAAACGTATGAAATAAAAGACCAGCCCGTGTATACTCTTAATATTGTTCTGTATGATATCTAGTCGAAAATATTGACATTCATGTTAAAATAGAAAGAACTATTGCAAAGCTAATTAGAACAAACAATAATTGTGGCGCCATCTATTGTGGCATAGTCACGCTGAGCAAAATGAAGTGACACTCTGTTAATGCAAAAGAAATGTTTTTTCCCCACAACAAAATATTGCAGAATTTTATGTAAATAAAATAATATACCGATTTATTTCTAACATGCAGTTGTTATGGATATACATACACTCACAGTCAAAAAAAAAGCCGATGTTTATTTTACAAGGATATTTAAAATTTTTTCCGACAAATAAGATTTACTATTGTTTAGCTGTTTGAAGTTTGTTAGATTGTTTTTCAAAGGACAAGTTTTGAGCATTTTCAAAACTGCCCACCTAACAACAACAAATTCTAGGAACGTAATACATAAAAATCTAGTTTTAAAGTAAAAATTCATTATTTATTTATGTAGAAAAATACAAATTAAAAAAAAAAAATTGGTAGTTTAGTGAGTTTTTAGGTTTTATTTATACATTTTTAATTCTAAAATATTTTCCTAAAATACGTAAGACGGTTTAATTAATACTAATATCGTGTGGGGCCACCTTTTGCTTTGATGACGCTTTGCACTCGATTTGACATGCTCTCGTAGATTAAATCCATTGAAATATCATTGTACCAAGTCGATTCAATTATTTCCTTCTACACTTGCATATTTGTTGGTTTTTGCTGGGACATTTTTCGTTTTAAAATGGCCCAAACGTTCTCAATAGGGTTGAGATCGGGGCTGTTTCCTGGCCATTGCATTGACTCAATACCCAAAAGGTCCTTATATTCCTTTACCTTTGTCAAAATAAATAGTTCATTGTTATAAAATTATTAAAAAAAAATTAAAAGAAAACATTTTTTTGAACGATGACAAGGTGCAGAATCGTCTTGATATATGACTTTATCTACATGTTCACTTAGTCGGTCGATGTTAGGTAAAACGCCGTTTTGAAGAATTTCAATATAAGCTACAGAGTTAACATATCCTTCCAGAAGAAGAATCTCCCCAACCCCGCAGCTCGTTATGGCCCCCCAGACCATCACATAGGGAGAATGCTTTACAGTGCTTCGAAGGCATTCGTGACTGAACCTTTCATTTTTTCTGCGGCGCACCATACATCCCGAATCTGAACTGATGAGATTAATTTTGCTTTCATCAGAGAAAATGACTTGTGCCCAATCATCATACACCCAACTCTTTTTCTCTAGACACCAGTTTAAGCGGGAGGACCGCATTTTAGGTGTGAGAGGCGGTTTTTCGCAGGTCTGCAGGCAAACAAGCCATTTTCTCTCAAGCGACGCTGTACAGTTGAGGTGCTTATTTCCATATTTTGGCTATTTTTTAACTCCGCAGCAATTTCAGGAGCTGTTTTAAATCGATCGCGCTGTACTATTCTAACGATGTCCCTGTCATCCCGCTCAGTGGTCTTTCTTGGACGGCCACTTCCAGAGCGACGTGATAAACTCTCTGTTTCCAAAAACTTTTTCCAAAATCGTCGTACGGAAGATTCGTTACACCGAACTTTATATGATATATCCACATTTGTCATATTTTGCTGCTTATATGCAATTATATCAATTTTTTGTTTTTCGCTCAAAACCATTGTTTTTTTAAAATCGATGTTTCAACGCCGAAAGATGAGAAATAAATGCACCATTTGATAAAAATTTTACTTGATAGCTCAGAAACTTATAAACAATCATAAAAAAAACTAAAAAGTTCCACAACATAAATTTACATTATTTTCTTTTTTTTTTATTAACAACTAGGTATATTAATTATATTATATTAACTCGTAGTGTCTGCTTGTCGAAAAAATTTTGGATCGATTTTAACCCCTTTCCCGTTACCCATTCGATCTGAAATTTTGCAGGCAGGCTCGTGGTAATAACAGAAATGATCTAACAAATTTGTTTAGTGATGCCAAAACAATGGAAACTTTTAAATTTTTCTACCAGAGTTAATAAAAAAAAATTTACAAAGGGTTAGTTTTTATTATATTATTACCACAACGACCACAAAAACAAAAAGTCCAGCTATGACAACAACACAACATTTAGAATAACAACAAGAACAATCTAGAAACATCATATTTTTCATTTTTTTTTTTATTTTTCAGAGATTTCCCTGGACGTGTTCCACCGATTTTAATGATTTTTGAAATAGAAATCTTCCCATGAATTTGCTGAATCATCCTCACTAAAAATGATCACTGTAGCTGCACTATTGAGGGCGTGATCGTGACAAGAACAACATAGAAAGTTATATTTTTTCAAGACTTTTTTTAGTTCTTCATTCAAATCTCGGGCCCTAATCGACCGATTTGGACGGTTTTAAATAGCAAACTTTTCAGGATGTTAGTGAATCATTTTTATATCAACGAGTACCCTAGCTACCCGATTGATGCCGTCATCGTGATTTCCACAGACGGACAGACGGACAGACGGACATCGCTATATCAACTCCGGATCACAAATATATATATTTTATGGGGTCCAAAATTTTTTTTCTAATTATTACAAACGGAATGACAAACTTATATATACCCTCTGCACACTGGAGTGGAGGGTATAAAATATATAATATAAAATTGAATTTTGTAAATATTAATGGTTCCTTATTGTAACTATAATGAGTATCCTAAGTTGTTTTTTTTTTTTTTTAATGTTTATTAATTCGCAATATATAACAAACTTAAACTATAATAAACAATAGTTCACAATAATATTTTTGTTTTATGTATATACAAAGTCCCTTAATCGGGCTCTCTAGTATTATTAATATAATAGTTTTGTTTTTTAAATATTTTATAAATAAATAACGTTCTTACAAATGAAGAATATATAGCTAATTAATTTTTGTAATGAAAAATTTTTATAAAAACATTACCATCAATATAAGCAGAAATAAAAACAGTGTCAAAAGGATAAAAGAAAAGGGTTATAAGAATTTATTGTGTAAGCCACCAAAACTTATTGTGTTTTGATCTTTGTAAGCTGTAAAGATCTCTATTTGCTACGCTTGTTTCATATCTAAAGTCATTATTTGTTATTGAATTGCAGTTTACAGCTTTAATGTTAGCACGTCTATACATATGATAAAAGACAGGAATGCAATGTTCATTTTGAATCATATTCATCTTATCGAGGTATAGAAAGGCCTCAGGTGGTACGAAGCCTTTTTGCAAAGCTACAGATATATACTCTTCATTTGTATAGTACGGGGCCATTATTAAATTGTTTTCTTTACATGATGTACATCTTAAAATATAATTTCTTATTAATTTTATTATAAAATTGTCTATTCTTATAACATTTGAGCTATTGTACAATTTTTTATTTGATATGTATTTTTTATAATTACTTTGTGGTGATCTATAAGTTGACATGCAAGCTCTTAAACATTTTCTCTCAAAAACACGAATCTTTTCCATGTACGATGGTGAAATATTAAACCATATCGGGCATCCGTGAGTGATAATTGGTCTTATTAATGACTGATACATAGTAATTTTGGTTTTAGGTTTTAAATATTTTGAGTAAAATAATGCTTTAAACATGAAAAATGCATTTCTGGCTTTCAGTAAAATTTCATTAACATGGTTGTTAAAATAGAGAAATTTGTCTAAGTAAATACCTAAATATTTTACCATATCTTTATTTGGTATGTGAGTGTTATTCAAATTAGATTTAATCTGAAAAGATTTCCAATTTTTTCTTATATTATTGTTACATTTACCGACAGGCGGTCTAAATAAAATTGTTTCACACTTTTGTGTATTAATCTTCATATGCCAATCTATAGTAAAACTTTCAACCATATCAAAGGATCTTTGTAGATTATTATTGATTTTTTCAATAGTGTTGTCAGCTTGGTATATTATAATATCATCTGCAAAAGAGATTATGTTATCTATTTTACATAATAGATCCAGTACAAATATATTAAAAAGAAGGGGTGAATTGACAGTGCCTTGCTGTAACCCGTTTATAATTCTGAATATTTTTCGACTCTCATGATTCTGATGAAAAATTTTAAACGTTTTATCGTTAATCATATTATATATAATTATAATTAGATACAATGGAAATTGATATTCCTTTAGTTTATATATTAAGCCTGGTATCCAAACACTATCAAAAGCTTTTTCCATGTCGATCAGACAAGCCCCTGTACATAATTTCCCATTTCAATTCCAATTTATGTTAGATGTAAGTAATTGTATTGCATTAGTTGTTGAATGCTTGTATTTAAATCCAAATTGTTTCTCGCTTATTAAGTTTTTGTTTTTACAAAATTCAATTATGTTATTGTTTATACAGATTTCAAATATTTTACTAATATTAGGTAGTAAACTTATCGCTCTTAGGTTCTTTGGATTACTTGAATCCTTATCCTTCTTTGGTAAAATAACAACTTTAGCTTTCTTCCACTCATTAGGAAAATAGGAATTATTCAGCATATTATTAAAAAGGCTACAATATTCGTAAATTATTACATTGGGAATATTTTTCAAAACTATATTTGGTATTTTGTCAATACCCGAAGATAGTTTACCTCTTAAATTAGAAAAAATATATAGTATTTTGTTTTTTGTTATGAAATAGTTTTCAGTCTGGTTTTCGTCAAGTTCATTCGATTTCTTATCATTGCCAAAATTGGTCAAAGTGGTATTATTACTCTCGAAAGAGGCTCTAGATTCCAGGAATCTACTAAAGAAGCTATTAACTCGGACATGTACACTGTTGGCAGAATCGATATTCTTATAGGAGTGAACTGACTCCAAAAAGGAACCAATAGTATCTAACATTTGTTCCTTATCATGTACTATGTAATTATTATAGTTATCCCTTTCTAAGTTCCCTACGTCTATTCCTGCATTATCTAGCAAAAGTTCATTACCTTCAGGGATTTTTATATTGTGTAAATTAAGAGGTTTGAATTTTCTAAAATTCTTCTTTATTCCTTCAAACATATGCCTCGAATCTTTAGGATCTAGCCCAGTTAACTTCTCTTGAACAAATTGATTATAAACTACTTTAAAATTTTCATTAATGAGTTTCCTTATCATCTTCAACTTAACCTTCAACATATTAAGTATGGAATCAGTGAGAGTGTGTTCCAGTCTGTTGTGTCTCTTTATCGCCGTAAGGATTTTACTTTTCTCCTGATGTAACTTTCTTATAGTTGAGTTGGTCGCTTTGGAAAATAAGTCAATTTTTTTATGTTTAGGTGTAATTTCCTCTATTGTACTTACAATGATATTATTAAGTCTATCTATATGAAAATCAATTTCTGAATTAGTAAGATTTCGATCATTTGGAGTTTGTGATGCGTAATCAACTTTTTGGGCTACCCTATTCTTGAATTTTATCCAATTTGTTTTTTTAAAGTTATATTTAGATATTTGTGTTTCCTCTAAAAATGTAAATAGTTGTTGTTCGTTGTTCATAAAAGCATGAATCTGTATGGCGTTATGGTCACTATCATAATCAATAGTTTCGAGACAATTTAATGTGTTATTTTCCGTAAGAATGTATAGTCTACAATCCGAGATACATACATCTAAATATGACCCCGATTTAGGAAAAGAAGGGGAGCTCGAGGCAAAAAGTCTACATCTGAAATTAATTTCATTATCTACTAACCATTCCTTAAGTTTATTTCCCTTTGTATTATCTGTAAGATTCCCCCAATCGGGATGTCTACAGTTTAAATCACCAGCCAGTATATAATAGTTATCATTATTTTGCAAATCTAAGGACTCAAAAAGTTTATGTAATTCGGTTTTAAAATTGGAATCGTTATTACCTGCAGGATAATATGCAGAAATTATGTACATTGTTTTATTGGCAAGCATTGGTATTTTGATTACACAAGTTTCAAGATATGTAAATAAATTAATTGTGCTGTTAAAATAATTGTTATGTTTTAAATTATTTCGGATCAATATGGCGGTCCCACCACCTTTTTTTGAGCCATTCCTATCTTTTCTAATTATATTATATCCAATAAATTGAAGTTTATGTTTCGGGTTTAGTTTCGTTTCATTTAATAGAACGATATCTGGATTGTGTTTGTAAAGAAATTGCTGAAGGTCATACCTTCTACTAATGGATATTAATGAATTTACATTAATGTGTATAATTTTGAGATTTTTTGATATTGTATTTATCTGAGTATTAGCCATGTTTAAACACCTAGCATGGAAAAGATTTTATCTACACGAGCTGTTTGTAGAAGTAATTGTTTTTGCAAATTTGCCATTTGATTAGTAAGATTCATCATAATATTTTTTAATTCTAACAAAACTGAGTTGTTAGATGTTTCATTATAATCATTAGTGTTTATATTAGTATTTCCTCTAACTACGTTTGTAAAGCTTGTTTCGGGATTAGTGAAAAAGTTATTGTTATTTGTTCTATTTTCTATTAAAATTTTTTTCTTATATCTTAGTTTTTGTTGCAGGTCTTTGTATTTTTCGCAACCTTTGTACGAAGCAGGGTGACCATACTTGTTGCATACAACGCAGTATAACTTTTCTTTTTCGTTAGCTGACACCTCATTTATTAGACATTTTCCTTTTTCATGATCCGTATTGCATTTCACACATTTGGATTGAAGATAGCAGTTTGCAGCACTATGAAAGAATCCTTGACAGTTACGACACTGCGGAATATCTGGACGCCTTAATTGTTCCCATTTCACACATCGATGTAGAATAGCTTTGATTTTTTTTAATTGGTTTATACTGCTATTTGGTGAAATTTGTACAAGAAATATTGGTAAACCATATTTTCCTTCAGTGGATTTTTTGGTAGAAAATTGGCTTACTTTGATGAACTGTAATTCATCACTTTGATATTTGGTTAATTCATTTAAAATATCATCTGAAGATATTGTAGATTCGAGTCCTTTTAATAAGTACGATTTAGTTTTTATACCTTTAGGTGTAAATGAAAAAATTTAGTTTTTGTTTTTTCTAAATACGCTCTCACTCTTAAAAAGTCATCTAAATTGTTCATAAATAAAGATTTTTTGTTTTTAAATTCTTTAATTTTGAATTCCTTTATTCTTAAAGCATTTTTTATAAATTCAATTAATTGTTTTGTTTCTATATCGAAGATGTTTATTGGGGGCACTTTTTTATTATCATTTTTTGTAATGTTAATCACTGTATTTGTTTCATTAGTTGATGAATTGTTTTTAGCTCTTTGCATATCATCCAATGCTGCAATAGCTGAATTTAGTTTTTGGGTTTTCTCATTACTCTCTTTCACATGTTTCTCAAATTTTTTTACAAGATCTTGATCACATTGTGTGTCATTATCAGTGTCTAGCACAGCATAATAATTGTTTTTATAATGTTTTGAATTATACAAGTCCATGTTGTTGTTTTTTCTTTTTCGTTTATTTTCAATATTAATATTATTGTTGTTTTGTATTACATTTTTATTTTTTTCTGAGTTTTGAGCATTTTGCTCACTCATTTAAGTGTTGTTATTTTTTTAATATTTTTGTTTGTTTTTTAGACTTTTTAGAAAAATAAATAAAGGAAACACAATTTTTACTTAATTAAAAAATTAAGCAACTGTTTGTTTTACCACTTATTTTAGTATCACACCAGTAAGAAAAAAATTCTTATTGTTCCGTAATGCGTCTGACATTCATCACGGTCGCGATCGAACTCCAGTATCCTAAGTTGTAACGAATAGTTAAACCTACTTGGAATTATCTATTTTTATCTTAAAAAGTATCGTAAAATCAAAATTATCCGTTGTCAGAAGGCAATGTTATATCACAAAATATTGGATAGAGTCACTTGCTTACAACTATGAAATAAAACGGTGAGCTAGAATAGTACCAAAAATAATCTTATATCCTTAAGAAATAAAATTGTAATATCTGAAATAAATCTCCCTCTATTTTTATTATTACAATATTTATATTCTCTACTATTAACGAGAAAATATAATTGTTGAGGCACAGGTTTCTCACCCGATCAATTTAAGTTCCAGGCATTGCAGCTCACTATTGCATCCTAGCATCCTGAATTAAAAATCATCCATCCCGGAGAAATCTGTTCATGTTTGTATTAAAGAATGAATGGAGGTAATTCATTTCACTAAATACTCCTTCGAATTCATCTTTTGACAATGACGAAACTTAATTAAAAGAAAAGTGTATAATTCGTGTGCCGAATCTTTGATACCTGGCACCGGTGTCTTTAACTCAATATTACAACCAATGTTACTATAACTTTTAATTCGAATACCAATTAAATTTTACGTTATTTCCATTTTTTTCTGGTCTGTTTGTATATAATTTCGTGTTATAAAAAACAGTGATCGTGTCGTCTATACTAAGAATTATTTCATAATTTTTCCCTAAGTATGCGCCAATTGAAATACATCATTTAATATAGCCTGCGCTATAATATCCAAAGTTTGATCCCATTAATTAATTCAATTAAACGTTTCTACAAAAATTAAATAAATAATTTAAATTTTAAATAAAAAAATACTATGGCCTGGATCAACTTTGAATAAAACATGTTGCTTTCTAAAACGTGTTGCTTTCTTGTGCTTCGGCCATGTTAAATGATTATTAGTTAAGAAATGTTATACATACAGCACGTCATGTTATACAGTATGAATGAAAATATAAAAACCTTGAAAAAGGCACCCCTGAATATAAGTGGGCATAAACGTAGTGGTGAATTGAAGCGAAGATTTATTTGTCCTTTTTGGCACCCAGTGTTCGAACATGTTGTTATTGTCTGTCTGAATGTATGCATTCAATTAGTTACGCATCTATAAATATTTTGTATATGTACATATTTATATTCATAAACCTTAATTTATATTATTAATTCAGCGTTTTAAATAATAACATACGTATCTTAATATGTTTTGTTATCGTACTGTGCTCTACAACCTTTTGAAAGTTGGTAATTGAGAATTTTTTGGATATTTAATTTTAAATAATTTTACGGAATCAGTGGAGTATTAAACATTTTTTAGTTACCTGGCTCAATATTTTTGTTTTGTCTACAAAATCACCATTACCGGTGATGTAAGCACAGAAAAACAAATTATTAGTTGTCCGTCTACAAAAGCTAGAACAAAATCTATTACATTAATTGCAGACAAATCTGAGTTCTGGATGCTTTAAATTCACTTTTCCCATTTGTATGCGGGCCACAGTTTGTGCAACTAAATTGTGAATACTAGTATTTTTTCTTTTTTTTTTTAAACCCATTGATGGAATTATATAAATATAATAGAAATAGACAACAAAATGTATGCATTTGACAGATCATTTCATGATGATGCGTTCATTACAATGTTATTGTTCTTTCGAAAAACATTTGAATATTGTTTAAAACATACGACCACATACTCGTGACTAAATTGGTTACATATTTTGAAAATTTTAAAAACTCTATTAGCTAAGGTGTGTATCAAAACTATATGCACTGAAAAAAGAGATTGTTTGGCTACAGCCAGTGTTCAAAGTGAGGCGGGATGGGGTGGGTACTTCTAGATAATTGTAAAAATTATCCCGGAACATATATTTTTAAATTTTAAATAATTTTTTGTGAATTTTAAATATTTAATTTTTAGATAATTTTTAATAGAAAATGGTAACGTGTGAATATAAAAAGAATTGTAAATTAAATTTTCGTTGGTTTTTCGTAATTTTTCGTAAATTACAAATTTTAGTCGATTTGGTTTTGAATATATATTCAAATCGCATTAGCTTCCAAGTTTTGTTTAAAAAGAAATTATAAAAAAATTGATTAGCAAACACTCATTAATGAAAATTCCCGTTATAACAAATGACCTTTTCTGCTGCCACTAATCTTCGACATTTCCTCGAAGAAGGCCAATATATAAATTTTGACCCGGAAGCTGCAAAAAAATATGCTACCACATAGGTTTTTTCCTCCATCAAGCAGCAGGTGTATATTTTTATGAAACATGATATCAATTTCCACGCTCTGTTTTTGGCTTCTAATTTTTATACAGCATTTCTGTTGGATCTTTTTGGACTTTCTATGTTTTCAAACCTGCGTTGGCTTCAACTTTTCGCACCAAATACTCCGAATACTGACTAAACCGGGCTGCTTGTCTACTGAATGTGTTGGGAGCTGTTTTCATTGTGCGTTCTATATGCTGGCCTTACAAACATCTTGTGGACTTTTCTTTCTTTCCAGATCCAAGTTTTCTTCCAATGGCCAAATTCTCCTATACTTTCGTGTAACATTGGAAAGAGTTCGACGACAAACCTTTGATTCTTTGACCTATTTCTTGTAAGGCCAAGATGGATTTTGTTGAAATATTTAATATCATTACCATGTACTTCTATTTCATCTATCATATCAATCAGACTAACCAACAGGGTTGTCATTAAACATTATAACTGACATATTTTTCAAAGATAACTTGATCAAAAAAAGAAACTCGAATAATGCTGGCGAAAAGGTTAAGAGGAAAAACGTGTGTTAAAATTTTTCAATCTCACTGCTAAGCTTGAATATTTGTGAAATTTCGGGTACAAAAATCCATATCAACAGAGAATGTAAAAAGAAGGCTCAATAAATACAAACTAAAATTATTTTGAACTTTTTACTCTGAGAATCAGAAAAAGTATGTTTTTGCAAAAATGTCCTTCAAAAGTTTTTCGATGACCTGATGCCTAAGAAAAAATTGTCTGGTAATTTTTGTACAATAGCTAATATTAGCTTATAATAATTATGATTGTTAATGATTGTTTTTTCTAGCACAATCTAAGAACTTACATAAGTAATTATTTTATTGCCAGAGGTTCAATTGTAAATGATATCTTTCTCAAAGAACAAATGATTAAGATGCAGTATTTCATCGTAGTATTTTTAATTATAGTGTCAACAAATCAATAATGTAATTCTAAACTCACTTTATTATTGCAGCTACATACACACAAACATATGTACGTTCTTTTTTAATTAATAAATATATGTTGAGTATTGTGAAAATTAGGGTAGTCCTTGCAAATATTTGTAGTCGATTTTTGATGTCTTTTAAGAAATATCAACTGATATAATATATCTTAGATATTCATTGCAATAGTAGTATTTTTTAAGCACTTGGATTTTCACTTTTTTATAATTTAATTTTCTAGGCAGACACAATTAAAAAAAAACAAGTAAGAGCGTTAAACCATTTCGCTCCGCTGCACAGTGGACCATTTCACGAGAAGGCGGTAAAAAATCCATAACTTTTGATTGGATTGGAATTTTGATATGCGGTTTTTTTTTTGGTTGGTAGGTGTGATTTTAGCCTTTAATTGTTGCTATAAAACGTAGATATCGGCCGATAATTAAAAAAAGTTATGGAGGGTTTAAAATACATTCTCATTATACCCTATACTACTATGTGGTTTGGGTATAATGACTTTTTGATGGTGTTTGTAACTACCAAAAATATTTGACCTAAACCCATCTTTAATTATACCGATCGAATCTGAATCACTATCTGATTCGATTTAACGATGTCCGTCCGTCCGTCTGTGTGTCCATGTAAAGCTTATAATCAAACTGCAGGTCGCAAATATGAATATATTTCAATAAAATTTCGTATATAAGCTTTTGTCTGCCATAGGATGAACGCTGTTGTAATTGGTGAGAATCGGCCCATGTTCAGACCTAGCCCCCATACAAATGACCCCTATGAAATCAACATAAATTGCCATAAGATCCAAATTATCATATAAATCTTAGTCAAATTGGGTTTGTATGTATTTATTACATCCATTAATCAGTAGTCCAATAATGATCCCTATTGGACAACTCTTAGTAATATGCCCCATATAGAGCTGCTTCCCGATATTCACTATCAAAAAACAAAAATATTGCACTGATTCTTCTCAAATTTTGTTTGTATATATTTTTCAAAATACAAGAGACTTTACCAAACATGGTCAGGATCGATCCATTTTGGGGCCTAGTCCCCATATAGATATAGCATCCGATATGAGCTTTTTCATATCTGCAGCCAAAAAAATTAATAAAAATCCCACTCAAATTTGGTTTATGCTTATTTTCTATATCCAGTTAGTTGGGCCTGAGAAATAGGGTCTCTAAACGAATGGTAAGGGTATCGTATCGTCGGTCTAGACCGACTATAATTTTCTTACTTGTTTTAATTGAATTTTAATACAAAAATGAAAAGTTAAAAGGCTAAAAAAGGTTTTTTTTATATAATGTCTTTTTTTTCAGTTATATTACAACTAATACTTTTTAAAAATTTTGTGAGTTTAAATTTTGTCAGAAAATGCCAAACTTTGGCCCCCGTAAACTTTTAGTCCTAATGTTCACATGGGCCAAAGGTTGTTTTTTTTTTTTGAAAGAGCCCGAGCTAAAATATAATTTATTAAGTATCGAACGTAAAATTTACCTGATATTGGTTCAAGAGAGAAGTTTCAATGTAAAAGTATGTTTTTCTTTAGTTAAAATTTTTTTTATTGTTTTTAAAATATTTCTATATCAATTTTTATTGTAAATTTATAAAATAAATAAATTTTTAAATCAAGAAAAATTATTAACTATATAATTATCTAACCAATAAAAACTAAGTTTTTATTAAAACTCTTTCTTTGCTCATGTATATCAGTTTTGAATCTCTCCGTGACTATGCGTGACTGTTCGTGACTATGTCAAAGTTAATCTTTTTTCACAGCAAGTTTCAGATCGATCAGATAAGGGGAAATGGGTTTTAAATCACTACGTGACTGTGCGTGACTATGCGTGACTGTGCGTGACTATGTCGAATTTAATCTTTCTTTACAGCAAGTATATCGACCAAGTTTCAGATTGATTGGATGAGGAGAAATCCGTTTTAAATCTATCCGTGACCATGCGTGAATGTGCATGATAGGTCAAAGTTAATCTCTTTTTTCATAGCAAGTGTATGTACCAAGTTTCAGATTGATCGGATGAGGCAAATGACATTTAGATCACTCCGTGCGTGACTGTGCGTGACTGTACGGGACTGTGCATGACTACCCCAAAATTAATCTGTAGTCACAACAAGACTATGGGCCAAGTTTCAGAATAATTGGATAAGGGGAAATGGGCTTGACCCACGACAGACAAACAGACAGACAGACGGACAGAGAGTACAAGTTAAAAGAGAGAGTTTAAAAAAGAGTATAACTTATAGCTAGCGTAGTGAAAAACTACTTTAAATCAAATTTTAGTAAATATTTCTTCTAAATTGCCTTGATATTCATCTTCTAGTAGTTGTTTAGCTTCTTCGTCTAATTTAATAGAGGTTGTTTTTCATTTTTGTCGAATGTTGGACATATATGGATCTGAAGTGAATAACAAAATAGTGATAAGGTCTTCGTTAGTGCAACATCTGGAATTTTTCTTGTGTTGTGCTCGCGAAGAGATCTGTGGTCTTTGTTCCTTTTTTCTTGCGCTTCTTCAGATAGATCTCCTATTCTAAGCATATTGTTTTGAATTATTTGTTCCCCCTGGTTCAAAATTTTATGAACTATGGATGGTATATATCTCCAAGAGTATTTTTATACCCTATACCACCATGTGGTTTGGGTACAATGACTTTGTGCTGCTGTTTGTAACTACCAAAAATATTTGACCTAAACCCATCTTTTATTATACCGATCGACTCAGAATCACTCTCTGAGTCGATTTAGCGATGTCCGTCCGTCCGTCTGTGTGTCCATGTAAACCTTGCCACCAAACTACAGGTCGCAAATATGAACATATTTTGATGAAATTTGGCATATACGTTTTTATCGGCCATTTGATGAATGGTATTGAAATTGGTAAAATTCGGTCAATGTTCATACCTAATCCCCATAAAAACGACCTCTGTGAAATCTATATAAATTGCCATAAGATCCAAGTTATCATATAGATCTCAGTCAAATCGGGTTTGTATGTGTTGTAACATTGCAAAATACAACGTACATAACTAACACGATATACACGACACGATATACTAACTAACACGATATAACATAACATACACGAGACTAACTGACTACGACCACCCATACTTAACGTACATAACGTCACTATACACACTAACAACACGAAAACTGACTGAACTTATACCAACCAGATTGCATTCAAGTACCATATTTTATTGATTCTCATTCAGTAATATATTAATTTAGATAATGACAAAGCCTTGTGTCGGAACGATCTGCCACCATGTAGATATATTCAGGGACATATTTTATACTGACGATCGATCTCGGTCGTCATCAATAAATTCTACTCCAGCAACGTTCTGTTGACTGCTCGCGCTGCTCCAGCAACCTTCTGTTGACTGTTCTCGCTACTCCAGCAACTTCTGTTGACTACTCTTGCTATTCCAGCAACATCTGTTGACTGCTCTCGCTACTCCAGCAACTTCTGTACCGAACAGCCAGCCAGCCGACAACTAAGCGAAGCAGCCGATCTAACGATACAACCGATTACCCCCGATTAAACAGACGATCTACCGATATAACCGACGGCTACCGATTGAATAACCGAATTACCAATACAACCGACTGCTACCGATTAAGCAGTCGACCCAACAATACAGCCAATTGTTACCGATTAAACAGCCGACCTACCGATGCAGCCGATCTGTGCCGATTAAATAACCGATTCACAAATACAACCGATTGCTACCGACAACTCAACAACAGAACTACCGTCACAACCGATCTGTACCGAGCGAGCCAGCCGAACACGAAGCGAAACATCCGAAATAACGATATAACCGATTGCTACCAGCAAAGCAGCCTATCTACCGATACAACCGACGGGTGCCGATTAATTAATCGATTCACCAACACAACCGACTGCTACCGATTATGCAGCCGACTTACGAAACAATCA
This sequence comes from Cordilura impudica, assembly GCA_963682025.1. Classification (NCBI taxonomy): domain Eukaryota; kingdom Metazoa; phylum Arthropoda; class Insecta; order Diptera; family Scathophagidae; genus Cordilura; species Cordilura impudica. Next base: position 130,508,685 of record OY821519.1, read on the forward strand.
ACTACAGCCGATATTTTCGGTCTATGGATAAACAAAACCATTTCAACCACCGATAAGAAGCCTAGAAGGTCCAAGTAAGAACCGAATAGCCATCGCCAGTGTGTCATTATTTATAATATATATATATAACAATTAAACAATAAAACTCAGTTTATATTCAATCCTAAGGAAGGAAAACGACTGTCTTATTATTTAAGGTTTTGAGGGTCCTTGAATAGACCCTGGACGCGACTGACTACACCAGCCGCAAGACAAAACACCCGTTACAGTGTATGTTATATCCGTTATTCAGTGGTCCAAAAAATGATCCCTATAGGACAATTCTTAATCAGAGGCCCCATATAGAGCTGCTTCCCGATCTTCACTTAAATCTATCAAAAAACAAAAATACTGCACAGATTTTCAAAATATAAGTGACTTTACCAAATATGGTCAAGATCGGTCCACATTTGGACCTAGTCCCCATATAAATATAGCATCCGATATAAACTTTTTCATATTTGCAGCCAAAAAAATTAATAACAGTGCCACTCAAATTTGATTTATGCTTATTTTCGATATCGAATTAGTTGGACTGAAGAGATAGGGTCTTACTTGTTCTTTATAAAGTATAGCTGTATAGCTGGCGTACTCTCCAAATTTTTTTGCATTTATCTTTCTGCTGCATGCTAGAACTTGTAATATGATTTTGAATCGTCTTATTAATTCATGATCTACACCTGTGATAGATGCTGCAGTTTGAGTTTCCTTCTCCTTGTTTTGGTTGGTCGATTATAAGGCCTAGCTATAGATGTTTTTCTTGCATTTGATTTTTGTTTGCTTTCTTTTTTCTTCAATTTCTCACTGTTTCGTCTAACGGACCAAATTCCAAATCATAACCCAATTTAAGAATATGCTCCATGAAATGTAAAACATAAGCTCCATAAATTAATTGACTTTGGTATATAATGCAGATTGACAATGACTTTATTTCGGTTAAAGCTTGTGCAACTTTTCCATCGATCGTTGTGAGACACACTTTAAAATTTACTTGAATGTCATGGTCATCAAATTTAAATATTACCGGTTGAAGTTCTTTAATTTGACCTTTTATTTTTTGAACTTCTTCAGTATGACATCTTTGGTTTCCCTTTTGAATGCAAATTTTATTGGTCTGCAATACTTTGTTGAAGAAGGAATTTAATTTTTCCATACATCAATTTCTGTTGCTCTACTACTTGAGGGCTCTAAGCCGCTATAAATTGTTGTTAAGCGCAATGGAATGAAAGACATCATAAATAAATTATCATCTGATGAATTTTCGGCATTAAATTGCTTATATTGTTATCATAACACAGAGACGGACGGACGGACATCGTTAAATCGACTCAGAAAGTGATTTTGAGTCGATCCGTATAATAAAAGATGGGTACAGGTCCAATATTTTTGGCAGTTACAAACATCAGGCCAAACTCATTATATCCTACCTCATAGTGGAAAGCTTTTGTAAACATAGGAGTGTAGGGGAGGGTTCGGACTATAGAAGAGTGCAAAATTTTTTTGATGGCTTTTGATGGGCAGGCCATCTCAGTGACTCTATATCTCTAACATCAATAGCTTGGGAGCTACAAAATTAGACAAAATTTAATTTACACAAATTTAATAATTTACAAAAAAATTTTTAATTTTAGCAAAATACTGAGAAAGTCCATTTTCGAAGACCCTGCTCGCTGTGATATAGTTGAAATAGAGTCGCAGTTTTTGGCTCCCGAGGTTTACTGGTATTTACTTTCAAATGAATAATATAACTTTAAAATCGGTAACCATAAAAAAAATGGTCCACAGTGCGCTGTTCGATTTTTCGAACATTAAAAATCATTTCTTTTTTCAAAAATTTTAATGTATGAAAAAGCTAGAATTTCATGTAAATTTTGATACGAATGTAAGTCTCATCTATCACCTACTAAAAAAAATATCACCCCATGACCACCCCCTCTTTCCCCCGATGCTAGGGGCATATTTCGGCAATACTTATTTTTAGACAGTTTATGCATTAACTTTTAAGAATAATAAAAAATAAAACAATAATCATGAGGAATTATTGCCAATATACATATGTGACCTTCTCCGAGAAAAGGAACCTAGTGTGTGGAAATTAAGTTTTGAGAAAAAAACGAATCCACCAGAATCAACGGTTTTTGACATAACCCGTTTTTGACACACTAGGTTCCTTTTCTCGGAGAAGGTCACCTATGTAACTATTTTATAAATAATGGTACACATGTATTGCATATACATTAGAGTGGTCCTTAAAAATGAAAATGCGATTTTGGGGAGAGGCGGGGTCCAGTTTGTTTCCTTTTCATATAAAACTAATAAATGTAAATTTTGGGGCCAATCGGATAGAGAAAAGTCACGCCGGAAATCGATTGAAAATTTCAAGTGTGTTTATATGGGGAAAATATGACTTTTTGAATCGAGATCAGAATTAAAGATAAAATTTGGTATTTAAAAGTAGAGAACTGATTAATTTTTGATTTAAGAAATTTCGAAAGATTACATATACTGAATATTTCACCAAAATCCCAATTTTCTCGAAATCCGCAAAAATTAAATCCTTGTCCAAAAAATTCTGTCATAGGGATTTATACAAAAATTCACAATGTTAATCTCTAACATGTATTTAACAAAACCCTAGGGTGCAAGATAAATTTTTTTTGAATTTGGTTTAAGAAAATTTGAAAAAGGAGTTTTCAAAATTTTATAACAAAATTTTCCCAATTTCGGTTTCAATGCGCAATAGGTTTACAAAGTGGTACTAAAACAATAGTTCATATCTGAGTACTTATAAGTAAAGAGACCAAAAAAAATGTTGGCTTTAATCAATTTCTCAAATTTGAAATAAATTTCATGACCTAGTTTTTTTTGGCACAAAAGTGGTCTGGGGCATTTGCTATTTCTTGGCGAGTTTTTATTCGATTTTGAAGTTTTATAGGTTTTTGGAAATATAATTTAATACTGATCTCGATTCATATAACAACTTGTCGGAAGAATTAAATCATAGAACGAAATTTTCGTAAAATCTGAAAACAGTCATATTTTCCCCATATAAACACACTTGAAATTTTCAATCGATTTCCGGCGCGACTTTTCTTTATCCGATTATCCCCAAACTTCACATTTATTAGTTTTATATAGAAAGGAAACAGACTAGACTCCGCTTCTCCCCAAAATCGCATTTTGAAAAATGTCCATATAACCTAGGACCGCTCTAATATACATGCATGACCTTACGTGTGTGTAAACCTGACTGTTCGAACGCTGGCGCTTATTCTATAGTTACTTATTGGCGAGTAAACTAGACGGATATTTCTCATTTTTTTTCGTAATATTTGACACGCAGTATATGTGAAAAGACGCTTCTACATTATATTCTTGTTTTATCGAGTGTTTCTACAATTTATAATCAATTTTTCAAGAAAAGATGTTTACCTTTATGTTATATCCAAAATAATTGTGAATTTCGAATTTTTTGTTGGTATTATACTGCTTTTTATTGATTTGTATCGGTGAATACGTGTGCACGTAAAAAAGTTTTGTAGATGAAGGATTTGGATGATATAACAGCCAATTGAAGTGATGATGACGAGGATATTAATTGTGTAAATATACCTCCTCCTGATCGAGTCGACGAATGTTCAGATGAAGAAACATTCAATACGGATGAAATTGCCTTGAATATAGATCCGTATCCATTGAACGAGGTTGCCGGTTTCGTTGATATTGAAATTGAAAGAAATGAAATTGAGGACAGTGGCTGTACTGAATTTGAAGAGGTTTTCAAATCTTTTGGAAAACCGAAATGGTCAAAAAGGAACCGAAAGGAACATCATTTTGACATTGCTCCGAATCCAACACCATTGACTAAACCGAAAGATAATATTTGTTCAGGATTGATCAACCATTCTCCCTTGCAATTGTTTCAATTATTTTACGATGACGAAGTGTTTGACCACATTATTCAAGAAACAAATAGGTTTGCGGGGGGTGGCATGTGATAACGTCCAATGTCATAATGTCCATGGATGTTATGACGCAGCAATATGTGACATAATGTCCATGGACTTTGTGACACATTTTGCTGCGTCATAATGTCCACAAAGGTAGTGTCATAAAGTCTATAGACGTTACGACACGTTTAATGGAAAGAAGCAAATGTTTTAAAATATAATCGAATTTTTGACAACCGTTAGAAATTTAAAGTTTCAATGATGCAACGGCATAATATTTTGGTATGTAAGTGGTCTTCATAAAGTGCAGAACTATAAATAAAAAAAAAAGGAATATGTAAAGTTTGAAATTTAATTATGAATTTGTGAGTGGATTCCGAGAAAAATGAGATACTGGACTTTCCCAAAAACCGACAAGAATGCCTCAATATGTTCGCGAAATATTTTGACAAGCAATGGACGACGAAGGTAATTCGTAAGTGAAATACAAAGAAAAAAAGGGAGATGAAAACGAAATTCGAAGGGATAGGTAAGAAAAATCGGTTTCATCTCTCCTTTTTTCTTTGTATTTCACTTACGAATTACCAAAAAATAATAATAATAAATTAAACATTTTGCGTAAAAAAATTTGTAATTACTTGCAACTATTCGAATAAAATAATCTCCATTGTTATTTTATAGGTCACACCTCGCCGATTTTCTATACACTTGCAGCCTATTAGAACCACAAGTGCTTTAGAAGGCTTTAATTCAAACCTTTCTCGAAACATTGAAAAGCATGGGCAATTTTATAAGTTTCTCGACGCTGTCCGAAACGGAGATTTCCAGCAGTCCTTTTCTTTAAATAACATAGTTGCGGGAGCTTTATCTGTTTTGCCAAAAAAAAAACGTAAAAAGCTATATACATACATATATATATTTATTTTCTTTTTTCATTTTCCAAAGTCTGGACGTCATGACACATTTAATCCAAAATTGAATCCACATAATATCCAAAAATAAAGTAGCATAACGTCCATGGACATTAAGACATTTTTAAAGTTGACATAAAGTCCATGGACGTTATGTCCCATATTGGTGTGTCATAGCATCCATGGACATTATGACATTGGACGTTATGACATGCCACCTTTGCGGGGCAAAATAATAGCCAATTTTATTTGGATGAGTGATGCTTAAACAGTTGATGGGAATTTTACTATTATCGGGATATCACACTCTGCCATCGGTGGCAGATTATTTGTATACAAAGACATCATTGGGTATCCCAATGAGAAAACAGACGGTCAATACTTTTGCACATAAAATCTTTTATAATAATAATGATTAGACAAAGCTGATAAAATGGCCAAGGTATGTATTACAAAAGCAAATAAAACAACACGCAAAAAAATTTCTGTAAATTGATATATTATGGATTATTTTGTATTGTTCTTTTATCTTCGTCCTTTATTCGATATTATAAATCGAAAATTTCTTGAATTTGGTGTTTGGGATGAAATGTTATCCACAGATCAACAAATGGTTCCATATTTTGGGAGACACAACTGTAAGATGTTATTTAGAGGCAAACCAATTCGATTTGGTTATAAATTATGGTGTCTGTGTTCCTCTTCAGATAATAAATATCTCTGATCTTCTTGTAATAATTTGTTTACAGTTTATCTGTATTCCTTTATACCATACTGTGGATCAGCTGATCAATACAAAAATAATGCTGGATTAGGAGCTGATGTGGTTATGCCTTTGCTTTCGAATGTTGAATATCCAATGTGACATGAACTTTCTTTTGACAACTTCTTCACATCATACCAATTGTTTTGTTTGTTGGCTGATAAAGGTTTTTCTGCTTCGGGATCCTTTCATTCCAATCGACTGGCTGGTGGATTATATGAATTGAAAGCCGGTAAACAATTACCAAGGGGTGATTGCGATTATACGTTTGACGCCACACAAAAAATATTGCTATTTAGAAGGCAGGACAACAAAGAGGTGACCATGGCAACAAATTTTGACCAAGTCTTGCCTGCGCACAAAGTCCAACGTTGGAAAACATTATCAGCATCCAAAAAGAACCCCGAAGCTGGTAAATATGTTATGTATGGTCAGCCCGCCATGTTACACAATTACAACAAGGGCATAGGTGGTGTAGATTTGCACGACTATGCAATCCAGAATTATCGAATCAATATACATGGAAAGAAATGGTATTGGCCTTTGTGGTGCAATAAAGTAAAGCTGAGAAACCGATGAGTCAAAAAGAATTCAAAGTCTTTGTGACTGAAGCTCTTTTTTTGACAGAAAGGATAGAAACTATCGATGATGATGTCGTCGACCATGAGGATACCGACCACCAAATCTTCCAAAAGTTGATGGGAAACACATTATAATCAGAAATTCCGAGGGAAAGGTCATCGTTATCAACCAAAGGGATGTGATAAGCCAACAATTTATTCGTGCGAGGAATGCAATCTGCATACAAATTGCTTCAAGCTAAAACATGGACAATATTATACTTTTACGAATTTTCTTTCAGCTATGTTTTTTTTTATCATACGAGATTTTTTGAAATAATGACAGTGTGGATTTAATTTAATATAATTTTTTTACTAATTTTTATAACTAATTAAACAGCAAATACACCAAATGTTTCATTTAGATACAAAGCCGACACATAGGATAAGCACCAGTGTTGAAATTTCGAGCAGTCCTTTCCGGGAAAAAGAAAATCGGAAAATTTTTTTGGCCAGATTTTTTAATTCAGCGGAGCAAAGTGGGTAAAATTCGGCTATGCCGAATCTTTGACACCATCCATACGGATTTGATATTTACATTAATATCCGGACTGGAGGACCATTATATGGACATTTTTCAAATTGCAATTTTGAGGAAAGGGGGTCCAGTTTGTTACCTTCCAACATAAAACTAATAAATGTGAAGTTTGGGAACAATCGGATAAAGAAAAGTGGCGCCGGAAATCGTTTGAAAATTTCAAGTGTGTTTATATAGGGAAAATATGACTTTTTTGATATTTTACGAAAATTTCGATCTTCATATTAATTCCTCCGACAAGGTGTTATAAGAATCGGGATCACCATTAAATAGTCTTTTCAAAAAGCTATAAAAATACAATATGGAATAAAAACTCGCCAAGAAATAGCAAATGCCTCAGACCACTTTTGTGGCAAAAAAAAAAAAAAAAAAAATACTTGGTAATGAAATTTGATACCATATTATTCAACTTTTAGAAATAGATAAAGCCATATTTTTTTTGTCTCTATACTTATAAGTAATCAGATATGGAGTATTGTTTTATTACCACGTTGTTAACCTATTGCGCATTGAGACCCAAAATAGGAAATTTTTTGATAAAATTTTGAAAACTCCTTTTTCAAGTTTTAAAAAATTTTCTTAAACAAAATTTAAAAAAATAGACCTGGCGCTCTAAACTTTTCTTAAATACATGTTACAGATTAACTGTGTGAAGTTTTAAGTATATATCTATTCCAGAATTTTTTTGACAAGAATTTTATTTTTGCGGATTTCGAGAAAAATGGGATTTTTGTAAAATATTCTGTAAATGTACTCTTTCTAAATACTTCGTATCAAAAATCTATAAATTTTCTACTTTTAAGTATTATATTTTATCTCAATAGCCTAGGGTTTCGGAGAAAAATAATATGACCCCATTAAACCATTTGGAATTGGGGTCATATTACCCCAAGCTAATAAAAGACAATTTATTCAAAAAATTCAAATATTTTGCAAATACTGTTGAATTTTGAAAAGCGTTACTTAAAATATTATAACCAAATATGTATGTCTTCCGTTCGTAAAATTTGGGACAAATCCGAGAACGTTTACCCATTATTTGCCAAGGGCAGCTTTTGTTTTTAAGGTATTTATAAATAAAGATTAACGAAAACGAGTTTTTCTATTAAACTCGATGAAACCACTATTTGGAATTTAAGAAAAATAATTTGGTTTATTTTTAACCCTTCAGCGCTCCTGGAATCAAAATAATCCATTATGATATATCTTTGGTGCAATTATCTGCTTATTGCTCTCGCATATAAATTAAAACAACTTATAAGCAATTTTGTTATAAAATTATTTTATGTATAAAAACTAAATATATTTTCTAAATAAAATAAGAAGATCCACAAATGACCCAAAGCTAATAAAAGACAACTTAATCAAAAATTAATTTTATTTATTTTGGTATATTTAAGGACGATTTAGTGTGCGATTCAAATTGATTTCTATAATCACGACTTGCGCTATGAATTGCTTTTCTTTAATTTTATATTATTATATTATTATTTTGAAAAGATAAGATAATAATTTTGAAAAGATAATTTAATACTGGTCCCGATTCTTCAACAACTTGTTGGACAAATTAAACTATAGAACGAAATTTTCGTAAAATCTCAAAAAAAGTCATATTTTCTCCATATAAACACATTTCAAATTTTCAATCGATTTCCGGCGCGACTTTTCTTTATCCGACTGTCCCCAAGCTTAACATTTATTAGTTCTATATTGAAAGGTAACAAACTGGACCCCGCCTATCCCCAAAATCTCATTTTCTGTTTTAAGGACCACTCTAATCCGGACTTATTCCAGTTACTGTAAGTTTGAAATCGAAATTTCTCTGAGGTGGAAGAGTTGAAAATCGAAAAGTTCACATCATACGTCCTCGATTAAACCGGATAGAGATAGAGATTAGAATATGTAAATATGATCAACTAAATATATTTTCCAGTGACTCATATTGGATTTAACAAATCCAAATCCTATAAATTGAATTTGAAACTCTTACTTTTTTGTGAGCGTTTAAAAGTGGGAGTTGTGTTGATTAAAATTACTGTTTCTTTCAAAAATTGTGTCGCCAATACAATTAAAAAATATATTTTTAGGCCTTAACAGCTCCTCTATAAATCCAAATAATTTAACAATAAGACTAACAAAAATCTATATAATCGACCCTGTTCTTGAATTTACTATTACAAAAAATAAATCGTAAATAAAAAAATTTTTAAATTTAAGAATTTTGGTGCTGTTCTCTAAATTCAATAAGAATATTTTTATACCCTATACCACTAAGTGGTTTGGGTATAATGACTCTGTGCTGCTGTTTATAACTACCAAAAATATTTGACCCAGACCCATCTTTTGTTATACCGATCGAATCAGAATCACTAGCTGATTCGATATAACGATGTCCGTCCGTCCGTCCGGCTGTGTGTCCATGTAAAGCTTGCAATCAAACTGCAGGTCGCAAATATGAATATATTTCGATGAAAGTTGGTATGAAGCATAGGATGAACGCTTTTGAAATTGGTGAGAATCGGTCCGTGTTCAGACCTAGCCCCCATACAACTGACCCCTATGAAATCAACATAAATTGCCAGGAGATCCAAATTATCATATAAATCTTAGTCAAATTGGGTTTGTATGTATTTTTTACATCCATTAATCAGTAGTCCAATAATGATCCCTATTGGACAACTCTTAGTCATAGGCCCCATATAGAGCTGCTTCCCGATTTTCACTTAAATCTATCAAAAAAAAAAAAAATATATTGTACTGATTCTTCTCAAATTTTGTTTGTATATATTTTTGCAAAATACAAGAGACTTTACCAAACATGGTCAGGATCAGTCCGTTTTGGGGCCTAGTCCCCTAGATATAGCATCCGATATGAACTTTTTCAAACAAAAAAAATTAATAAAAATCCCACTCAAATTTGATTTATGCTTATTTTCTATATCCAGTCAGTTGGGCCTGAGAGATAGGGCCTCTTTCCATTTTCCATATTCCATTTTTCATTTTTCAATTTTCATTTTTCATTTTTCGTTTTCCGTTTTTTTCATTTTTCAATTTTCAATTTTCATTTTTCAGTTTTCATTTTCCATTTTTCATTTTTAATTTTTCAATTTTCATTTTTCATTTTCCAATTTCCATTTTCCGTTTTTAATTTTTCATTTTTTGTTTCTCATTTTTAGTTTTTCATTTTTCTTTTTTCATTTTTCATTTTCCATTTTACAGTTTTCAATTTTCAATTTTCAATTTTAATTTTTCATTTTTCATTTTCCATTTTCCATTTTCCATTTTCCATTTTTAATTTTTCATTTTCCATTTTCCATTTTCCATTTTTCGTTTTTCATTTTTCATTTTCCATTTTCCATTTTCCATTTTAAATTTTTAATTTTGCATTTTCCATTTTCCTTTTTCCATTTTTTATTTTTCATTTTTAATTTAGCATTTTTAATATTTAATTTTTATTTTTTATTTTTAATTTTTATTAATTTTTAATTGCTTAAGCCAATGTGACACATGTAGTATTAATATACACACAACTGTAATGACTTCAACAATACGAAGAATTACAACATATACAACATACATATTTTAAGAAAAACAACAAACACACTGAAAAATTTTATTTTTTCAAGAGTTTTTTCAAAGTTTCATTCATAACTCATGACCCCTTTGACCGATTTTGACGATTTGAAATACCAGCTACTTAAGGATGTTAGTAAACGATTTTATGCAAAACGAACAGTCTAGCTTAGATATTGACGGCGTGATCGTGATTTCCACAGACGGACGGACAGACGGTCATCCTATACCATGCGTTGAGAGACCCTATCCCTTAGGCCAAACTCACTGGACATAGAAAATAATATAAACCAAATTTGAGTGGAATTCTTATTAATTTTTTTGGCTGAAGATATGAAAAAGTTCATATCGGATGCTATATTTATATGGGCACTAGGCCTAAAATTGGACCGATCCTGATCATGTTTGGTAAGGTATCTTGTATTTTGCAAAAATATATACAAACAAAATTTGAAAAGAATCAGTGCAATATTTTTGTTTTTTTATAGATTTAAGTGCAGATCGGGAAGCAGCTCCACATGGGGCCTATGTGTAAGGGTTGTCCCATAGGTATAATTTTTGGACTACACATTAATCGATGTAATAAACGTATACAAACCCAATTTGAGTAATATCTACATATATGATAATTTGGATCTTATGGCAACTTATGTCGATTTCATAGGGGTCATTTGTATGGGGCTATGTCTGAACATTGACCGATTTTCACTAATTTCAACACCATTCATCCTATGGCCGATAGAACCTTACATACCAAATTTCATCGAAATGTATTCATATATGCGACCTGCAGTTTGATTACAAGCTTTACATGGACACACAGACGGACGGACGGACGGATGGACATCGTTAAATCGAATCAGATAGTGATTCTGATTCGATCGGTATAATAAAAGATGGGTCTGGGTCAAATATTTTTGGTAGTTACAAACAGTAGCACAAAGTAATAATACCCAAACCACATAGGTATAGGGTATAACAAGTGTATATTTTTGTTTTTGCAATTGCCTATTCTTGATCTCATTTCAACTCAAGTGGTAGACAATTCGGCTTAAAACAGGAATAAAAATTTAGCGATGGCCCGAAGGGCCAAATCTTCATAAAAAAATAAAGCTTCTTATGAACAGGAAGATGACAAAACTTCCTCCGCGTTTTGTTAACCCGAACATCGCGTCAACTTCAAGCAACAGATTCAGCCTGCTGGCTGGCCTCAATGATATGGACGTAACTCCCGTATCAAATATTAACGATGCAAAGGAACACAAACCTTCACCTATTGTTGTAGAAGCTAACGCCTCATTTACTGAAATACAAAAGCTGATTTGGATTATATTTTCAAACGTACTTCAGTTGATACCAAAATTTTCGCTCGAAGTAAAGAAATGTACGAATGCTACAAGCAAATACTTAAGGAGAGTAAGGTGGAGTTTCATTATGGCTTCAAAGAAAATATGTTATACACCACCTTCTTACACGGTTTACCTCGCATAAACTCTGAGGACATCTCCAAAGAGCTAAAAAACTACAACCTATCCCCTTCTACCGTAACTGAAATAGTCACCAAATTCAGTTCGAACAATTATGCAGTTTACAAAGTTCAATTTATTCGTAAAAATTTTAATCCAACTGCCTTAAAAAATGTACGAAAATTTTCCAATATCATAATTTATTGGAAAAAAAAAAACAAATTGAGATCCAGGAACAAATCAACTCAATGCTGGAACTGCTTAAAGTATGGCCATGGCGGTGAACATTGTAGTCAAAGTGGTGCGTTTATGATATGTGCAGAACAACATCATACAAGTGTGTGTCCGTTTAACACAAATGAAAAAGACCAGCTGTTTTTACATGCTTCAATTGCAAAAAACATTGAAAAGAGAGAACTGATCACTCTGCAAACGACATCAACTGCCCGTTACGTTCTCTCTATTTGGAAACGAGAACAAGAGTTACTTCTAAAAGTCAGAATAAGAGCAGAAAACAACAAAATAACTCATTTCAATTTAAGGCAGGAGATTTCCCTAATTGAAGAAACTACAACACAAATGATAACACAACAAATAACAGCAAAGCCACATCTGTGGTTTTCTAGAATAACCGCGTATGTCATAAAATCAAAATGTTCAGGAGAGCCAAAAAACGTTATATTTGAAATTATGGGCTCGATTTAAAGTTTTTAGGACTTTTTATTTAACAGTCCTGTAGATATGGGCAATAAATTCTTTTTAAAAAATTTTGAGTCAAAAATCTTAAGAGGAATAGATCCTAGAGAAGGACGAAAAAACAATATGTAAATTACACTCAAAGTGTGTGCAGAAAAACAACTTATGTCGACAAATGTTTTTCAAAGAAAACGACCAATGCAACCACCCATGTAGACATAAGTTGTTGTTGCATAAAAAATAAATTTTTTTGTTCGTCAACAAAAAGTTACCGGGACTTAGGATGAGAATATAACAACGTATCAAGAATAATAGTGACAAAAAATAACAGAAATAAACACACAAGTTTTTACAAGTGGTTATAAACTGAAAACTAATCTAAAATTATTTTGCATAGTTTTTCATTAATAACAACGTATGTCGCTATTGTCGTTTTCTGAGAAAATTATTTGTCAGCGATCAAACGTAGGTTGACATACGTCGTTAGTGCTGCAAATTAATTTAATAAACATTTAAGTTACGTCGTTATTTAAAGAAAAAACTCAGATATGTTCAATATTAAAAAAAAAAAATTAACACATGTAAAGAGCGTTAAACTCAAAACTGACAAAAATTGACATACGCGGTTATTCCAGAAAACCACAGATATTTCAATAGAGTAGCCACATTCATCAAAAAGTCTCTTTAAATATACAGCATCATTTTCAGAAAGCGCCTTTACTACATCTTCAATAAGGACAGTCAAACTTGTCCATGTTGTTTGCAATGGCAGCTGCCTGTTACTCGAGTAATCATGCACTGCATACTTTTAAATGCTTGCAAGATGAGAAAAATATATCTGGAATCACAAAATGACAAACGACACAGTCGCTGTATTCAGGAACTGAAATAGGTATCGGTCTCTTCATTTTCAAATATGTTCTCCTGCATCAACCATTATATTATTGGGCCCATACACCATTCTATGTGGTTTGGGTATAATGACTTTGTGCTGCTGTTTGTAACTACCAAAACTATTTGAGCTAGACCCATCTGTTATTATACCGATCGAATCAGAATCACTATCTGATTCGATTTAATGATGTCCGTCCGTCCGTCCGTCTGTGTGTCCATGTAAACCTTGTAATCAAACTGCAGGTCGCAAATAGGAATATATTTTGACGAAATTGGGTATATAAGCTTTTGTCGGCGATAGGATGCTTTAAATAAAGCAAAAACATTGACACATTTGTTTCAAAAAATTGATCTATATTCTGCATGACCGGTTATACAGCTGTTTCAGTAAAAACATTTGATCTTGAGCCTGAATAATTCCAAACTCAATCATTAAAATGATAAAGATCAAAAATAAGATTGTTTATTTTTATAAAAAATAATAAAAAAAATAAAGTTCTTAAGCTAAAACATACGTTTCATGTCATATGAGAATTAAAAAAACTGATTTCGAAAATTACTTCGAAAATATAAAATTTGTATTTTCAAGAAACCCAAAATTTCAACTCCATATTATTTTAAGTTCATTCTTATTCAAAATAGAAACGTTTCAAGAACATGGCTGAATAATTTTCTTCTTACGAACTTTTGCTCTAAAATTATTTTAAATATTTCTTTCATAACCTGCAAATTTTATAAAACACATACATACATAAATATTTTTCAACATTAGGGGTATATTTTATTTTTGGCCCTAGTATTTTGTGAAAGACAAATTTATTTTATTTATGAAAATAGGTTTTTCATATCTCTATGGAAAAACGATGAGCATTTTAAAAAAGTCATTCAGAAATATATATATTTTCCTTAAGTTATAGCCCTAATAAACGTAAGTCAATATAACTCACCTTTTAGTGTCATCTCTGTCGTCAATGTCATCCTCCATTTTTGAAATGAAAAATCCAATAAATTCTAGTTAAAGATGACTGCTAAAGTAAAATTGATCTATATATATTTTTTGATTTTAAAGGCGACAAAATATTTTCTGCAATATTGGCATTAATTATTTTCCACTTAGTTTGATTTAGATTTAGGTTATGTTGACTTTGAAAAATGTTTCCAAATCACAGGCGGCAAACATCATGATCATTATGTTGTGTCAGCAATTTTAAACAGAATTTTAATTTGACAACCAAACATCTACTAAAACAAAAAAGCACAAAATCTTCACTTTAATTTCATTTTAATTTTATTAACATGTGATTTTAATGTAAAATAAACGTATTTTTTTATTTTTTATAATTGTGTTGATTTAATAAATAAGCTATTTTCCTTATAATTTATTATATTTTTATATAATATTTTATTTAATTTTTTTTATAGCAAACGTATCGAAATATTAAAATTTTTTTTTTAATTTTTTAGTTCACAAACGCGTCCGTATTCAACAAGTGTTATAGAAGTTCTAATAAGAATTTTTTATCGACGGTATTTCTTAAGCAAATTACATATAACAAAAGATTTTTACATATGTATTCTGGTTTATATACTTCTGCATGAGTTAATAGTGTTTTAGTCATTCATTGGTTTATCCGTTTCCTGTTACTTGTACTACGAACAGTTGCCTTCACTACGCACACCGTTTTTCTAGAACAACAATATTCATTTGATACTGACTCAGTAGAGAGTTTTACGCAATGGTTTAGTTGGTGGAACTGTAGTACTTTTTAAAGGCATATTTCCAATATTGAAAAATAATTACACACTTTTTTATATATGCGTTTTAAATTTTTGGTTAATATTATAATCGAATTATATCAAATTAATCCAAATATTTACAGAAATTTCAAAGATTTTGCTTTCTTTACAGAACTTTGCTTTACTTTAAACAATTTAAGAATTGATTGAATTTAAAAAAAATAATTTTTTTTGTTTGATGTTTATCTAATATTTTTATTTATATGCTGTTATAATTTATAATATTTTTTTTTAATCAAACATATGGATATATTTATATATATGTATTTCAACACTTTTTTCTTATTAACAAACACGTCCGTATTCAACAAGTGTAATAATAGTTCTAAAAAGAAAATTCCGATGATGTGATTCCTTAAGCAAACTACATTCCAAATGTCTGTTCTGTTTGAATTTGCTTATGTATGAGTGGATATTTATGTAGTAGTAATTAATTTAGTTATTGGTTTATGTGTGTATGTGTCTTTATCCGTTTCCGTTTTTAATACTATCGTAGTCGAGCGCCACGTTTGTGCACATTATGCAATAGTTGTTCATAAAGGCGCACACTCACCACCGTTTCCTTACAACTACAATTTTCATTTGTTATATACCCAGTAGAAAATCTTTCAAATAGGATTGGTTGTTATGGCAAAAATTGCAATGTGCACACACACATATGCGTACATAACGTCTACACATGTATGTGTATTGAAAACAATCAGTTATGTGTCTGGAATGCAGATTCATCCCTTAAACTTGAATTGTTTTCATAGTAAATAATTGTATGGTTGTTACGTATATACCAATAACAATGTTATAATACACTAATACACAAACACTTTTATTATATTTTACTTTTGTGTAGATACAATATATTCCCATACGCCCATTGTCTATTATATCAAGTTTTGTTGCAAAATATCTACTCGTATATTCATAATTAACCATTATAAAATATCGCCAACATCTGGTGTTTTGAATTTAACCCTTTAAAATGTACAGTGCCATATCTGTAACCAACCTAAAAATTGAATCCCAATTCATGAAAATTTATCAAAACTCTTTATAGCCTGTATTGCTATGTGATTTGGGCAGCAATGCCAACTTTTAGAAATAAAAAAGCGCAAAACAGTACTACAAAAAACGCTAAATGCCACTAAATCAGAACGACACGAAAAGCATTATAAAGCGCCACTATTTGATGTTATTTTTTAAGTGTATACCAATAAAAAAAATAATATAAAGTACGTGCAAAATTGTTGTTCCAACAGTTTATTTTTAAATAAAAACATTTCACATCCTCATTTTTATTCTTTTTTTAATATATTTAAAATCTATGGAATTAGAAATAACCTTAAAGACTATTATATTTGGTGTATATCATTAGAGTGGCTGTTCATTATATGGAGAAAAAAAAGTGTTCAAACTCTCGCTCCCAACACCTAGAAATATGCGAATAGCAAAAAAAACTGAGAAATACAAAGTTTTAGGCCAAACAAAAAACACTAAGATGTCTCTCAACGCGACTGAAAATTTCAAGTGTATTTATATTGGGAAAATATGACTTTTTTCAGATTTTACGAAAATTTCGTTCTAAAGTTTAATTCTTCTGACAAGTTGTTATATAATTCGGGATCGTTATTAAATTGTCCTTTCAAGAAGCTGTAAAACTTCAAAATCTACTATAAACACGCCAAGAAATAACAAATGCCGCAGACCACTTTTGTGCCAAAAAAAAAAACTATGTCATGATATTTGATGGCATTTATTTCAATTTTGAGAAATTAAGTAAAGCCATAATTTTTTTTAGTCTCTATACTTACAAGTACTTAGATATGAAGTATTGTGTTATTACCACTTTGTTAACCTATTGCGCATTGAGACCGAATATGGGAATTTTTTTGATATAATTTTGAAAACTCCTTTTCAAGTTTTAAAAATTTTTCTTAAACAAAATTTAAAAAAATGGATCTAGCACTTTAAGGTTTTGTTAAATGCAGATTAACTGTGTGAAGTTTTAAGTAAATGTCTGTTCCAGAATTTTTTTGAGAAGGATTTTATTTTTGTGGATTTCGAGAAAAATGGGATTTTTGTAAAATATTCTGTAAATGTACTCTTTCTAAATACTTTGTATCAAAAATTCATCACTTCTCTACTTTTAAATGTAACTTCTAGTACAAAAAAATTTCTTCACGAGATTTTCTATCAGCTCCGATTTGCTGTACAAAGACCCTTCAACATGGAAAGATGATGTTGGTTATAAGAGTGGAATTGAAAAACTTCAGACCATCATCGCTGCAGAAAGAGGTGTCAACCTCACTTAAGATTATAATAACATTCTTACAAAAGATGAAACTGAGAAACAATTTATATTACAAATTGTTGCCGGAGAGCGTAAAAATACCCAACTGCTACTAAATCCTCACTTATGGAAAAATAATATTTATTATTTTGCTTACATTATGATTTAATTCTATCAATAGTATTATAGTAAATAAAAACCTTTTGCTCTTATGGAAGTTATGTGATTTATTTTTAAAAACTAAATGTGTCTTAATTTTTCATGCTATTTTGAAGTTTGCAAAATATTTGATTTTTTTTTAATAAATTGTCTTTTTCTAGCTTGGGGTAATATGTGACCCCAATTCCAAAAGGGTTAATGGTGTCATATTTTTTTTCCAAAACCCTAGGCTATTAAGATAAAATATAAAATTTAAAAGTGGAAAAATTATGAATTTTTGATACAAAGTATTTAGAAAAATTACATTTACAGAATATTTCACAAAATCCCATTTTTCTCGAAATCCGCAAAAATAAAATACTTGTAAAAAAAATTCTGGTATAGGGATTTACCTAAAAATTCACACAGTTAATCGCTGATATATATTTAACAAAACCCTAAAGTAACAGATCCACTTTTTAAAATTTTGTTTAAGAAAATTTTTTCAAACTTGAAAAAGGAGTTTTCAAAATTTTATCTAAAAATTTCCCATATTCGGTCTCAATGCGTAAAATACTTCATATCTAAATACCTGTAAGTATAGAGACTAAAAAAAATTATGGCTTTAATTAATTTCTCAAAATTGAAAAAAATGCCATCAAATTTCATGACATAGTTTTTTTTTGGCACAAAAGTGGTCTGGGTCATTTGTAATTTCTTGGCGAGTTTTAGTCGGTTTTGAAAAGACAATTTAAAACTGAACCCGAATTATGTAACAGCTTGTCAGAAAAATTAAATTTTTGAATGAAATTTTCGCAAAATCTGAAAAAAGTCATATTTTTCCCATATAAACACACTTGAAATTTTCAGTCGCGTTGAGGGACAACTTAATATTTTTTGATTGTCCCAAAACTTTGTATTTCTCAGTTTTTTTGCTATTCGCATATTTCTAGGGGTTGGGAGCGAGAACTCGAACACTTTTTTTTAATAACGGCCACCGTAATATATATAGATAAAAAAAATAAAATAATGACTATTTAATTATTTAGATATAGAATAATTTTATGTTTCAAAGATTCTATACTTTCGGACAAATCGATGATGTGGTAAATTGCTTATACAACCGGCGAAATGAATCATTATTTACATAGTTAATTCGAAAATAATAAATATTTAAGAGCTTAAAGTTTCTTGTATGTCTCGATGGCATAATAATTTGAACTAGCAGATCCCACCCCTCGAAGTTTGAGTGCAAATTCTAGGAAATTTTATTTTTTCAGTCAATAAATTATTGACCCTTAAGGTGGGAGCAAAAGTTATACTCATCAGGTACTGGCTTGCCAGAGAAGTGATACAACGACCTATAACCTACCTCCTCGTGGTGCTCCTGGGCAACGCTAGGTAAAGCCAGTTAATTCTGGTGATTATTCCTAGCGGCTAAAGATTAAGGTCAATTATGTTTGCCAGTGCAACCTTTTTTGGGGGATAACTGGCAGTTACTAAATTTGGCCAATTGGTAACGAAGCCTTACCAAAAGGCACTAAATTTGGTATTGTGGGGAGATCGAATTGCCCTGAGAAGAGGACTCTTCGACTCCCCACGGAGACAAAGCGAACCATGATACATAGGAATGTCGGCCGACTGGTCGATCGTGAAACATCCAACCAGATGAAATGGTTGCTCACATCCGTTTAATATATGTGATACAAAGTTGAACTGATGGTATTGATGGATCACTTTACGAACGTGGCACTGGAGGCTCTCGAATCTGATGTGCAGACGAGATTGCTGTGTGTGATTAGTAGGGAGTTGTTGCGGAGCTAAGAGCTGGTATATGCGTTGTCTGGATAAGCCGAGCTGGTATGTGCGTTGTTAGGAAGAGGCATGAGCTGAACATAAGACGGACGGTAGCATGATTAGAAGTTTTTTTGACGATACAAGAGTGCGTAAGAGAGATTTCAGAAAAAAGAAAAATGTATCATTGTAAGCAATGTCGATGTCGGAGTCTTTGATGAATCTTCGAGACGATCTCATTGGGAAAGGCCCTTCGGGGAGTTTCGCAGTGGTTGTAGTGGCTATAACGCGGGCGGATCACAGATCGATGTAGAGGTGCATTCACCCAGGTGTTGCTGCCTCTAAAGCAACAGGGTTTTAGGTAGGCCCGCCACAATAACAAAGTGTGGAGTGTATGCCAAAACATCATTCCAGATTGTTACCGTCTTATGGCGGGGCGTAGGCAGCACGCATAGTATCCAAGTGCTAGAATACCGAGTGATTAAGTCAGCAAGACAGGAACACACCTAAAACCTATATGATTTATGAATTTTAGCCAATTCACAATTCAACACTTTTTTGGTTTTATGACCAAAATATTTTTTCTATTCAACACAATTATTGTTGTGAATGAAGAAAACAAACTAAATTTTGTCGCCAATACATTAACGAATTAAACAAACAAATACATAGCATTCTATAATTTTATATATGTGTTAGTAGCTTTAAATGAGCATAACTCAAAAAAAAAAAAAAAAAACTTAAAAATCTGTAAGTCGGGTGAACAGCTAAAAAGAAATACCTTTCAAATAAGATACGTCTGGTCGAAATCGAGAGAAAACTATGGAACAAATCATCGGTCACAAGAAATCGCCTTACCTTTTAATATTATAGGTTCTACTTAACAAGTAATTGGAGTCAGTGTCTTTGTGGATACTTCCCAAATATTTCCAAAATAACAGAGTTTTTAGTTTTGATTCTTTTGTCAATATTTGTCAGTAATTTTCATTTTAAATTAATATTATTAGAAAATTATAATATTTTTGATTTAATATTTTGTTTCTTGGAAAATATATAGTTTTGATAATTTTAAATAAATATTACCATTGCTAAATATTCTACATTGTTTATTTACTTATAACATCCTATATCTCCATGGAATAAACTGAGGAAATGCTAAGCATATTTCCACGACTTTTTGGTGTCGGTAACTTGATTATATCAAGTCTGGATTTATATGAGGATAACACACGGGAGTTCCATCCAGGTGGATGTAGACAGAAAAAAGAAAAAAGTACAAGATCAATTTATTATTAGGGTACAATTTACCGATATTAATAAAATTAAGTACATATATTATTTATGAAGTAACAAAATACAAAAATTTCGAGGGTTTTACTATGCAAAATAATCGAAAACTTGCTTTTTAAAAAGCTTTGCGTTTCTTGTTATTTAATAAGTTTGTGGAAGTGAATTCAAAAAACGAACTCCATTCACAAATAATTGCTGTTCTCAGACAAGTGCCCTATTAATAGTACTTGTGGGTTTTTTCCCTCTATTTGTCCTGGAAAAGTGACAGTTTTCCAAGAGGTAGCTAGGTTTTTTGGTGTAAATAATTTTGTGAATAAAAATTATATTAATTTTTAAAAGATTATCAAAAATAGCTTTTCAGAGAAGGGAGTGACAATATTTAGTCGACGCTTGCTTGAGGAGTCACAATTAGCAAATGCTTCACAGCGGTACACAAGTCCTGGAATTATATACTTTTGGTTAGTAGAATTATTATTTTCAAAGGTGTGAAATATTTTTTTAACCAAAGAGATCTCAGTTTAATGTAAGTTTGCCCAACAACATTATTTATATGCTTTGACCATATTAGAGTGATAATGCCTAAATTTTTGGCAGATGAAATCGTAGGAATCATTTAACCATTAATTGCAACTAGCAGCTTCCAGCCCTCGAAATTCGAGTCAAATTTTAGGAAAGTTTATTTTTCATTAAATAAAGACCCTAAAGGTATGCTAATGAATTATAGCCAATTCGCAAATCAACACAAAAAAACAGTCTCATTTTTATTACAAATACATAAACAAATTTAATGAACACACACAGAGCATTGTATAATTTTATGCATGTGTTACTAACAACTTTAAACGAAAATTTACTCAAAATAAAGGAAAAAATTTAAAAATCTGTAAATCTGCAAAACGGCAAAAAAGAAATACCTTTCAAATAATATACGTTTGGTCAAAATCGGGATAAAACGGTAGAACAAAACATCGGTCACAAAAAATCGCCTGGCCTATTAATATTATAGATATCAGGAACCATGGTTGCATGTTTAGATGATTTATTTATCATCTAAGATTTTTATTTCAATGGGTTTAAAAAGAGCTGGTTGGCCGCAGACCAACGATGGATATCATTTAAATCCTCTACTGCACGTCATGGGCGTACATATGAATGGAGCAGTTGTAAAAGCAAATCATTATATCGAAGCAGATATATAGATGATGAAGATATAAATTAAAAAGATGTTGCGACTGTATCGAAAACCTTTCAGTCGAAGCAGTAACGCAATTATGATTAGATCGAAAACCTGATTTTATATTCGACAACAAACCAATCTCATTTATGTGTGTAGTCAGTCATATGTTTGTGAAGCTTTTCGAGGACTTTTGAAAAGTAATACCGGATTGCTATGGGGCGGTATTCCTTAGCAAATTTAGGAACAGAAATTATTTTAGCATATCTCTATTTGTATGCGAAAGTGCTTGTGGTTATATCATGTCCGATTGCACTTTTAATGACTTTCCCTATGCCAATATCACGGACGTGTTTCTACGTTTGTCATGAGTTCATAGCGGACACAAAATGCTTCGAATAATAGACCGATTTAGCTTTTATAATGCTGCCATTAACTTTTTTCCTTGCAGTATGGTAATCGATTTTAAGCTCAGTTGTTTTAAATCGCTTCCACCTCGAATAACATACATTTCTGATAGAAATTATCTGCAAATAAATAAATAAATGTTGCTTTCAAGAAAATAAAGTTGATAATTTACGGAGGCACATGATAAATCTTTGGTATTCTGGAATAACCGCGTATGTCCATTTTTGTGAGTTTTGAGTAAGCGATGCCGAATATATTAATTTTTAACGCTCTTTACATGTGTTCAATTTTTATACCCTATACCGCTATGTGGTTTGGGTATATTGACTTTGTGCTGCTGTTTGTAACTACCAAAATATTTGAAATAGACCCATATTTTATTATACCGATCGAATCAGAATCACTAGCTGATTCGATATAACGATGTCCGTCCGTCCGTCTGTGTGTCCATGTAAACCTTGTAATCAAACTGCAGATCGCAAGTATAAATATATTTTGATGAAATATGGTATGTAAGATTTTATCGGTCATAGGATGAACGCTATTGAAATTGGTGAGAATCGGTCCATGTTCAGACCTAGCCCCCATACAAATGACCCCTATGAAATCGACTTAAATTGCCATAAGATCGAAATTGTCATATAGATCTTACTCAAATTGGGTTTGTATGCGTTTATTACATCCATTAATGAGTAGTCCAAAAATGATCCCTTTGGGACAACTCTTAGTCATAGGCCTCATAGAGCGCTGCTTCCCGATCTTCACTTAAATCTATCAAATTACGAAATTTTTGCAAAATACAAGTGAATCTACCCAACATAGTCAGGATTGGTCTACTTTTGGGCCTAGTCCCCACATAGATGTAGCATCCGATATGAACTTTTTCATATCTGCAGCCAAAAAAAAATTAATAAAAATCCCATTCAAATTTGGTTTATGCCTTTTTTCTATGTCCAGTTGGTTGGGCCTATGAGATAGGGTCTCTAAACGCATGGTATAGGGTATTATATAGTTGTTTTTTTTTAATATTGACCATTTCTGAGCTTTTTCTTTAAATAACGACGAAGCTTAAATGTTTATGTTTAATTTGCAGCACTAATGACTTATGTCCACCCACGTTTGATCGCTGACAAATTATTTTCTCAGAGAACGACACATAGCGAAATACGTTGTTATTAATGAAAAAAAAATTCAAAATAATTTTGGATTATTTTTCAGTAACCACTTATAAAAACTTGTGTTTATTTCTGTTATTTTTTGTCACATTTATTCTTGATACGTTGTTATATTCTCATCCTAAGTCCCGTTAACTTTTTGTTGTCGAACAAAGAAATCCATTTTTCAAGCAACAGCAACTTATGTCTACATGGGTGGTTGCATTGGTAGTTTTCTTTCTCAAAAAAAAAAACGACGTTTGTCGACATAAGTTGTTTTATCTGCACACACTTTAAGTGTAACTTATATATTGTTTTTTTCGTCTTTCTCTAGGATCTATTCCTCTGAAGATTTTTGACTCGAAATTTTATATAAAGTATTTATTGCCCATATCTATAGGACTGTTAAATAAAAAGCTCTAAAATCTTTATATCGAGCCCATAATTTCAAATATAACGTTTTTTGGCTCCCCTGAACATTTTGAATTTATGACATACGCGGTTATTCTAGAAAACCACAGAAATATTCTCCCAATTAATATGGCCAAAGTAATAATTTAGTAAATTATAATTTAAGTTTTTAATGGCATAATTTGTTTCTCCCTGTATGTGATAATCGTAGGCAAGAAAAATTAAATCATGTTTGGAAAAACATGAAGCTGAAATTTGATCCTAATATTGCTTAAAAAAAATTGGTCCAACAAATTATGGTTGCTGGTAGAGAAATGAGTAAGATTAGAATGAGTTTGAAAAAGTCAATATATCTATAATGAAATTTATCAATTTTCAAAATGGATGTTAATTGAAATACATACTTAGATCCAAAAAAAAATTAGGTCTGTCTTAAGATTTCATAGTAAAAAATAAAAGATTTGGTATAGTCGTATAGCATGGACTGAAAAGTTTCCCTTCTAAAATGTTTCTTAAACACTAAGAAAATATTGCTAAAAATTATAGACACCATCAGACAACAACTGATCTCAGACTCACCATAGCTGAAACCTATCTCATAGGCCCAACTAAATGGACATAGAAAATAAACATAAATCAAATTTGAGTGGGATTTTTATTAATTTTTTTGGCTGCAGATATGAAAAAGTTCATATCAGATGCTATATCTATATGGGGACTAGGCCAAAAATGGACCGATCCTGACTATGTTTGGTAAAGTCTCTTGTATTTTGCAAAAATATATATAAACAAAATTTGAGAAGAATCAGTGCAATATTTTTGGATTTTTGATAGATTTAAGTAAAGATCGGGAAGCAGCTCTATACGGGTTGTCCCATAGGTATCATTTTTGGACTACTCACTAATGTATGTAATAAACGCATACAAACCCAATTTGAGTAAGATCTATATCACAATTTGGATCTTATGGCAATTTATGTTGATTTCATAGGGGTCATTTGTATGGCGGCTAGGTCTGAACATGGACTGATTCCCACCAGTTTCAATAGCGTTCGTCCCATGGCCGATAAAAGCTTATGTACCAAATTTCATCAAAATACATTATTATTTGCGACCTGCACTTTGATTACAAGCTTTACATGGACACACAGATGGACGGACGGACGGACAGACGGACGGACATTGTTAAATCAACTCAGAAAGTGATTCTGACTCGATCGGTATAATAAAAGTGGGTCTAGGTCAAATATTTTTGGTAGTTACAAACAGCAGTACAAAGTCATTATACCCAAACCACATAGTGGTATAGGGTATAAAAATCCTTTGTTGCCGTTTAAAGGGTTATTTTTTCTTTTTCTTTTGAATGACAAAAAATCAATTGAAATCTAAAGCCCTTTAAGAATCTGCTGTCAAAAGGAAAGAAACAATTTAATGAAATGATTAGATAAGTTCAAGTTGTTCTGGATTTAAGATAAATTTATCATAATTTCATCATTTTTACTTTTCAAAAGAAAATAAATGCTTAAAATAATCCATAATATTTGGCACAGAAAAAATATCAAGGTTCTTTCTTGTTTGTAGGAATGAAAGCAACTTTTTTAACCCTATACTACTCTCTGGTCAGGGAATAATGAGTTTATGCTACAAAAAAAATGTTTGAGCTAGACCAACTCTGTATTATGCCGATTAATTATCACTTCCTGAGTCGATTTAGCGATGTTCCCCCGTTTGACAAAAGATTGCGCCACCTGAATGTTATGTACAAATTTTCAAATGTAAAACATCATTATCGTCAAATTGGACATCTGTCAACGACATAACCTTGAAATAATAGCGAATTTGTTACTAGAATTATATATTATTTTCGTGCGAAACTGTTAAGGTTTGATATGAATAAGCGTCAGTTACCATAATATTAAGTGAGAGAAGTAGTCGTTAGTGGTTTCAAAAGTTGTAGAATGGTGAATTTGACATCAACTACAAAGACCGTAGCGGAAGGCCGAAAGTGTAAGAACATGTGGAATTGGAAGCATTATTAGATCAAGGTTCATGTTAAACGCAAGAAGAACTTGCACTTACATTAGGAGTGAGTCAATGAGCAATTTGACATCAATTAAATTTATTGGGATGATTTATAGACTAGAAAATAGAACTGAACTCGAGAAATTTTAGACACCTATTTTCCACATGTGAAGTGCTCCTTGCCTGACATAAACGAAAGGGGGTTTTACCGTATATCACTATGATAACTCAAAATTGAAGAAATTATGGATACAACCTGGCCATGCTTCATCATATTCAGCTAAGAAAATATTTATGAAAAAAACTCTTGTTGATTCGAACACTCAAAAGTACTGCCCCTACATAATAATGCTCGCGCAAATGTTGCGGCTCCAAATACAATATATTTAGAAACACTCATTTGGGAATACGTTTTATTCCGGCCGCAGAATTCACCAACCATTGATTGCTCCTTCTGATTTCCACTTATTTCCATCGATGGAAAATGGTCTATCAGAGCAAATCTTATGAAGGCACCACAAATTGGAACGATTCGTGGACAGCCTCAAATGATGAAGCAACCTTCCGACGAGGTATCCATATGCCACAGAAAAAAGGGGAAATATAGTGGTAAACAATGGACAGTATTTCGAATAAAACATACGGTTTGTACTTCTGATATATAAAAACCCCCTAAAAACCCACATATAAAAACCCCAATGAGATCCACTTGAAATGGCGTAAGATCCAAATTATCATATATAAATCAGTAAAATTTGGTAGAAGTGTGTTTATTACAGCCATTCATCATGTAGTCTAAAACTAACAAGTAAGAAAATTAAAGTCGGTCTAGACCGACTATACGATACCCTATACCATGCGTTTAGAGACCTTATCTCATAGGCCCAACTAACTAGACATAGAAAATAAATATAAACCAAATTTGAGTGGGATTTTTAGTAATTTTTTGGCTGCAGATATGAAAAAGTTCATATCGGATGCTATATCTATATGGGGACTAGGCCCAAAAATGGAACGATCCTGACTATGTTTGGTAAAGTCTCTTGTATTTTGCAAAAATATATATGAACAAAATTTGAGAAGAATCAGTGCAATATTTTAGTTTTGATGTGTAAACATCTATACGCGCAGGGGGGGGGGGGGTAAATTTCTAATTCACAATACAATCACAAAAACAGTCGATAAAAGTTTGCGTACCGAATTTCGTCAAAATATATTCATATTTGCGACCTGCAGTTTGATTACAAGCTTTACATGGAAACACAGACGGACGGACGGATGGACGGACATCGTTAAATCGAATCAGATAGTGATTCTGGTTCGATCGGTATAATAAAAGATGGGTCTAGGTCAAATATTGTTGGTAGTTACAAACAGCAGCACAAAGTCATTATACCCAAACCACATAGTTGTATGGGGTATAAAAACCCTTTTTTCTTATTTATTCGTAGTCCCGAAAGCTGTTTCTCGATCTTCACTGAAATCTACCAAAAAAAAAAAAAAAACAAATATATTACATTTTTTCTCAAAATGACTTTCTTAAATATTGTTCTGATCGGTCCATTATTTAACCTACTCATTCCCCGTATAATAATAGCAACCGATATGAACTCTCTCTGCCAATCCGTTTGCAGCTCCTAAAAATAAATTTCAGAGACCCCACAAACTATATATGTTTTTAATCTTATTAAAGGAGAAGTCGATCTAGCGATGTCCGTCTGTCTGTAGTGATAGCACGCTACCGTCTAGTGGCCGCCTGATATCTTCCCCTTACCACCCTGTCTGTCAGTCTCATTTTTTCAGTGGGTGTAGTGGTAGCACGCTTCATCTAGTGTCCCCACAATATATTCCACTTACCACCCTGGTACCGGCTTTCATCAGGCCGAATGATTATCTTACAGTTTTGTCATCAGCTTTGTATGTATTGGGGACCCATCCTACAAATATATTAGGAATTCGGTGTTCTCTGACACCTATCCTTCATAATACGACAAATAAATGTGTTATACCACTTCTAAGTTTCCTTCGACTTCAACACACAATATCCACAATATTTTCGGGTTTTAATACAATTCCGATCTTATTATTTAAATTAATGCGCAGAGCATGCCATTTTTTACAACTAAAAATAATATGTTCTGCATTATCTTCTTCTGCTCCGTACGCTTCGCAGTTGCCTACTTAAAGCGTTTTAGACAGCTATTTAGGCAGCCATGTCCTCTCTTGAGCTATGTCAGATAGTAGTTCATGTTACCGTATTTTCTTTCCACCCACTACTTTTATCGCCTCCTTCAGGGCGTTCTTTTCATTGCCCCATTATCGTTTGTCGTAATTTTCTTCAAACGTTATTGAGACAATGTCTGTCTGTCTGTCTGTTGAAAACATTCGCCTGTCCGCAATAGGTCGAGTAGTTCGTGCTACTTAGGCTTAAAATGTTCGTCATAATCAGGAGCAGTCTGTTATAGTATTTGGAGTATCTAGAGCAAAAAGGTAAGGAATGACTTATTAAAACAGAACATGTGTGTATAGATGTGTATCAGCGATGCATGCACATATTGGTTTGTTTGTTGATTATTACGTTTTTTTTTTGTGCATCTAAATATTCAAGGAAACAAAAATATGTATGCATCGCTAAGAAACAAATTGACAAGAATGTAATTGTATGTAAACCATTTAAAAAAAAAAATTTTATTTAATAGTACGTATTTACATATACGCTGATTGCATTTAATAAATGCATTCAAATAAAAAGCATGAAAACATCAAAATTTTTTTAAATATCTTATTAATTTTAAATATCATTGTAAAAAATTTAGCTTTGATAATGTGATATTTAACTTTTTTTTACCTTAGTATTAAAAACCTTGGTTACAATAATGTGTTCAGATCACGAGTAGAGGATATTAAAGATCCGGCACAGCCGAATTTAATACTCTTACTAGTTATTATTTCTTTATTTATTATGCCTGGTCCGTACGTCTCCCTGCGTATCAATGTAAACCCTGCAATCAAATTATAGGTTGCAAGTAATAATATGGAATTTTGAATATAAGCTTCTGCCAGCATTACCATCAACGGTATTGCAAATGGTGAAAATCTGTGCATGGCCCAATCTCTATATAAGTGAAGCATATGATATGAATGTATCATGATCTCGGTCAAATTATGTTTATTGCAGCCGATAATAAGATCTTCAAAAATATGCCTTAGAGGACCATGTTTAGTCATAGTTCACAAATAAATCTACTCCCCGTCTTCACATAAATCAATAAAAAAACAAAAATATTTCACTGATTTTACTCAAAATAAGTTATTTTACTAAATATGGACAAGATCGGAGAAGATTTTTTGACGCAGTCCTCATATAAAAGTAGCATCCGATAAGAACTTTTTTATTTCGGCAGTCAACAAATTAATAACAATGCAATTAAAATTAGTTATATGCTTATTTCCTAGAACCAATTATTTGGACCTAGGAACCTGTCTTTAAACTCATGGTATAGGGTATCGTATAGTCAGTTTATAATTTTCATACTTAGTAGACTGGGATATTACTAAACGAATATTGTAACTTTAGTAAAAAAAAAGTGATCCATAGAAATAGAAGATGAAGAAACCTTATTCAGATCCATAAAAATGTGTATAAAAGTAAATGTCATGAAAGGATGAGAGGAAAAATGTGATTTGTTCCGATAAAAATAAATTTATTTTTTAGATTTAGAAAAAGTTTTAGAAAATTAGTTAATTTTTTTTATATTAAAAAAATATTAACACCTTGTTTCCATAACACAATTCGTCACAGATGAACGAAAATTTTTATGAAGAACAAAAACAAAATACACACAAATTTTCGTTCGTCTGTGACGAATTGTGTTATGGAAACAGGGTATAACAATGCCATAGCATTGTAGCAAACAATATGTCACACTTTATTTTAGCTAATGTCAATAAAGGTGAGAATTGGGTTTATACGTACTTACGGTACTAGCTCCTCGGACTTTCACATAGTGATGTCTCACAAGCTAAGTAAATATTCCGCTTGTGAGTCACAGAACTAGTCCTATAAATAACACAACTGACCAATTAACCCATCCTATGACATCGTCCTGTATAAGTAACAGGTCCTAGTATTTTTTCGAATGACTTTTATAACTTTGGCATCAACTGACCAGTTCTGGTTATTTCAAATAATGTCACTGATAATACCAATTTTATATTAATTACCATAACTTCTTGTAATGCAATTGAACTATTTATTGAACTAATAGCTACTGGGATTGCAATTTGCAGCAATTCATTGAATTTTGTCATGGCCTCTAAAGAGGAGATTTACCAAGATGTGTATATTATGCCATTGCAAATGTTAGCCGTGATGCAGGATTTTGGAAATAAAGAAAACAAATACTTTTGTAGGATTTTATTAATAAGAGAAAATCCTCTATATTTTATTTAAAATAAATAACCATTATTAAGCGGAACTGTTTGTAAAAAAGATGTTGAGTACACCGACTGTTCACCTTGATAATCAAACGAATATTACAAAAAATTTACAAAAAGGCAAAAAGAGGCAACAATAAATATTTTTATATGCCGTTAACGGTTAACTCGTTAGAATCTGTGTTAATACTCTCTACATAGATGTATAAAAAAATGAGTAAAGCTTAGATTCTAACTTGTAATTAACTCAAATAGAGGGTTAGGATTTGCAAGGGACAAACTCGACTTAATAAGCAAATTTAATGAATTTGTGCTTAAACAGACATGTTTTGGTGAAATGACACTTCTGGTTATTTAAAATAGTTTCACTGACAAACCAAATTTTTTCAATAATTTTTATTATTAGAAAACATAACTTTTTGTAATGTAAGTGAAATATGGAATGAATTTGAGACAACACGACACGACGTTTTCATTTCCAGCATCCTTCTACCAAAAAAATAAAATCATTCCTTAACCTGATTTTTTATAGCTTCTAAATAATAGTGTATTTACGTGAGCATTAAAGGGGACCCACCGTATTTAACTGATGCCGGACTAAAATGGATGTTGACAACCAGAGGGACCTGTGGTTATTTAAGTCTTTCCTTAGTGACATTCACTTTTAAATTTGTTATAAACTCTAAATTTCTAACCGCGACTTTGTATTCGTTTTTTTGACTCTTCAACCATAAAGATCATATGTTGTGTTAAATTACATTAAAAATTCTTGTATCTATATTTTTTTTATATCACCATATTTGAAAAATTTAAAAGGAAAGTAATCTTTATATTACTTAGTTAGAATTTTGTGTAAAAATATTAATTTTGGTTCCACAGTTCTAGGAAAACCAGACTCAAATTCTGCTTGTGAATTTACATAGTATTTCTCAAGACCTCAAAATTGGGATTCGTTTATTTTTTCGTTGGAACCAATTTCTTAAAGCAGAGCCATTTATTTAGGTTTATTAATAGCCACTTGGGCTAAATCCGCGGAATATGGCGGATGAGGTAGAAATTTGTAGCCCAATTCATGGAATTTTGCCATGTATGCCTGTACATTCTTTTGATTAAAAAGCGCTTTCTTCTTGGAAAACCGCAATGATTTTTTTTAATCGTGGTTAAATCCATCCAATAATTAGGAATAATATTCTCCCTTTATTCACCCTTTTTAAAGTAATCATTGTGGATTATGCCGCGCCACGAAAAACCATTATTCAACGTCAAACAAAACTCATCCGTATTACTGTGGACCATGACTAAATACACCACTGAAGTTGTCATATGATTGTATTTACCTTCAAGTAGTCTACAACAGGTGATAGTTGACGGGAGCAGATTTAAAATTAATTTAAATACGAGTGAAGTTCAATGAGTTATTGAGCAGCCTCGAATTATCTCCAGAACCCGAAGAGCTATAAAAACAATGTCTACCTTACTTACATACGTGCTCAAAACTTCAGAACATATTTTATTTTCAACCAATTTTTTAAATTAAATAAATAACGTAAATTCTTATACTGATTTTTTAAGATATTTTGAATTTTTAAGGTATTTTAAGATTTCTTTTGAAAAATTTAAAAATATGATATTACTAGCTGGCCCGGCAAACTTCGTTTTGTCCAAAAGTGATTTTTTGATTGAATTAATTTCGAATTTTTTTTTTTAATCGAAAATTATCGATTGCTAACAGATGATGCAATAATATAATTTAAATGAAACACTTTTCGAATTCAGTTGAATTCAATATTTTATAATTATGCGGATAGTTGACCCAACGGCCTTCGTCCCATCCAACATTTGGCAGCAATAAAGTATTAATTAAAAAAAGAATAGAACAATGATTGAAATCAATTTAATGCTGCACGATACACAACATTTTCTGCTCCGGAGCGTAAATGGATATTGAGGGTGGTTTTCGAACTCGGGAACACGCAAAATATAGCTGGCCACGTGAAAAGCATGACATTTCCAGATTTATGCCGCACACTTCCATGGACTGTCCTTGTGAATTGTTTATTGTCATCGCAAATGCAAGTTTGAACACGGTTGAACTGGAAAGTCAAATTGGTTGAAGTCAGGGGAATACGTGGATTTAAGCATTCTTCTCCCTTGAACAGCCCTTTCAAAATCCTCGCCACCATTTCTAATTAATTTCATCACAATCAGTCGGTTTCCATTGCATAGTTTCGGGTCATGAAGATTTCGCAGCATAAGGAAGACAGATCCAACTATAAGGCGTAAAAGATGAGGCGTCAATCCAGGCAAATCCAAAGAGTATAGAAATTCCACTAAATAATTCAATTCGCCAGGAATTTGATACTGAATCATCTAATTCAAATCATTGACACCACTATTTTTTGCTGCTAAAATTGCGCGCGCTCAACTTATCGTAGTTAAGAAAATTTTGGTCAATGTTCGGATATATTTTAGAGATGAGTTCATTTGTTGTTGTAGTGAATTGGCAAATGGCAGGTGAAATTGTTATTAGACCACTGGAAGTATCTACCGAAATTTGTCAATTTCCAATTCTTAGCAGTTCTTTGGAGAAAGCTTCTGCGGTTCTATCTATTCTATCGGGAAGTGTTTGTCTGAAGTTTGTGCCCCATTGTACACTCATGCCATATGATCAATTTAGAATTTTGCAACACTTTTGCTATAGATGATTGCTTTGGAATGTTGCAAACACGAGTTTCGTTGATTTGCAAGTTTAACGGAAGCTTCAGTGCTAAATGTGCCGCTCTTCCACCTTCCAACAATGTTATAGCAATTCCGGTAGATGCGAGAGCTAACGCAATTCCAATTTGAGCACATGTTGCTTCTAATATCAATGATATCAGTAATGTCTTCACAGTTCCACCAGGTGTGCCAAGGAAAAAAGATCCACAATTTCTATCATCGGCAGCGTTCATCAGTTGATCATATACACTCTTTTGCTGTTCATTCAACAGTGGATCATTTCTTTGTGCATGTTGTTGCAAAGTTGTCTAAAGTACACTCGCGTTCCAATTCACAATTCAATATACTTCCAGTTTGACGCTCTGGGGCTGGCATATGAATTTCAATCGATAGTTTGACACTCATAAACAAACACAAATCTTCAATCCGTACTTACGCTTCATTGTAAATGTCACCGTTCATTTGTTATTCAAAATTCCCTGTTGCTGATCGAAAGCGATGCAAAATGTCTTCTGCAATGCCATCTTCGTATGTATTCCATAATTGACGTGGGTTTGAATCGCACGTTGTGATCTGGCTTCATCACTTTGCCGAGCATGAATTTCTCTTCTTCTCAATCGTTGTTGCTGATTGTATGAACTCTTCTTGGCATCGTAATACATATTCACAATGATATACATACATATGTATTTCGGAAATGGAAAATATTTTAGTTCAAAAATCGACAAAAATGGCAAATATATCCGAAAGTCAAAGAGAATATATATTTAAAAAGAAACAGTTATTCAGTAATAAACCAACTTTTTGAAATTAAAGCGGTTAAGTAAGGTTAAATTTAGACATATTATTTAAATATCCAACTTTGCTATTAAATTATGCGATGGAAGATCTTATACTACCGCAGTAGCAATTAACTTGAATGGATATTGCGGAAATTTCATAATATTCAATCAGTACCTTGTAGGGGATGTACCCCACCCATTGATCCGATCCAGCCTATTTTCGTCAGGTCCACTTACACTAATAACAGATGACGTCACATAAAGTATCAAAGCTCTCCCTATCGTGATATTGAGTAACTAATTTGTTTTGTAAGTGCCCCGCCCACTTTTCCGATATCGCTCATTTTTAAAACGACTACTCACAGCAACTCACAGTAATAATAGATGACCTCATACAAAGTTGCAAAGCTCTCCCTACAACAGTACTCAAGATTTATTATGCTAAAAATTAATTTTGTATGGGAGGTATCACGCCCACTTATCCGATACCGACCGTTTTCGGTATGACTATCCATATTAATAATAGATGGCCTCACACAAATTTACAAAGTTCTCCCTCTCATAGTACTCAATATACATGATGTTAAAATGGATTAACTGCGTACAGCGCCACCTGTTGGGACTTTTTGTACTTTTCTTTTTTCCTAAACCTTCGCGTGGCAGTTACAAACAAACTCGCAGAA
This sequence comes from Cordilura impudica, assembly GCA_963682025.1. Classification (NCBI taxonomy): domain Eukaryota; kingdom Metazoa; phylum Arthropoda; class Insecta; order Diptera; family Scathophagidae; genus Cordilura; species Cordilura impudica. The sequence goes on from OY821519.1 coordinate 130,543,227, forward strand.
GAAGGTGTCCCTTTTGGTTCTGCAGTTTTAAAGTTTTAAGCGGACGACAAACCACGATTCATTTTTATATATATAGATTAGGGCGGGTCGATTTATTTTTCGACAATTGCCATATGATTTCCGTATTCTATGGGTTATATCGTTAAAATCGAGTCCCCTACTTTTTGTTGGTAGATTTTTTCCCAAATTGACGTTCGTATGAAATATTACCTACACGTTCACATCCATAACTCAAAAACTATCGATCGGGTTTAATCGCCGCTAGGCGCGTTGGAAAGGTGAGCTCATTTTGATCAATTTACAAAAAAAAAATCTCCAACAGTGGTCCAACGGTTCAAAAGTTACGGGCATTTTTGTCCAAATTTTGGAGCATTTTTCCATTTTCTTCATGATTTTGTCCAAGAATATTGCTTTCATGGCCATTTTTTTGGCTCAATTTTTTTGACTTACGAAGCTTACGAACCTTACGATAGACTTCTTTATTTTTGTTTGTTGATAATATTCCAGTGCGAGAAGGATAGAGATAAAGATGATGCCAGTCATTTACTGTTATATGCTCTCATTTGCTCTCTTTTTAGGGTTTGCATACGATTTATAAAGAATAATTCTCGCTTTGGAAAATATGCCTCCTGGTGATTTAAATCCAGAAGAATTATCTACTGATTCGAGGTACTTGATGTTAATGGCCAATGCAATTTCTAATGGTGTGGTTCCTGCGGATTTGTCTCACATAAAACCAGGGCCAATTGCACATTCTCGTTGGCTGACCGAAGCCAATAGATTATTACGGTTGTATGTGACAACTAATAATCCAACTGAAAATTTAAAAATTCTGGCTAACTATATAATAAAAGTATACGCGATTAAACCCGATCGATAGTTTTTGAGTTATGGATGTGAACGTGTAGGTAATATTTCATACGAACGTCAATTTGGGAAAAAAAACTACCAACAAAAAGTAGGGGACTCGATTTTAACGATAGAGGTATGGTTCCTTCGGCAAATTTTCATGGAATAACCCATAGAATACGGAAATCATAGGGAAATTGGTGAATTTTTTCACTCCCTACAAATCGACCCGCCCTAATATAGATATATGTATTTGCGACCCACAGTGCAAGCACAAATCCACAAACAGTTCAAACGACTACGATTGATTGATACCGTTTGTTCAGTAACAATTTTTATGCACATCACTGTATGACAAAATTACCACATCTCTCAACGTATACTTTTGTCTCTCGAACATCTACACTAACGATAGACAAACCTGTTTTATTCTCCTGTATGTATTATATATTTTATATATTTGGAATACCACATTTCATTTTTTCTTACATTTTTAAAAACTACGTCAGTCAGCTACTAGAAATCAATAAACGCACAATTGAATTGTTCTTTAAATATTAAAATCTTTTTTTTATTAAAAGTTCGTAACCTGATACAACTTAGACAGGACCTTTGATAGATTCAAAATAACTCTAAAGGTCCGGGTGAGTCAAAACAGGCTGACCTTAAACACCGTTAATAACTCTTCTCCTTTAAAAGTGACAAATAAAAATTCTGAATGACGTAATACGAGTATTTATATTTAAAGTATTCTATACGAGTATAACTTTTCTCTTGCACCTTTTAAGACACTATACTTGTTTTACCTTTTTTTTTAATATTTTATGGTTAACCAAGCAACACTTTAGATAACCCCAAATGTTTGGTGGCCAGTTGTTAAATACTTTTCATATGTGAAAATATCATTTTCTTTGATGTCAAACGAAATAATTATACATCCAATAATCTTTTGGGATTTTTAATGTAAATTTTAAAATGCTTGACTTATAGTAAGGATTAAATGCGCACATACACACACACACACACACACACACTAACGCATACCTGTCTGTGAAATGAATTCGGGTTTGAATTTATTTTTTTTGCCAACAGCAAACATCTGTAAGTGTTTGTGTATTTATAATCCGATTGACTTAAAATGTGTATGTTTCAAAATAATTCCATTGTGTATTAATTATTATTTTTTACCGATCAAAAATAACTATGGACAATTATCGTCATTGAATCGTTTAATTGGTTTTAATTAAAATGTGAAATCTGTTTGATACTAATAGATGACTTAAATTGCATATGCATTCCACTCACGCAGAATTTGTTTCAAACTGGTACAGATGTAAAACCTTAAAAAACTCTTTAAGTTCTAAAAATATTAATAGCAACCTGAAAAGTTAAAAGAAATTACTCCAAACTAAGACGTCATCACGCCTTTAATATAAAAGTTGTTTTGATTTTATTTTTTGCCCCAGTTTAAAGGTTGTTTTCACATAATCTAATGTTCGAGAGGGAATATCTCAAAAAAATATTAAAACATATTAAAACAATATTTTATTGATGATATTTTTTAGACATATACTATATGTCATTGGCGAGCTCTTACAGTAATACCCGCTTATATTCATGCCGGTTATAAGCATTTATCGCTTATATGCACCCCGACTTGAACAATTTTCCTTTGGTATTTAAAATACCAACAATATTTTCGTTTATATGCATTTCGCTTATATGCATATCTCGCTTTTATGCACCATAATAAAATAAAATTTTAAAAAATTGCTAATAAAAAATTCTTTTATGCACTCCTTCAAATTTTCAAAAAATGTACAAAATTTGTTTCATCGCAATTCAAAAGTTATACGTTACATCTCAATTGATGTTCAGATGTTCCATCTCTACTACATATAAGTAAGTCAGTTGTGCGAATTGTAATTTTTTTGAATTTGTGTTGTGAGTGAAAAATATAAAATAAAATAAAAATATTAATAAAAACCTACAAAATGAGCGCAAATAAACGAATAAGCTTGTCTATAAAGCAAAAAGTCGCAATTCTTAGTGAAGTTAAAGATTGCACAAAGCAGGAAATTTGTAAGAAGTATGGGTTTTCTATGGACACTGTAAATCGAATTCTTAGAAATAAAAACTCAATTGTGCAAAGCAGCATAACCAGCAATAATTTGTCTCGAAAAAGAGATCGTGTTGGAAAGTCCAAGAAGGTGGGCCAAGCAGTCGCAAAATGGTTTGATCAAATGCGGTTGTCTGGTGCTGTAGTGTCAACAAATATGATCATAGAAAAAGCTAAACAATTTGCCATTGCACTAAAGGAAGAATTCGATGCAAGTCCTAGCTGGCTATACAGATGGCAACGAAGAGAAGGCATAAATGTAAAAAAAATTCATGGGGAATCATCATCAGCTGATCAAGAAGGTGCTGAAATTTTCCAAACAATTCTTCCAAGTTTGATTGCCGAATACAATATCAAAGACATATTTAAAGCCGACGAAACGGGATTAATTATTGCCTTCTTCCACGCTCAACAGGAATAATTATAAAATCTCTGGCATGAAGTCACCAAAAGATCGCATCACTATTCTTCTTTTATGCAATGCAACAGGTGACTACAAAAAAATGGTTGCCATAGGTAAACCGAAACAGCCTCGCTGTTTTAAAATTACGGAACTACCTTTCAAGTATTTTTCGCAAAAAAAAAAAAAAAACATGGACGACGCAAGACATTTGGAGGGAAATAATAATAGCTTTCGATGAAGAAATGAATCAACAAAACAGAAAGGTCATCCTTTTCGTGGATAATGCGTCAGCTCACAAGCAGATAAACTTGAAGAACGTTGAAGTTTGCTATCTACCCGCAAATACCACTTCCATTTTGCAACCGTTAGATCAGGGGATTATTCATGCATTTAAAGCATACTATAGGAAAAACATAATACGAAACCAAATTTGCTTTGTAGAAGCTGGAAAAAAAATTTAAGACTTCAAAAAATCCATTGATATATTAACAGCATTACACATAGCCAAGCGAGCATATTGGATGGTCACGGCTGAAACGATTTTAAAATGTTTAAAACATTTAATAATAACTTTAACTTTTAACTTCTTATTAATGAACATATTTTTGCATAATCCCTGTAGTGTAAATTCGTCTCACAATCACCAGATCTGCCACGTGCAGAAGAACGAGAAGATAAGATGATGATGACTATTCATTCTAATTCCGAATCTGAAACCAATTTTGAAAATTTTATTATACCCTATACCACTATGTGGTTTGGGTATAATGACTTTGTGCTGCTGTTTGTAACAACCAAAAATATTTGACCTAGACCCATCTTTAATTATACCGATCGAATCAGAATCACTTTCTGAGTTGATATAACAATGTCCGTCCGTCCGTCTGTGTGTCCATGTAAAGCTTGTAATCAAACTGCAGGTCGCAAATATGAACATATTTTGATGAAATTTGGTATGTACGCTTTCATCTTCCATGGAATGAACGGTATTGAAATTGGTGAGAATCGGTCCATGTTCAGACCCAGCCCCCATACAAATTACCCATATGAAATCGACATAAATTGCCATAAGATCCAAATTGTCATATAGATCTTACTCAAATTGGGTTTGTATGCGTTCATTACATCCACTAATGAGTAGTCCAAAAATGATCCCTTTGACCCCATATAGAGCTGCTTCCCGATCTTCACTTAAATCTATTAAAAAACAAAAATATTGCACTGATTCTTCTCAAATTTTGCTTGTACATATTTTTGCAAAATACAAGAGACTTTACCAAACATGATCAGGATCGGTCCATTTTTGGACCTAGTCCCTTTATAGATATAGCATCCGATATGAACTTTTTCATATCTGCAGCCAAAAAAATTAATAAAAATCCCACTCAAATTTGGTTTTTGCTTATTTTCAATGTCCAGTTAGTTGAGCCTAAGAGATAGGGTTTCTAAACGCATGGTATAGGGTATCGTATAGTCGGTCTAGACCGACTATAATTTTCTTACTTGTTAAAATTAAGAAGTATGTAACAGGGTTTTTATACCCTATACCACTATGTGGTTTGGGTATAATGACTTTGTGCTGCTGTTTGTAACAACCAAAAATATTTGACATACACCCATCTTTAATTATACCGATCGAATCAGAATCACTATCTGATTCGATTTAACGATGTCCGTCCGTCCGTGTGTCCATGTAAAGCTTGTAATCAAACTGCAGGTCGCAAATATGAATGTATTTTGACGAAATTTGGTATTTGATCTTTTATCGGCCATGGGATGAACGCTATTGAAATTGGTGAGAATCGGTCCATGTTCAGACCTAGCCCCCATACAAATGACCCCTATGAAATCAACATATATTGCCATAAGATCCAAATTCTCATACAAATCTTAGTCAAATTGGGCTTGTATATATATATTACATCCATAAATCAGCAGTCCAAAAATGATCTCTATTGGACAACTCTTAGTCATAGGCCCCATATAGAGCTGCTTCCCGATCTTCACTTAAATCTATCAAAAAGCAAAAATATTGCACTGATTGTCCTCAAATTTTGTTTGTATATATTTTTGCAAAACACGAGAGACCTTACCAAACATGGTCAGGATCGGTCCATTTTTGGGCCTGGTCCCCATATAGATATAGCATCCGATATGAACTTTTTCATATCTGCAGCCAAAAAAATTTATAAAAATCCCACTCAAATTTGGTTTATGCTTATTTTTTATATGCAGTTAGTTGGGCCTGAGAGATAGGGTCTCTAAACGCATGGTATAGGGTAACGTATAGTCGGTCTAGACCGACTACAATTTTCTTACTTGTTATATATGCACCACTAATTCAACTAAACGAGTTTTGATACAAGCCCTGCCGATGCATATAACCGAGTTTTATATATGCATTCCCCGTTTATAAGCACTAAAAGTAGTGGAAATTAAGGAATGCATATAAGCGGGTATTACTGTATTGGTTTTCGAGTTAAAAATAAGTTTTACTAATTCTACCACATGTTGCCCTATATAATGAGTTAAGAATGATGATCTTAGGTTCAACTGGGTAAAGACATAAATAGACATAAACACAATAAACAAAAATCAAATTTAGCTAGATTTTCATGTATTTTATTCCATCGTATTTATTAAACTGCACATCCATTACCAATTTAGAATTTTTATTGCTGGATATAGTTTCATTTGCCTGCGTGACTAAAGAGCTTTTAGATCTGATAGGGAGTGTGAAAATAGAGGGATTGTTTCCAAGAATTCATATATATGTATAGAGATGAAATTAAGCAAACTCTGTATACAGGCTAAACAAATATACTAGGCTTTCTAAGTTGATTGCAAAACTGGAGATAATATGAAGATTTTAATTCCAACTTTATTAGTGGATTATCACTTACTCACAGTATGATAAATTATAGACCTGATAACTTATAGTATGATAACCTTAAGAACCTGTTAATCTTTATAATCGTACACACTAAACAATTAACAGAAATAGTCTGCTCGATATTTTCTTTGTCAGCGATTTGTATACGTGTTCTTGTATGACCATTTTTTAAAAACATGATATGTTTATACCCTATACCACTATGTGTTTTGGGTATAATTACTTCGTGCTGCTGTTTGTAACTACCAAAAATATTTGACCTAGACCCATCTTTTATTATACCGATCGAATCAGAATCACTTTTTGAGTTGATTTAACAATGTCCGTCCGTCCGTCCGTCTGTGTGTCCATGTAAACCTTGTAATAAAACTGCAGGTCGCAAATATGAATATATTTTGATGATATTTGGCATATAAGCTTTTATCCTCCATAGAATAAACGCTATTGAAATTGGTGAGAATCGGTCCATGTTCAGACCTAGGCCCCATACAAATGACCCTTATGAAATCGACTTTAATTGCCATAAGATCCAAATTATCATATAAATCTTATTCAAATTGGGTTTGTATGTGTTTATTACATCCATTAATCAGTAGTCCAAAAATGATCCCTATGGGACAACTCTTACTCATAGGCCCCATATAGAGTTGCTTCCCGATCTTCACTTAAATCTATCAAAAAACAAAAATATTGCCCTGATTCTTCTCAAATTTTGTTTGTATATATTTTTGCAAAATACAAGAGACTTTACCAAACATGGTCAGGATCGGTCCATTTATGGGCCCAGTCCCCATATAGATGTAGCATCCGATATGAACTTTTTCATATCTGCAGCCAAAAAAATTTATAAAAATCCCACTCAAATTTGGTTTATGCTTATTTTTTATATGCAGTTAGTTGGGCCTGAGACATAGGGTCTCTAATTGCATGGTATGGGGTATCATATAGTCGGTCTAGACCGACTATAATTTTCTTACTTGGTTTTTGATGTACAACTTTCAAATTCCGCAAGCTAATATGTTTTATACATATCATCATTTAACATTTTTGAACTATGACTTACTCAATGTCAATTTATTTCAAGTTGACTGGGATTGTATTTATATGTACTAGCATAGCACAGCAAATTCGAGTGCGATTCTAGGAAATTTTATTATTTCATACAATTTTTTTTTTCAATATTTTTTTGTCTATATTTATAAAAAATATATGAGTATGTAAATAAAATGCATTAAATTGTGAATTTTACAAAAAAAAAATCATTAAATTTCATTATAAATATTTGTTGAACACACAGAGGAAATATAAATGGGTTTGTTAACAAATAATTTTATAAGAGCCTATAAGCATGCTAATCAATTTTAGCCAATTCATAAACATAGGGTACATTCGTAAATGCAGTAAAATTGGGCATCACTGCGGCAGTTATGCCAAGTTTTGTTACTGATGTGTGATCAGTTGCTGCAGATGCTTTGTTACTGCTCAACAATTGCACAGAGTTTGCTTTTTAGAACGTTTTGCAAAAGATAAAAAACATGTTCACCTCAATAACATTAACAAATAATATTGAAAATCTTGATTCAAAAAATGACAACTTTTTGTTAACTTATAATAAAAACAGAATTAAAAGAAAGATGAAACGACTTTTGGTTATTTGAAATCAATTAAAACGAAAAGGAAGGTGGACTCCTAAAATAAAAAATTACTTTGAAATAATAAAACGATATTCTTTAAATTTGTATTAACAATTTTTACATAAAGCACTAGTTACTCTTTCATTCTGCATCAATGTTTAATTTTTTTAAAGCTTCGCGCTCTATTGCATCAGTAATTAAAATGATGCCATAGTTGCAAAAATTTGGGGCAGCACTGTCAATTGTTTGCATAAAAAAACTTTTGCGTAAATCAGTGCTGCCAAGTGATGCTTTTTTGAACATTTTACTTTTATTATGCTGCAGTGATGCATAACTACTGCATTTACGAATGTACCCATAGTCTTTTATTTCAAGCTTAAATATCTGTTTTATGTATGTGTTAGTAGCAACTTTAAATGTGATTATTACTTCCAACAATATGCACCAGATGGTGCACATCTGCAAAGAAATACCTTTCAAATGGTATATTATTTGTCAAAATCGGTTGGTAACTGAAAGTCTAAAAGATGTCACAAAAAATCGCCATGCTTATATTATAGATAATATTTCTAGAGGATAATTTTTAACAGCTTCTCGATGAAACGGTTCCTGGTAAAACTTAATCTAATGTCAGTCAGTATTTAACCTCGGTTTAGTACTAAAGCGTGATTTTTTAAGAGCTATAGGAAAGTTTTCCAAAAAAAACACATAAAGTTCACAAAAATGTATGAAATCTTTATTTGAATCGATAGTACGGTCCATATAATTTAATGTTTGAAGATTATTTCATGCAAATGTTGACCGTGACTGCGCCTCAAATGGTCCATCCGCTTAGTCCAATTTTGGCATACTCTTTCCAACATTTCGGCCGGTATCTTACGAATAAATGCTTCAATGTTGTCTTCCAATGCGTCAATTGAAGCGGGATTGTCTGTATAGACATGAGCTTTAATATAGCCCCACAAAAAATATTCTAAAGGCGTTAAATCGCACGATCTAGGCGGCCAATTGACCGGTCCCGAACGTGAAATAAAATGTTCACCGAACTCGCCTCTCAATAAGTCCATTGTTGTGCGTGCTGTGTGGCACGTGGCACCGTTTTGTTGAATCCACATTTCATGCAAGTCAAGCTCTTGTATTTTGGGTAAAAAAAAAGTTGGATATCATCTCTCGGTAGCGCTCACCATTCACAGTTACGTTACGATTCGCATCATCTTTGAAGAAGTACGGTCTAATGATGCCACCAGCCCATAAACCGCACCAAACTGAGACTTTTTCTGGATGCATTGGTAGCTCTTCCAATGCTTCTGGCTGATATTCACTCCAAAATCGACAATTCTGCTTATTTACGTACCCATTGAGCCAAAAATGAGCTTCGTCGCAGAACACAATTTTTCGGTAAAAAAGTGGATCTTCGGCCAACTTTCCAAGAGCCCATTCACCAAAAGTTCTACGATGCGGTAGGTCGTTCGGCTTCAATTCTTGCACCAGCTGTATTTTGAAAGTTTTCACACCTAAATCCTTCCGCAAAATTTTCCACGTTGTTGAATAACATAGGCCCAATTGCTGCGAACGGCGACGAATCGATAATTGATGGTCATCATTAACACTGGCCGATACAGCTGCGATATTTTCTTCAGTTCGCACTCTGCGTAAGCGTGTTGGTGGTTTAATATCCAACAATGTAAATTTGGTGCGAAATTTAGTCACAATAGCCCGAATAGCCGTTTCAGTGGGTCGATTAAACTGACCATAAAATGGAAGATGCGCGCGATGAACTTTCTTAACAGAGCACGCGTTTTGATAATAAAAATTCAATAACTTGCAAGCGTTGTTCGTTTGTAAGACGATTCATGGTTAAATTATAGACCAAACTGAAGATGTTTGACAATAAAACAAAACACGAAACGTGCGTCAGCTGTTTAAACCAGTGTTGCCAAAAAGATAATAGCTAAAAAATCACCCTTTACTATAAGAGCCTCAATCTAACAAATGGATATTGCGAACTCCAGTTGGAAAATGTTAAAAAGACGTAACCTGAGAGATGCGGTGTCAAGCTGTTTATCATCTGAATTACTAACAATTCCTTAAGAACTGAATTCTTGGGTGTGAAAATAAAATTTTATTGCAAAAAATCTTTTTGACTTTTTTTCTAGATTGCACCTGGGCTCTTCAACATCTGTTTACGATAATCATTTGTAAGCTATATAACAAGCTGTACAACCCGCTAATCCCATTCATTCTATTTTTATTTTTGGTGATTTTAATTCACTCTCTATATTGTGGAATAACTCACCAGAAACTTTCTATGATTCAAAATAAAGTTGATGAATTTTTAAATAATAATAATAATAATAAATTTTTAAATTAAATTTTAATTTAAATTTTAAATTGGGGTTGGTGTTTGTTAATGAGCCTAGTGATTGCACTATACCCAATCTAAACCTATTTCTATTGAAATTTCCTGTTGTTTTCCTTTATGCAATGAGCCAAATCGATTTTTTTTAATGGATGAAAGTCGCGGCCCTGATAATTTCTGTGGTGATTTACCTGGTACTGCACCTTCACGGTTTTATTATTTTTATTGTTTCTATGTAGTCTACAAAAGGATGTTAAGAATTTCTGAAATTAAATTTTTCTAATTTATTTTTTATCTCTTCTCGTGTGTTGATGGCATTGGAGCTTTGTGAAAATATCTACCTACATTGATTTCTCCTAATAAATATTTTTTCCGCTATTCAGATATTTGTACAGAAACAAGGTTTTAATTTAAACAAGGTTTTAAATTCAAGGCTTGACCGAAGTATGAAAATTTGTGAATCATTAAATTGATTTCATTTATTTTCTGGAAGAAGAAATTTTAGCATTATTTAATAGAGAATTTATTGTAGTATTAAAATGCTTCTTTTTTAATACACTGCCTATTTCTCGAAATAGCAATTATGACTTTATGCCATACGATTTTTATGTATTTTCCTACCTAATTTGTAAATTCGCATTTTTTTTTTAAGGGGGACATGCCATTGGCCGTTTTTTGAAATCGACTTCTTTTTATAATTTTGTATTTTAGTAAATATTCTTAGGATTCTAAGAAAAAAAATTTCATGAAAAAAATCCTACGGGTTCAAAAGTTACAGCCGGATTAGTGAGAGAGTATTAGAGAGCGGATTGTGGAGCTACAGCATTGTATTTTTGCAAAAGAAATGATGCAAATCATTTGAAATGCGCCAGAGTGAAGGCATATGAAGCTTCAAAAGAAGCCCGAATTGCTAAACGATTGCAAAAAAAACTGTAAGAAACAGCACACACAAGATAACGAAGGCATACAGTACGAAGCAGGCATGGCAGATTGAAGGTAACTTTTTTTCTTTGTTCACAAACTTTGAACGCGTTTATCTCGAAACCATGTCTTTCGTACTGGTTGCGGCACTAGCGGGTTCATTTCTTGACGAAATTTTTTTTTTTTTTTTTTTTTGTATTTTTTAAACTTGATTCGCTATCGTATGACACGAGCTTTTTTAAAAATTTTTTTCGAGTTTTTATGAATTTTTAAAGTCAATATTTTTTTTCGAAAAAACACACTTTTAAATTTGGAACATCACCAAAAATTGAAAAAAAAATTTTTAAAAAAGCTCGTGTCATATGATAACCAATTTTGTTAACATTTAAAAAAGTCATTTTTTTTCCAGATCGGAAAATTTTTGCGACTCCCAGCGCTACAACCACGAGGCCCCGTTTTTTCTCTGCCGCCAGTTTGGAGCTCTATAAAACCATGTTGGAGTGAAAAATATATTTTTTTGAAATTTTTTTCTTGTATTTGTTCAATTCCCTACAATAATAAATATTTTGGAAAAATGTTTGTTTTTGACTGAGTTCTGAATTTTTGAAAAAAGATTGTGCTAAAAAACTATAAAGTTTTTATCATTACTAGAACAGTTTTTATCGTTAGTGTAACGATTATTTTCAGAAAATAACAATTTCCTTAATGGCAAAATTCGATAGACAAACATTTTAGAATCAATTTTAACAACGTATTGTCCTTATCTTAAAAAAGCTTCTTATTAAATTTCATCATAAAATATTCTCATTTGCGACACACAGTCAGACGGAAGGACGTATGTATATTATTAAAGCGAATCGAAAGTAATTTTAAGAAAATCGGTTGTAAAATAATAATTAAGAACGCAAGACATTTACAAAAATGGAAACGATTTATAACAGACAAAATTATTTTCATTTATAATAAAATAATAAGCATAAATTTCATGGGTAGAATTGTTAGGAATTAATAGTGAAACACAAGTAAAATATTACAAAGTATTTTCTAACATCGGTATAATAAGAATTGTGTTTTAAATGAGATATCATCAATGGTTCTTGACTTATTGTTGGAAAGCTAAGCAAACAAACATCAAGATAAGGAAAAAACATAAAAGATCATAAAAATAAGGCTGGCCAGAGAACGCCAAACTTCCTATTCGAATTACTATTCTTGTCTAGTACTATTACCTTGACTTTGAATTTCTTGCCCCTCAGACAATGACCCCGAAAATGATATTTGAAACTGAGGAACAAATAGAGAAGACAAGCGGGAACAATGTATATACATTAGGGTTGCCCTCAATAAAAAACAGGGTTGCCCTTAATAAAAAACAGGCCAATCAAAAAACATTTGGTCGTGCCTCAACGCGATTGAAAATTTCAAGTGTGTTCATATGGGGAAAATATGACTTTTTTTCAGATTTTGCGCAAATTTCGTTCTATAGTTTAATTTTTCCGACAAGTTGTTATATAATTCGGAATCAGTATTAAATTATCCTTTCAAAAAGCTACAAAACTTTAAAATCGAATAAAACATCGCCAAGAAATAGCAAATGCCCCAGAACACTTTTGTGCTAAAAAAAACTAGCTAATGAAATTTGATGGCATTTTTTTCAACTTTGAAAATTTGATTAAAGCCATAATTTATTTTTGGTCTCTATACTTATATGGACTCAGATGTGAAGTATTGTTTTATTACCACGTTAATAACCTATTGCGCATTGAGACCGAAACTGGGAAATTTTTTTGATAAAATTTTGAAAACTCCTTTTTTAAGTTTTAAAAAATTTTCTTAAACAAAGTTTAAAAAACTGGATCTAAAAGTTTAGGGTTTTGTTAAAAACAGTCACAGATTAACTGTGTGAATTTTTAAGTAAATCCCTGTACCGGAATTTTTTGACACGGATTTTATTTTTGCGGATTTCGAGAAAAATGGGATTTTAGTAAAATATTCTGAAAATGTACTCTTTCTAAATACTTTGTATCAAAAATTCATAATTTTTCTACTTTTAAATGCTATATTTTATAAAAATAGCCTAGGGTTTCGGAAAAAAATATGACCCCATTAACCCTTTTGTAATTGGGGTCACATATGACCCCAAGCCAATAAAAAACAATTTATTCAAAAAATTCAAATATTTTGTAAGTTCTGTTAAATTTTTAGATGCGATGCTTAAAATATAATAACCAAATGTGTAGAACTTCCGCTCCTAAAATTTGGGATAAATCTGAGAACGTTAACCCATTATTTGAAGGCCAGCTTTGGATTTTAAGATATTTTTAAATAAAAATTACAGAATCCGAGTTTTTCTGTTAAACTCGATGAAACCACTATTTCGAATTAAAGAAAAATAATTCGGTTAATTTTTATTTATTTAACCCTTCAGTGCTCCTGGCATCAAAATAATCCATTTTGATATATCTTTGGTGCAATTATCTGCTTATTGCTCGCGAATATAAATAAAAACAACTTTTAACCAACTTTGCTACAAAATTATATTATGTACAAAAACTATATATATTTTTCTAAATACAATAAGAAGACCCACAAGTAACTAATAAAAGACAATTTATTCAAAGGAATATGAAATATAAAATTAAAGAAAATCAATACTTATTGCAAGTCGTAAGTGATTACAGAAAACAATTTGAATCGCACACTAAATCATCCTTAAATACACCAAAATAAATAGAATTAATTTTGTATATCATATTCTTTTGAATAAATTATTTTTTATTACCTTTGGGTTATTTGTGGGTCCTCTTATTGTATTTAGAAATATATAGATAGTTTTTGTACATAATATATTTTTATAGCAAAGTTGGTTAAAAGTTGTTTTAATTTATATTCGCAGGCAATAAGCAGATAATTGCACCAAAGATATACCACAATGGATTACTTTGATGCCAGGAGCACTGAAGGGTTAAATAAATAAAGATTAACTGAATTATTTTTCTTAAATTCGAAATAGTGGTTTCATCGAGTTTAACAGAAAAACTCGGATTCGGTAATTTTTATATATAAATATCTTAAAAATTCACACAGTTAATCTGTGACATGTGTTTTCTTTTCTGACAAAAAAGTGGTACTTTATTTGCACTTTTTTCGAAAAGTGTATTTTTTTATATATTCTGAATTAAAAGCAACCTTATTTTGTACATCAGTCGAACGGTCTCAAAGTGCTGTGTTCATAAAATTAAAAAATTTTGATTATATACCCGTTGAAGCCATAGGAGTAAAATATTTAAAAAAGGGGAACAATGGCGAAATATTCTCACACTATGTCTTGAAAGAAGTCAATGACTGTAATTTTTTGCGATTTTAGAGGTCTCGACTTTGAGAACTTTCGATTGAGGTGTAAGATAAGGTTGCTCTCTATTCAGAATATATTAAAAAATACACTTTTCGAAAAAAGTGCAAATAAAGTGCGACATTTTTTGTCAGAAAAGAAAACGGCTTTAGATCCAGTTTTTTAAATTTTGTTTAAGAAAAGTTTTTAAAACTTAAAAAAGGAGTTTTCAAAATTTTAACAAAAAAATTTCCCATATTCGGTCTCAATGCGCAATAGGTTACCAACGTGGTAATAAAACAATACTTCACATCTGAGTCCTTATAAGTATAGAGACCAAAAAGAAACTATGACTTTAATCAATTTCTCAAAGTTGAAAAAAATGCCATCAAATTTCATGAGCTAGTTTTTTTTACCACAAAAGTGTTCTGGGCCATTTGCTATTTCTTGGCGAGGTTTATTCGATTTTGAAGTTTTGTAGTTTTTTGAAAGGATAATTTAATAATGATTGCAAATTATATAACAACTTGTCGGAAAAATTAAACTGTAGAACGAAATTTGCGTAAAATCTGAAAAAAGTCATATTTTCCCCATATTAACACACTAGAAATTTTCAATCGCGTTGAGCCATGACTAAATGTTTTTTGATTGGCCCAAAACTTTGTATTTCTCAGTTTTTTGCTATTCGCATATTTCTAGGGGATTTGACCGAGAGTTTGAACACTTTTTCCCCCTCCATATAATGAAGGGCCAACCTAATATACATATTATTATCTTATACATTTTAAGATGATTGAGTTAGTTTTAGGATATCAACAGCGAACATCTTGAGCCAATAATCGTTTAGATGGACATATAAATACAGAGACGAACAAAATCGGCTAAATCGATTCATAAATCAGCTGTGTTAAATTACTATTTTGGTACCCACTGTTTCACGCATTTTTGTCTTCTTTGATCGAAAGGGTTGCTAAACACCCCATATACATTTAGTACCGCAATCAAACCTTATTTTATATGCAAATATGTTGATGGAAGCAAGTGTTTTAAGGTAAAAAGTTATAAACTGTTATTTGGTTTCTAAGAAATAACTAAGAAACCTATCAAATGTGATGCAATTAAACACTTTGTCTTAACTTTTCAAATAAGTATATTTATATACATTTTCTTAACCACTTGTAAGTGTTGCAAGCATTGACATTTAAAAAATCTTTGTTTGTTTTCACTTGCTTGCAATTCATTCAAACTTTCGTAGAAAATTTCTTTTTGAGAATGTTTTATTGTTTTAAGTAGAACAATGGGTTATGAAAAATATCACTTAGTAAGAAAAAATATTTTGAACTTAATAAATAAATAAAATTAATTCGCAAGTACATAGTTTATCACAAAAAATAAGTTAGTGTAAAAACAACGTTATATTTCAGGCAAAACTTTAGGAATCGTTCTAATTTTTTGTAATTATTAGATATATAATTTTTAGATATATTTTTTCTAAATACAGCTTTTTTAAATACTTTGTTATAAGTTCAGCTGTCTTGCTTGTGCACATTAAAGTTCAGAGTAAGGTTCGGTTTAGTTTTCGAGTTACATTACATGCTACATAAAAGATATCTCAGCCAAAACTAAATTATTGCTAATGGCTTAAAAGCTTAAGTGACTAAGCGTTAAATTTTGCAAGACAGCTTATATCTATATATCTTCCTAAGTAAGAACAATTTCTAAATAACTGAATTTACTGAAATAAGCAAATTGCTAACACGGAGGAGTGTGATAATTGGCACAGTTATAGTTCATATGGAAGAGAAGTGCCGAATGATAAAATTTGTGTATAATATTGTAACGAGGTTTTGTCGTACGCTGGGGTAGCTTGTCGTGTCTACTCAAGGACGCTCAAAATCTTAAGTAATAAGACAGTTATTTTACCGTTATTATATATTATTATATATTACCGTTATTATATATTTTACCGTGGTTATATATTAACCTGAATTTTATTATTCTCTTTATAATTACATATATATTTATATATATTTCAAATATCGGCACACCTGGCAATACTTTTTCGTCTTACCCGAACCTTATTGCCAGCCAGCATAGGCCGCTGTGTAAATACGAACTGTCAACAGAAGTCGCTGTGGAACTAACTACGAACAGTCAGCATAGGGCGCTGTGCAAAATACGAACAGTCAGCAGAGGCCGCTGTGTAAATACGAACAGTCAACAGAAGTCGCTGTGTAACTAATTACGAAGGAGATGACCGAGTTCGATCGCCCTTAAATTTATGCGTTAGGATCTATTTTACTGGATACTAAATTGTCTTTACGCCCACAAAATTAATGTGTTAGGATCAATTTCACTTTAATAATAAATTGTCCTTACACGGAGTCTCGTCATAAATCCGACTTCGACTGCCCTTACCTCTACCAACTTTGTGTACTTATCTCAGTTAATTTATTAACTGAATGAGAATTAATAGTCATTCATAGTAATGTACTACGGTTGATGTAGGTAAAGTTGATGTTTATATTCTTAGGGCTAGTGTTTCTAATTATATTAGTTATGTACATTGTATTTATCAACGTTACAATATGTCTTTAAAATATATTAAATTAAGTAAAATAAAAAATTTGTCACTATTCGTTATACCCTAGCAAAGCGAATGAATTTAATTGTACATCACATGCCCTGTGTTGAATTGTGAATTGCTAAAATTGATAAATAATTTTAGGCAAATTTAAATATTTTTGTATATATGTAAATTAAAAAAACATTGAAAGAAACAAATTTAATGAAAAATAATATTTCCTAGAATTTGCACTCGAATTGCGACTGCTGGGCTATACCAGTTTTAACTAAAAAGTGTATATTCTTACAAAAGCTAATTTTTCTAAGAAAGTACATCTCCTTTAAAAGTTCCTATTTATAAAAAGAAATTATTTAAAAAAAATGAATTTTTAATAAAGTAATTTTTTTTATTAAAGACCATTTATTAAAAAATTACCTTTTCTTATAATTGTGACCTTTTTTCAAGAATTTTCTTTTTTATAAAAGTGCGTTTTTAAAAAGTGCCTTTTTTTTAAAAAAAGTGACTTCTCTTAAAAAATGCATATCCTCCAAAAACATAACTTTTTTCAAAAAGTATATATTTTTACAAAGTGAATTATCTTTAAATAGTACTTATTCCTAAAAATAACCTTTTCATAAAAAAGTGCCTTAGTCGTATTCTTCTTAAAAACGTATCTTAGAAAGGTATCTTTTTCCAAAAAGAATCCATTCTTAAAAAATACCTTTTCTCAAAAACATACCTTTCATGTTTATTAATTTAGTTAACACGTCGTGTGTTGCTACGATATTAATAACATTTTTACTTACAAACAGTTCAAAGACTCTCTATTTCAGAATTCCAAAAGTGTGATATATTTCCAAAAGACTCTTGTTATCAGAATAGTTCAAATATTAAATTTTACTTTTGCATGAGAGGTGTCACGCCGTTCAATTTGATCCCATCTATTTTCAACACGCCTGCTCGCTGTAACAATATACGAGTTCATACTAAGTTTAGGGTTCTCTATATCATAGCACTCCATATAGTCAACTTTCTAGTAGATGTATCACGCCCACTGTTTCGAAAACGTTTATATTTATTTAGACCACTGACGTTAATAAGTTATAGACTCACACAAAGTTTTAAGGCTGAAACTATCATAGCACTCCAAATAATTTTTTTGGAGTGGAGGTGCCGCGCCCACGGGTTCCCCCTCCCCACCATATTTAGTTCGGCTGCAACATATTAATATTACTACCATATTACTCCCGATATAAAAAGATAAATATTTATCTGTATATTTGGCGCCACGCCCCCTAAAAGTTTCAAGACTCCAGCTTACTGGTCTGATCCAGCCCATTTTCGGCCCTACTACTTACATTTAGCTAGCATGCCTTTCCCAAGATATTTAATTTTTATGGGAGATCCCACGCTCACTAATCCGATTTCGTTAATTTTTGGCGCGACTGCTCACAAACAAAGTTTAAATATATACATTGTAGGGCATCATCTCATACAAAGTTTGAAGACTTTTACTACCACAATATTACAGATATTACAGATATATCATGATAATTCCGCACATTTTTGTCACAACTACTAACATTAAACAACAAAAAGCTCGCATAAGATGTAGCTACTCTGGCTTTTATAGTACTCCAGATAATACTCCTTTACTTATGACTAGTTCTATATCAGAGAACACATGAAATGGTCAAGACGGAATTGGAAAACTATTCTCTTTTAAGAGACCATGATGATTAATTTAAGAGACCATGATGAAAGAACGCTTGTAAGACGACCAAAATCAGAAAGACTGGATCCAAATAAAAGTAAGGATTATATTTACCAAATCCTTTTCAAAATATTACTGGTATTGATCCTGCCGTTTCTCATTCAAACAACGTTCAAGTTTTAATTAATAAACCTACTCCAATATTAAATGAAACTGCAGCATTTCCGATTGCATCAAATGCTAATAACCATAGTACTCAGCATGCTCTGAACATTATTGTTCCAAATATTTCTTCAATGCCTAGAACTGCTACGGCTAATAATTTATTTTATAATCCTGAAAACGCTGGTCGATTGATTAATTTTGATGCTGCATCACCAATCCCATCTGCTTCAACATCTGGTACTTCAAATATAGTGCCTACAACTGGTATTGAATCAATACCCACTCCTAGGTTGCGAAAAATTCCTCCAAAGAAAACTGTATTTGCTACACGTTTCGCACATGATACAAAAGCTGATGAGATGAAATTTTATGTGATCTCTAAAATTAAAAACTGTATTCCTCAGGATATTAGTGTTTACAGAATGAATTCCAGAAATAGAGCATCATTTAAAATAATTGTTCCTGAATACCTATTTGAACAAATCGTAGATGCCAGTTTTTGGCCTAAAAACGCATTAATACGTGAATTTATATATAGAGAAGAAGATAATGCTCGGCTTCCCAAATCCGCTGATCAAAATCCAAAAAACTAATATACATCTTGTATCAAAACGTTAGAGGTATGAATTCAAAACTTTCGTCAATTTATTGTAATAGCTTTGGCTTCAATAATCATATTATTATATTTACGAAGACCTGGCTCAGTAAAAAAGTTTACATATATACATTATTTGCTCATACATTCCGCCTAACTCTCCGCTTTCTGTTTATGAGGATCATCTGAAAGCTGTTTAATCCAAAATTATATAAAACCATCTAATTTATTAATGTTAATTGGAGATTTTAACATGCCGTCTACATCCTGGAAAGCTGATCCTGATACCAATTATTTAGTTACATCTCATTATTCCGATTCTTCAGCTACATTTATTCATGGTTTATTGGAGAATTGTCATGGTTTATTGGAACGTTGATAGATTATATGAAATACTCGTTATTAAGATCGGAATTTATTATTGCTAATCAATTGACCTATAATAACTATTTAATTAAAGTAAGGAATAATCTAAAAAATAATCCAAAATCATTTTATAAATTTATTAATTCTAAAAGACGTACTGCGGACTTTCCTTCGTTTATGAAGTACGGTGATTTAGAATCTTCAGATGATAACTCCATAAGTAATATGTTTGCAGACTTTTTTGCATCAACTTATTCTTCGACAGTATTTAATAGCAATAATCTGTATCCATACATAATATCGGAATCTTCAATTATTAATATACCATCCATCAATCAACATACAGTTCTGAATGCCCTGACAAAATTGAAATTGTCGTATGCTGCTGGTCCTGACGGTGTTCCTAATTGCATTTTAAAGCGCTGCGCACATTTATTGTATATTCCTTTGACTTATATGTTTAACATATCCCTTAAATTAGGTTACTTTCCTCCAATTTGGAAAGAATCATTTATTATTCCCTTCTTTAAGTCTGGATCTAAAGCTGGTATTTCGAATTATAGAGGTATTGCTAAACTAAGTGCTATTCCAAAACTATTTGAAAAACTTATATATGACACGCTGTCACATCATGTGTCCTCTATCATATCTCCAACGCAACATGGATTCTGCAAATCACGCTCTACAATAACAAATCTTTTGGAGCTTACAACTTTGGTAAATGATGGTTTTATTAATACGAAACAAACAGATGTTATTTATAATGATTTTAGCAAGGCATTCGATAAAGTAAATCATGATCTATTGTTGTTTAAGCTTAACCGTATGGGCTTTGTTATATTGCTGATAAAATGGATTGGATCATATTTAAAAGACAGAACACAATGTATTAAGTTTCGTAACTCGTATTCCAACTACATAAAAGTGTTATCTGGTGTACCTCAAGGTAGTCACTTGGGACCTCTTTTATTTACGCTATTTATAAATGATCTTCCTTCTGTAATTAAACACTCAACTACATTAATGTATGCAGACGATGTAAAGTTAATTTTTACCCTCAACAATCTTGATCAACAATCACTTTTACAGAATGATATTGATCGTTCGACTACTTGGTGTAATATTAATTTAATGGACCTAAATGTCAAAAAATGCAAATATATGATTTTTACAAGATCAATTCCAATTAATGGTCGGTATATCATGGATAATGCTGTGCTTGATTTAGTGGATTCATTCAACGACCTTGGCGTACATCTGGATAAAAAATTAGACTTTATAAGTCATTTTTCGCCAACAATAAATAAAGCTACTGGTGTACTTGGATTTATTAAACGGTGGGCTAAAGAGTTGTCGGATCCGTATACGACAAAACAATTGTTTACTACCTTGGTAAGACCAATACTCGAATATGGGTCTGTAGTCTGGGATCCGCAATATCATATACATTCGAATAAAATTGAATCAGTTCAAAAACAATTTTTTTTTTGTCTTCGTGGTTTGGGCTGGGATCCTAATATGAGGTTGCCATCTTATGAAAATCGTTGACTACTTAAGCTTCCTACATTGAAAAGTCGCAGACATATGCTAAATGTTACTTTCTTGTTAAAACTGTTAAATGGTAGTCTTAAATCTGAATTTCTTATCAACAAAATAAATATAAATATTCTTTTCGATCATCTTATAACTTTCTAACTATCAAATATTATTGTACAAACTATGCTAATTTTAATCCACTTCGTAGAATTTGTGATGAGTTTAATATGCTGTATCAGTTTATTGATTTTAATAAAAGTTTGGATATTGTGAGAAGAGATATTATATTACACTTAAATGCATTAAATTAACTGAATTAAATAAATGTTATATATCAATTTTGTTAAATGTTTAATTATATATATAAATTATAATATAAATGTATACTTTAAGTAGTCTGTAAGGTGGTATGAATATGGGCCCCAGGAAAATGGGCCCCAAAAAAAAATGAAAATGGGCCCCAAAAAAATGTATGGAAAACAACAACACGAAATTTTGGGGCCTGTTTTCCCATTTTGGGGTCGTTTTTCATTTCTTCATGTGGGGTGCATTTTCGTAATGAAAATGGACCCCAAACAAGAAAATGAAAAAGGGCCCCAAATAATTTTTGGGGCCCAATATCATATATTGGTGGGGCCTTACTTCATATTTTGGGGTTCATTTTAATTTTTTTTTTTTTTTAATAAACTTTTATAAACTTCCATGATGTAAAAAAATCATATTTTCTTTTTTGAATTCAGTTTTATTTAGTAACGTTAGTATTTATTATTATTCATTTATCAAATTCAGTTTCATATTTTCAAATGTATATGTACATATGTATTTAAGAATATATCTGAAGTGTATCTTCAACCTTTGCACGGCAGTAGGGACAAATTTCTTCAATATAATTTTAGTGAGCCGGACTACTTTTTTACGGTGGCGTTATATAACGCCTAAGGACATAATGTCTATAGACACTATGACGCTCAGAATTCTAAAATATTGATTTGATGCAATGGAAATAATAACAATTCATTTTGTTATGGATGGAATACAAATAATAACAATTTATTGAAATTTTTTTAAACTTTAATACACTTTAGAGCAAATAATAACAATTTAGTAAAATATTTTTATAAATGGAATACAAATAATAGCAATTTATTGAAATATTTTTAAATTTGTTTCAACAATTTGCTTGCAATAAGGACAAAGCAAAGGCGAATTGTTACTTTGAGATTTTTTTTCCAAAATATCCAAACAGCTTGAGCAAATTTTGAAATGTTTGCAGGGAAAAGACATTTTTTTATTCTTGTGACGTACGCAGGAAAACTTTATTCAGCGAAGCCACCTGCCGCGTCCTACTGGAGGAGAAAACCCTTAAGCGCGGCCGCAGGCCGCCACGCAGAAAAACTTTTGTATGCGAAGCCAGATTTCAATACTTAACTTAAGTGTCTCCGGGAAGACATTACAGAATGTTATTATTATTATTAATATTATTCCCTTTTGCGGAATGTTTACATCTAATTTAAACATTTTGTAAAAGGGAAAATAACGGCACTTTTACCACGTTTACAAGATTTGAAATGCTTTAGACATTATGTCACTCGTAAAAGTGCCATAATGTCTGTAGGCTTTAAGTCATTGCTTCTATAGACATTATGTCACAAATGAAAGTGGCACTCTTAGACGTTATGTCATGCCACCGTTTTTTACTATTTCCTGAATCATTTAAGTCAAGCGGTTAAATTTTTCAAACCACATTACGACATCTCATTGCAATTTTTTCGTTTAAAAATTAAAAAAAATATTTTTGTATAAGAAATGTCACATTGTTTTACAAATCTTTATTTTCAATTTAAATACTACTTCCAAGCATATAAAAAAAATTTTAAGAAATGCAATTCTTTTATATTTAAGTGAGCCGACCTAATTTTTCACTAATTCTTCAGACAAAACAAGTTAATCAACAAAACAAGTGAAAAAAAATTGGGGTCCATTTTCACATTTTGGGGCCCATTTTCATATACTTCATCGTACCGCATCCTTTAAATGAAAATGAGCCCCAAATAGTGTTTATGCAAATGAGCCCTAGAATAGTTTAGGGCCCGTTTTCATTCGTAGTTTGGGGCCCTAGTTCATTTTTTGGGGCTCATTTTCATTTCTAGAAATGGGGTTGATTTTCATTATGAAAATGAACCCCAAATTTGGGGCTCACTTTCATTTTTTACTTTGGGGTTCATTTTCCTGGGGCCCATATTCATAGCGCCGTCTGTAAGGATGATTCCATAGACTGAATAAATAAATAAATAAATAAATATTATTGTATGGAGTAACTTTAAGGGCCAAAGAATAAGACCAATTCACGTAGTAGAATATACTTTAGCTTGAATTGGATACAGACAAATTATAATGATGACCCAGACTGGAAGTTCCAACATAACAATGACCCAAAAACAATAGCTGTAGCTGAATGGCTACTTTCTAGTACAGTTAGTGTTTTGGAATGACCAGCCCAATCACAAGATCTCGTTTCCATAGAAAATCTATGGGGAAATGTAGATCGAAAAAAACTTACAAGAAATTATGCAAACAGGAAAGATCTCATAGAGGCATTTAATTCAGATTGGCAAAAAATTTTAATGGTTATCATCAACAATTCAATTGACTCCATGTCTCGGCGCACTGTGGCTGAAATTTTCATTTCATTGGCCAAAAGTCCAATTTTTTGTCACCGATTTTTAAAATTTTAACGCGATTTTGTAGCTAATATATCCAAATTAGGTTGAACTATTGCTAAGTGTGGACGTGGCATGCTGTCAAACTCAACTATTTTTTAACTGATTTTTTATTTATGGGTATCGATAATGACCTGTGGTCCTTTTTACAAGGTTGGTAGGATTCTAGTCTTTAGTTATTGTAAACGGTCACAGCCCTACCGTTTAATATTGGAGGAGTTTTGAAATATTTATTAAAATACTATACTTTTATCATATTCCAACTTTAGGGGAATAGAACTTCTAGGAAGCGAAAGGGAACAAGAAACGTATACTACCTGGAGAAATTTGTTCCCTTAAAATTTATGTAGACCACTTTTTTCATTTTAATGAAAGTACTCAAAACAATTTCAAATTACGGTAATTTAAACAGCCCTGTAAGCATACAATGGTGTGTTAAATTTGTGCTTTAGGTATTTTATAGCTTATCACAGCCATCGTCTGTTATATTACCAATAATGATATCTGCTTAGATATTAGATATGTTCATGCTATTATATGTACCACTGCGATTGAAAAAGATTTTGGAAGATTCAGACCCTTTGACTAATACAACGCAAACAAAGGATATTTGGAAAAATAAACACCATCTTCTACGAAATCCTGCCATTAACAACATCAAGGCCCAAATTACAACACTCCAGCCATTACAATTACAGTTGTAATTGTAATTGTAATTGCATAAGGAGGTGTCGAAAGTACTGCGACCAAGTGATCTATTGTACTGCCCTCTGCCCAACCCTGGAGCCATCAGAAATTCTAGGATGCTGATTGGTTCCAGTGATCTTATTTCGCTCCCTGGTATTTGGAAGGAACCCAGGTGCTTTTTCCTTTTATGCATTAAAGCTTCACAATCCCCCAGAAGGTGCTCCGGTGATTCTCATCGCAGAATCTGCACATGGGGTTCGCTTCAATTCCTAACTAGCTCAAGTGCTCCCTAAGCCTACAGTGACCAGTTAAAATCCCGGTTATTATTGTCAGTCCGTTCTTTGATAATCCGATACATGACCCAAACCTCTTGCTGTTGTAGTTGCCTAATAAGAGTTTGGATTGCCTTAAGCCTAAGTGGCTCGAGAAAAGCTCTTGTCTGATATAATTTTCATATTCTCTGAGTATGCCTCCCATACTCCTTTTTCTATTCCACAGAATGGTTCCGGCCCCATTAGCTTTGGGGAAGCTCCCTTTATGGCAAGCTCATCTGCTTGTTCATTTCCCTGGATCCCAATATGCCCCGGTACCCAACAAAGGCTGACTTTGTTGTGTTTGCCTAGTTCATTCAGTCTCTGCAGACAGTCCCATACTAACTTAGAGTTTACTACATAGGAGCCCATTGCTCGAATAGCAGCTTGACTATCTGATAGTATGGTTATGTCCCGTCTTTTGTACTTGCTATTTAAGTTAATCTGTGCACATCTATCCATGGCATAAATTTCTGCCTGGAAAATACTCGTGTGTATTCCCATTGGTTCGTGGTAATTGGTTCTAGACCCAAAGACTCCCGCCCCTGTTCCATCTTCGGTCTTTGATCGTCCGTGTACCATTTGATCATATCCTCCTTTAAAGAATATGCTGTGCTCAAACTACTCCATTCCTTCTTATTACTAAGTTTTGTAACAAAGTAATTCTTGAAGTCGTATTTCTTCTCAGTCCTGTCCATTGGACAATCCAGGAGGGAGTAATCTTTAACTTGACTTATTCGGTTCCATTGCCCTTCATAAAGCCTGGTTATAGGTATATCCCCCTTTATCCTGATTGCCGTTGCCAGAGCTTTCTTTAGCACCACTATATGTAGTGGGCTTTGGTCTAAGATTACTTCGAGTGCTGCCGTTGGGCACGTCCTCATTGCCCCCGTTATCCCAATACACGCTAGTCTTTGTATTCTACTTAGCTGCATTTGAGTTGATTTTAACTCTTTCCTTTTGGCCCACGCAATAGCTCCGTAGGTCACGATTGGATGGACCATCATTGAGTACATCCAGTATAGGATGCTGGGTTTACATCCCCAGGTTCTACCCGCTACCCTTCTATATATCATTGTAGCACGCTTGGCTTTCTCTGTAATATGGTTGACATGTGGCTTCCATGTCAACTCGCTGTCTAATAATATGCCCATATATTTCACCTCTGTCTTTGGTTCGATGACTTCTCCTAGAATCTGAATAGCCTTCCATCTTGGAAGTTTTCTTCTCTTGGTAAATGGTACAATTGTGGTCTTTGTCGGATTGATGTTCAGTGGTGTTGCCCTGCACCATTGATTGATAATTCTCAGCCCTCTTTTGACAATGTCACAAAGGGTTTCCTCGAATTTGCCTCTCGCTATTACGACTATATCGTGCGCGTAGCCTTGACATTCTATATTTGCCTCCGACAGTTCCATTAATAGTCCATCAACAACCAGGCTCCACATTAGCGGTGGGCATCCTCTGGTTGTGTTGACTGCTATGTTTCCCTTTCTGCTGATGTTTCTGCTGATCTCGTGTTAAGAACATCTACCATCCATCTTGATGTCACTGAATCTACCCCTCTTCGGTTTAATGTCCTATCTATTACATCATGTGAAGTGTTATCAAAGGCTCATTCTATATCTAGGAATGCACAAACTGCTATTTCCTTCTCATGTAGTGATTTTTGAATGGTTCCCACTAGGTTGATAAGAGTGGTCTCTGTTGATCTGCCCGCTCTATATGCATGCTAGTTTGGATGCAAAGGCATCTGCGGGCAGAATACAGCTTTTTCAAGTGTTTTCAACATGAAAGATGATAGGCTTATTGGTCTGAAGGATTTTGGATGTGCAGTGTCCTTTTTCCCCACTTTGGGTATGAACACCACTTTTGCCCTCCTTCATGCCTCTGGTATGTAGCACAATGCAAAATTTCCTTTAGGCTCTTTTGTAATAAGGCAGGAAAAATCCCATCTGTTCTGGGGGACTTGTAGGGTTAAAAGGTACCTAAAGTTCATTCTAGTCTTTCCCTTGAACAAATTTCGGTTGCTACTTGCCTATTTTCCCGACTAGGGTTTCTTGGACTGTTACTCGAAGGTTCGTTGTCTACCGCCACACTTCCTGGAAAGTGTGTCCTTAATAACAGCTCTGCCCTTTCATGGCCATCTTTTTTGTGTAACTATCGTCTTCTTTCTTAAGTGACATTGTTAGTACAATTACAGTTAGATGGGCAGCAAATCAGATTAAGCTACAAGTTAATGCTGACAAAGATAGATGGAAAATTAGGCCAGCAACATCAAGCCAATTAAATCAAGTCCCGTCAAAATCATTAAATAATACCGATGCTATTAATTTGGATTATTACCACTACATGCAAGAATACGACTTATGGAATACGTACTAAAAATCAGTTACGATTTGGATTTCGATTCTTCAGGATCAATAAGAAACAACGAAACAAGGAGTTAAAAAGTTCAAAAAAGAAATATGTTCCAGATGAATATCGCAAATGTGGATTGACTATAGATCAGCCAAAACAAGGGTCAGGTAATAAAAATGATGCAAATACCGCAAGAAAATTTTTTTCAGATCCAAAAACAGTATCTGATACAACAGGAGTGGATTTAAATCTTCTTTTCAGATTTAAAATAATCCTAGAAGTGCTTGCGTGCAATGAAGAAATTGACTCTAGAAAATTTGGAGATTATGCTAAGGAAATTGCCAAATTATATACAATCAAGTAGCTATGGAGAAATATGTCTGCTACAGTTCACAAAATCCTTTATTATGGAGAAGGTGTCATTAAATCTCATTTGGTGCCACTTGGAGATTTATCAGAGGTAGATCAGGCAAAAAATAATAAGGATTACAGATTTTGAAGATGTATTTAATATATTACTGGCATCTCCAGTACTCAAAATCAATGGACAGTGAAACATCGGGATTTAGATGAAGAAGTCAAAAACAGAAATAACATAAATGGAATATTTGCAATCAATATTTCAGTCAAATGAATAATAGTTATAATTGCCTTTCATTTTTATATTAGTATGAAAAATACAGTATTAGTAAAGATAATATTAATAAACAGAACCTCCCATTGTTACAAATGCTATTAAAATCAATTGCTGTTTAATTTTTAAAAGGTCTTTCACCCACATATGTATGAAATGTTTTAATGAATAAGAAAAGATTCAAAAAATAAAATGCCTTATGTTCATATCAAAATTTTTAAAACAAATCAGAATCATGGCGCAAATTTATTTTGTAAAATTAACAACTTTGACAGCAAAAAATGATAAATTTTTCTGTATTAATAGCAAGACTTTAAAATAAATAAATTAGAGTTAATATACTTTATTTAATTAAATTAAATTAATTTCTTAATAAAGATACACATTTTTAATAAAATAAGCGTTTTATATTATTTACAGACGTCAAGCTTCCAATTCAACAAATGGTATTTGAGGATTTATGTTCTTAATGTACTCATAATAATAACTATTGCGCAATTTGAAACGAGAAAATTGATCAGCTATTACTTCCGAAAGCGTACTACCGACGATACCATCTCTGATAGCTTTTTCAAGCAGACCACCCACCCATAGATCAACATCATTCGGATGACGATAGACTTGAGAGAGCTTGCGGCCAATCTCCACTGGCAATTGGCTGAAGCTCTGTATTCTACGATTGACCATCACTTCCAAGTAGTCATTATAGCAACGTAATCCTTGATCACGTCCACGCTGAATATTAAATGCTGAATATTAAAACAGAAAACGACTCAACCCATGCGTTATGGCACTATCGACTTTTTGCATGGGCTGCTGCAACATTGTCTTCAATATATCATCATAATATGTTCGCTTTCTCATGCGAGATGGATTAAACATAATATCGGATATATTAATTACTTCATCAACCTGTCCGTGCTGCTGATGTATATGAAAAAGACCATTGACATTCGAGTGGCCCATGCGAAAGGCAGCACCAGAAAACGCATTTGTAATGGCTGGACTCACATCGCCATTGAAGTCAGCACTGTAGCCATGGTGTTGTGTGACCAGGCTAAAACGTTTCATTTGCATCGGTCCTATGACAACCGGCAAATACTCATCTATAATATTAATAGGCTATGCGATTTCTTTTGACTGATGTTTTGTTCTACCGATTTATCCCGATTTTGACCAATCGTATATTATTTGAAAGGTATTTCTTTTTAGATTTTTTGCAGATTTAAAAATTTTTTAATTTTTTCCTTCAGTTTGAGTAAATTGCATTTAAAGTTGCTACTAACACATACATAAAATTATACAATACTATGTATGTGTCTATTAAATTTGTTAATGTGTTTGTAATAAAAATGAGTTTGTTTTTTGTGTTGATTTGTGAATTGGCTATAATTGATTGGCATACTTTTAGGGTCTTTATTTTATGAAAAAATAAAATTTCCCAGAATTTGCGCTCGAATTTCGAGGGCTGGAATCTGCTAGTTATAAATGATATGTTGCAATTCCGCAATAACAATGCGACCTGCCTCTTGGTAAAGTTGTTCGTCGGATGATTAAACACTCTCAACTCCCGAGCAGTCTCTAGACTGGAACCATAGACCGGCGAAGCATCCAAGAAATGTGTTACCTTGCTGCGCTGTTTGTCATAGCCGACACGACAATCTGTTTTGGGAGCTAAAGAAAAACGAACGAAGTTAATGCATCTAATACCAAAAGCACCATAAAATTCATCGTTTTGTTCGACACTTATGGGTAAGCAAGCGAAATGGCGATTTTCGGGTGGTAAAATATCAGCATTGTTGGGGGAACAACACTGTATCAGCCCACCATTTTCCAACCTTACCGAGGCCGATTGTGTGACATCGCGCGCTATAAATTGACCAAATTGCATGAGTAGTAACTTATGTTTCGGATGAGGTCTATCGGAGTCTCCTAATAGTAATATTGATATTTCTCTTGCGCCGGTTAGCACGGAACCATCTCTGCCATGCATACGTCGAGTCCCTATACCATCTACGTAGGCTGGCGGCAACAAACGTTCCACGGGCTGACCAGCAGCATACCATTCTGTACGCGTAGCTATGGGGTTATTACAAAATCCATTGAGAGATCTATATTTGGAACGAGGATTGGGACAAGGTTTCGCAAATTGACAGTGATGAGCTAAAGATGTGTCCTTAAACTCAACTTCGATATTGTTGGTTATAATATCATCCACAGGAATATGTTCTTTTTTGGTAAATACTTGGGAAGTAATAACTTGTTCCATGGCCGAATTTGATAGTTGGAAATTTTGTACATCTTCATGAGCCGAGGAATGGAAAACCATACCATGCATAAAATCTGATTGTCCCGGTGCAATAAGAACCATAGCAACTTGATTAACTGTTCGAATTTCGAACGTGCTTCTTCTACAATATGCGGTGGCATAAAAGTTACCACGGGCACGAAAGCCTTATCCAAATATAAGTCTGTATGATTTTGACCCGTCATACAACAATAACCAAATTTAGCACCTGTCAAATCACAAACTTGCGGTTTTTCAAGATATTTCATGCGTACCTGGGCGGGACACTGGATTTGTGGGACACAAAGGATGCCCTCAGGACAAGGGGCACAAATGATTTGCATTTATATCCTCATACTCGACACGTTGCGGTTGATTTAAAATGGTCGATTCCTCTTTCAGGTTTGCATTACTTGTTATTGGTGCACTGGTTGTTTCCCCATTCCTCTGCAAAGGTTTCAATGAGAATCCGTGGCAATAGAAAAAAATCAATTGTAACAAGTAAAAAAATTATAGTCGGTCTAGACCGACTATACGATACCCTATACCATGCGTTTAGAAACCCTATCCCTTAGGCCCAACTAACTGGAGAAAATAAGCAAAAACCACATTTGAGTGGGATTTTTATTAATTTTTTTGGCTGCAGATATGAAAAAGTTCATATCGAATGCTATATCTATATGGGGACTAGGTCCAAAAATGGACCGATCCTGATCGTGTTTGGTAAAGTCTCTTATATTTTGCATGATGAATGTGCCTCGATTGGTTTAATATCACCTAATATCTTACATCCTACACACTTCACTGCAACTATTAATACGCTTTTGGATTTGTTTCTTGTGAGTAATGAAATTAATATACTACTCTACGATCAACTGTCTGCATCATGTTTTTCCAAGCATGATCTTATTTTCATGACTTACAATTTCCAACTTGTTATACAAGTTGAGAGGATTACTTTTCGAGACTTTAAAAACATCAATTTTAGACTCCTTGAGGAAGAATTTTTTAATATTGATTGGAATGCTTTGTATTGTTTAAATTCTGTGGATGACCAACTCTCTTTTCTGGAGCAAAACATAAATTATCTGTTCGATCTAACTGTACCAATAAAATCGAAGATTATTAGTAATAAACAAAAACCCTGGTTTTCTTCTGAAATTAAAGATTGTATCAATCAAAGAGATTTTGTCTATGCACGTTGGAAAAGATTTAAAACAACAACATTACATGATGATTATCTGACTGCTAAGAGAAACACAAATAAAATGATTAAAAAGGCCAAATCCAATTTTTATGCTGAAAAATTTTCTTCTGCCATTGGCTCCAAAAGAACATGGCAAACGATACGCGAAGTTGGTATCGGTAAATCTACGCATCGAGAACCATGTTCGGTTGATGCAGATACAATTAATACAAAGTTTTTAAGTGTTCCTATGGTTCAAGCAGATAAAGATTACTATATCAATAGTCACTCGAATAACGATGCTGAATCTTTTTTTTCTTTTGCTGCAGTAGACCAATGCGACGTTTTATCTAGTTTATTGTCTATAAAATCGAACTCTATAGGAGTGGACGGGATTAATCCTAAGTTTCTCAAGATTCTTTTACCTCAGCTACTTCCAATTATAACTTTTTTCTTTAACAAAATATTAACTACAAGCCACTTCCCATCGAATTGGAAAATAGCTAAAATCATTCCTATACCCAAAGCTGGTTCCGATTATAGACCAATAGCTATTCTTCCATTTCTCTCTAAAGTATTCGAGCGTATTATGCACAAACAAATGACTAGTTTCTTGGATGACAATAACTTGCTAACAGATCGTCAATCTGGGTTCCGGAGGAAACACAGCTGCCTAACAGCCTTAGTTGATGTTACAGAGGAGATTAGGGAGAAACTTGATGATGGCAAGACTACATTTTTAATACTTTTAGATCATTCAAAAGCGTTTGATACCGTGGATCATAACATTCTTTGTTACAAACTTAAAAACTTTTTTAATTTTTCTTCGACCGCTACTCAGTTATTGTCAACATACTTACGTGGCAGGTATCAGTATGTTGAAACTAGAATCCAAAATTCAATGACACTGCCTGTAGCAAGGGGCGTACCTCAGGGGTCCATTGTTGGGCCACTATTATTCTCATTGTACTCAAATGACCTCCCAGGCATTTTAACAAATTGTAATGTAAGAATGTATGCGGATGACGTTCAGCTTTATACCAGCTGTAGTAATGCCCTAATCGACCAGTGTATTATCTCTATTAATCAGCAACTCCATCGTATTTATACATGGGCAACGGCGAATGGATTAGAGATAAATCCGAAAAAATCAAAATGCATTGTAATTCAAAAGCGACTTTCCAAACTAAATATTACACCTAATATAATTATAAATAATCAGAAAATTGAAATCGTTAAATCTGCTAAGAATCTAGGTATTTTTTTTAATGACACTCTTACGTGGTCGAACCATATTAACTATGCCTGTGGTCGTACTTTCTCTATGACTAGAACTCTGTGGCAAACCCAGCATTGTACACCTATGAAAATAAGAATCCTACTTGCCAAAACTTATCTGATGCCTGTTTTACTGTATGGTTGTGAGCTATTTGCGAAATGTGATACAATTAGTAAAAGGAAATTGAACGTTGCATTTAACAACATAATCAGATATGTGTATGGACTTAATAGACGTTCTAGTGTATCTTTGTTTTCATCGCAACTATATGGCGTTTCTTTAGATAATCTTTTAAATATAAGAGTTTTAGTTTTTTTACATAAAATAGTGTATACCCACAAACCGGAACATCTGTACGACAAACTTTATATTTCAGATATAAGCAGGGGAAAAAGAATTAGATCAATTAGATATAAAAGTTTAATATCGGAGTGGCATTTCTACATATTCGCAGTATCTCTCTGGAATTCTATACCCCATAGCTCTCAACTTTTAAGTAACGCACGAAAATTTAAAGAAAATATTTTTAAACTGTTTTCAGCATAACAATTTAAAACATTAAATATTATTTGATATTATAATACATTTGATTAAATTAAATTTCAAATATTTCAACTTTATTCTTTAATTTTAATCTTATTGTTCTTTGCATTTTATATAAAGAAAATTTGTAATTAGTTATTAATTTATTAACGATTTTATAATTTTAAATACAATCAGTTCCATACTGCAAAATAAGACTTTTAGTCTTGTGTATGGAGCAGTTCCAATAAATAAATAAATAAATAAATAAATAAATAAAATAAATAAAACAAAATTTGAGAAGAATCAGTGCAATATTTTTGTTTTTTAATAGATTTAAGTGAAAATCTGGAAGCAGCTCTATATGGGGCCAAAGGGATCATTTTTGGAATACTTATTAATGGATGTAACGAACGCATATAAACCCAATTTGAGTAAGATCTATATGATAATTTGGATGTTATGGCAATTTATGTCGATTTCATAGGGGTAATTTGTATGGGGGCTAGGTCTGAACATGGACCGATTCTCACCAATTTCAACAGCGTTCATCCCATGGCCGATAAAAGCTTATATACCAAATTTCATCAAAATATATTCATATTTGCGACCTGTAGTTTGATTACAAGGTTTACATGGACACACAGACGGACGGACGGACGGACGGACGGACGGACGGACATTGTTAAATCAACTCAGAAAGTGATTCTGATTCGATCGGTATAATTAAAGATGGGTCTAGGTCAAATATTTTTGGTTGTTACAAACAGCAGCACAAAGTCATTATACCCAAACCACATAGTGGTATAGGGTATAATAATATCCATCTTATATATTAAAATCTTTTATATTAAAAGAATTTATGAATAAACTTTGCATTCAAGATTTTTTTCAATATTTTTCTTCTCACAAACCTCTATAACTAGAGTTCTAATTAACGTAGACTGTTGACATAGGTCTAAGAACACTCAGTGGATCAAGCTCCTACTTTTGAGCTATTAACTGCTTAAATTCGTTGGGTTTGAGGAAAGTCATGCGTGGCAATCAACTCTGCTTTGACTGTACGTTGACTTCTCTTGGCAAATTTTGGTATTATATTATAAAAATTAATATAACATAATATAATGCTGCGGAGCAGCAGGGGTCCTTAGTAAAACTAAAATGAATTTTAATTTCATGTTTAAATTAAATTTAAACATGTTTGATAACCAGGGACAGGAAGTTGATGCAAATGCATGTTTTCTGCCTTTAGTCTGAGACCAGGGTGAACTAAATATCTTTACGAATCAAAGAATTTGCGGAAAAATGGCATCGATTTGTTAGTGCATATTTTTGCATATTTTGCCATAAATGCATATTTTTGCATATTTTGGTATAAATGCATATTTTTAGTGCATATTTCACAGTTTTTCTCAAAAAAATAACTTTAGCAACAAAATCACTACATTTGACAAATAAATGCACATTAGCGATTTTAATAAAGCCATTTCTGTTTTCAGCCCAAAAGTATGTGATCTTTTTTTTTATTAAGTTGATCTGAATAGTTGTAGTAAAAGGTAAATGTGTACTAAATTTACTCAGCATGGTTACGAAAATACACTTAATTTACAACTATTATAAAAAGAATAAAGTTTTAAGTTTTGTTTACATATCTTTAGGCGTACTTATTTAAAATAGTACAATTTTTTGCAACAGTGTAAAAAGTAAATAAAGAATTAGGAAAAATTAATATTTTTGACATTTTGCTTTACTTTTTATAAACGTCATTGTGTTAAAAATAACGTCTACAATTTTCTTAAGAAATGTTGAATCTGCCAAACAATTGAATAGTTTTCATAATATTTAAAACTTTATTGTAAGTATAAATCTTAATCTGAAATAAATAAATAAATATATGTATATGAAATGAATATTTTTGTAGGAAAAAATGCCTAAAGCCAAGCAATCGAACAGAAATATATTATACAAGTACGTTTCTGACCACAGTGAAGTTTTTAAGACAGATGGAAAAGTACTATTTTGCAAAATATGTAACAAATCGGTATCGTTTGAAAAAAAATTCTTAGTTGACCAACATCTTCATAGCCAAAAACACAAGGATAAATGTCAACAAATTTCCGAAAGTTTGTCGCAGCCTTTAATAACTAGTCGTTCAACTGGGGATAAGACATGTGTGTTTAACATGGATTTATGTGAGGCATTTTTGTCTGCCGACATCCCATTATTTAAATTAAATAACGTTCACCTTACAAATTTTTTAAAAAAATATACAAAGGAGACTATACCCTCTGAAACTACGCTAAGAAAAACGTATGTAGATAAGTTGTACAATAGTAAACTAAACAAAGTAGTAGATGTTTTAAAAAATAGTTATTTGTGGGTATCAATTGACGAAACTATAGACATTGAAGGCAGACTGGTTGCAAATGTGATTGTTGGTGTGTTGGATGCAGATGAAGAAAAAGGAAAACAGAAGTTCTTGCTAAACGTAGTAGAATTAGATAAAGCAAATCATGCTACTATCGCACGCGCCTTTAACGACTCTATTTCGCTGTTGGGAGAAAACTTCAACAAAAATCAAGTACTTTTGTACTTAACTGATGCTGCTCCATACATGGTGAAATCTGCCAGCTATTTAAATGTTTTTTATCCAAAAATGACTCACGTTACTTGCTTCGCGCATGCCATGCATAGAGTTGCAGAGGAAATACGAAATAAATTTGATGACATCGACCTTTTAATTTCTTATGGAAAAAAAATATTTATTAAAGCCCCAAAGCGGGTTGAAATATTAAAGGAAATGTATCCAACCTTAAATCTTCCACCTCGACCTGTCATAACAAGATGGGGAACGTGGCTAGAAGCCGTTGAATACTACGCACAAAATTTTGATGAATTTAAAAATGTTGTTTATGCATTAAACGAAGAAGATGCTGTGGCAATAAAAAAAATTAAAGCTGTTTTAAATTTACCTTGTATCAAAAAAGATATAGTTTTTATTTTTTCGAACTATGCTTTTCTCATCAATACTATTGTTAAACTACAGGAATTTAATACATTGTCAACCCAAGTAAATCTTGTAGAAGAAGTTATAAAAAAAATTAACGAAGTGGAAGGCGAAGTTGGTCAAGAAATTAGTCAAAAACTTAACACTGTCATACAAAAAAACAATGGTTTTAGTACTATCAAAAACATATCTCGTATGTTTACCTTAACGAATATTGATACAAACTTAGAAAAGCAATATACAATAAAAGAATTAACATCTTTTAAACATGCACCGATCACAAGTGTGGACGTTGAGCGGTCATTTTCTACGTTTAAAACTTTTTTAAGATCAAATAGATTAAATTTTACGTTTGAAAATATAAAGAAAAACCTATTTATTTATGTTAATAAAGGTTTTATTTAAGTTTATTTAATACATCTCCATATACTTTTTATTTTAAGAAAAAAATGAGACTGAATTGATACTTTGTTTTTTTTTTGTTGTGTTTTATGTTATGTTTTTTTTTTAATAAAATATAAAAAAAAATTTTAAGTGCATATTTTTTAATTTTTAGTGCATATTTTAAGTTTTTTAGTGCATATTATAGGCGCCTAAAACGCGATTTTAAATGCATTAACTTCCTGTCCCTGTTGATAACCAATAAATTTAAAAACAACAATTAAAACAACGACATTAAAATAAAAAAAGTGCTTTGCTCTAAGATGACGGACGATAAACTGTGAACTGATAGATAATATTACTAACGTTTTTTTAAGTGTAAATATCCTTTGAGTGGAATAATAGCAAAATTTCCAGTTGATTTTACTTCTATTTTTTTATTTATTTTTTTTTTTTTTTTAGTGTAAACATTTTTTGAGTGTAAACTAACAATATTCCCATTATTAAAAAAAACGTTTATAATTATTATTAAAATCCAAATATGACATGTTTTAATTAATAAAAAAAAAACCATATTTTAAGCTAAAATTAAAAAAAAAATCAAAAGTTCAACTAAATATCTATCCATTAAAAAAAATTACTAAAATATTTCAATTGCTTCAAAATTTGCAGAATTTTGGCCAATGAAAAACGATTTTCAGCTACTGTGCGGCGTTGTGAAGCAGTACTAAAATATATGGATACCCAGCAATATATTAAAACCAAAAATAGAGGGAATTTTTTCAATTATTGTATAGTAAAGGTTTCCAATGTTTTGTCAACAGCACAAAAATGTATACTTTTAAGTTTTATTATTTATTTGTAAAGTTTATGTTAATAATCTTTCTTTTTAAAATAAATAAAAATTTTGAAATTAGTAGAAGAGTTTTTAATTTTATGACCCAAATTTTTGATATTGACGTTCAAAGCGTCAAAAATATTTTTTATTAAAAGTTTTCATTTTATTGTCGCTCACTGTATATTCGTGACGATCACCATATTTCGACCGGATTGCTGGATTGTTTAAAAATGTTTGCATAATTTATTTTCATATTTTTCATGTGAAACAAAAATTGTATATAAAAAAATTTAATTTATCACAAAAAATTAGAACTATTTTTTTTTTTTAATTTTGCTTTTTCCGTGAAAATTTACGTTGAAAAAATATATTTTTCTAATTTTTGATTTTCCTGTAGAAGATTTGCATGAAATTATTTTTTTTGGATGGAAAATTTTTTTTTATCCAATTAAACAAACGTGAGGATAAAGCGTTCGGCATAGCCTAATTGAACATAAACATTTCTGTTCCAATATCTATGACTGAGAGATATTCAGTTTAAGATAAAAGGCTACGCTAAAAGTTAACTTATTTTTTTGCGAATTTTTCTAGAAACCATTTACTGATATTCACCATTAATTAATAGTTAGACAAAGTACACCTAATCAAAATCAATAAGCTTAAAATGAAAACAACAAGTCTTAGAAAAAAATACTGGTTTAAAGTAATCAATAAAGATTTAAATTGAGTCAAGTTTAGAAATATACAGAAAATACAGAATAAAACTATGCAACAAACCACCAGAAATGACAACAATGAAAAAAAAAACGTCAACAAATAGACGGTAAATATCCGAACAACCTGTAAGTTTAAGGTCAAATGCAATATAGAATAATAAAAAAAAAAAAACAAGCAAAAACAAATATAATCTCATTGTTGGAGCTCATTACGAGAATTACATAGAAATTCTACTCTCAAATTGTTGTGTGAGAAATAAAAGCCATGCACAGCTTTCAAATGCAAAAAATAAACCGAAACTAGTGTTTAAATAGAAATAACAACAAAACAAAACAACAACAACGAAAATAATAAATAAAAAATAAACGGTACTCATTACTACTTATAGCTACATACAAACGGTATCGGCCATTCGACTCGGCGCTAGAACTTATTGCTTTATCAGCAAAAATAAAAAAAACAATTGCAATCAACGAATACAACGAATACAATACAAATACATGTGCAGTCGATAATATCTCGCGATGTTGTAATAAAATATTTTAAATGCAGCAAAAGAAAACAACGTAAAAAAAAATTAAATAATATTTGAAAGCTTTAGTTTAATAACGTAATACCTAGTGCAAAATAAAAAACAAAAACAAACAACTAAGAAAGTTATAGACGGTCAAGGCCGACTATACGAGAGCACTAATCATGCTATTCAGAAAATTATCGTGGTCCAAACAATTCTGGTTCAGGTTATTAATCGGCGTGAAAAATAAACATATACCAAATATTAGTGAGCCTTTAATGCAAATATGCTAAAATTTATACGAAAAGTGTCTTCAAATGGAGCGAAAATTGCCATTTAGGGTCCTTACCTTAGTTCACTCTGATGTTCTATAAAATATATAAAAAAAATTAAGTAATATTGGTCAAATAAATAATTCTTTTGATATAAAGATTTAAGTGAGTTTCGGGAAGCTTTTTATGAGATATATGACAGAAATTGGTCCTAGACATAGAAAACGGATTCACTGTGGCAACTGAATTTGTTGCCAACCGAATTTTGAAAGTTCCATGTACAATCATATTATTCTGTTGTGATTACTGAAAAATATTTTCCAAATGAACGTACGATGTTTAAAGCAACTGATGTTTAATATAAATGCGATTGTATGAACTATAAAATTTAGTTCACCTAAGTGGTGGTGACATCAATAGTTTCGGCCTTTTCAGCTTCAATGTTGAAACCAATATTTTTACAAGATTCCTCTTTTTGAATGGAATATAACTAGTAGAAGACTTCATTACCATTGACACCAGAATTTTCAGCTTAAGCTGAAAGCAGTGGTAAAACGTCTAAAGGTATACTGTTCCAATCCAGGTCAGGTATCGGCAAAAGCAGCAATTTGTGTAACAAGTTGAATTTCAGTAGCACCAGCTCTAGCCAAACGTCTCAAATCGAATTTGGAATTTAAACGAACGGCCATTTAGTCAAATTTTGGAAAGACATGTCTTAAAGTCTGCAACCGGCAACCACAATTTTAGCGCCAGTATCGGCAATCGCCTTAATTTGACCCTCCAGCGAATTCTCCTCAGCAGCTGAAAAACTCATTAGCTCATCAGCGG
Source organism: Cordilura impudica (assembly GCA_963682025.1). Taxonomy (NCBI): domain Eukaryota; kingdom Metazoa; phylum Arthropoda; class Insecta; order Diptera; family Scathophagidae; genus Cordilura; species Cordilura impudica. Next base: position 130,583,222 of record OY821519.1, read on the forward strand.
ATTTAATCAAAACAGTACCATTTGTCTCGGTTTGAGTAATATCAACGGGACAGCAAAATATAGTAATCGTAGCATTTTCAGCAAAAGACACATCACCTTCAACAAAACGTTTAAAAACGATGCCATGCATCATCTAATACTTGAATAAATCATGGCCCAGGATGTTGCAAACGCGAATGATGTCAACATCGAAGGTACCTAGATAGCAGCACAGGCTTTAGCAACTAAATCCGTAAGGAAATCTTCTTGGTCATATTGTTTTAGTAACATCACGCTAATCTGTAATAAAGTGAGTTACCGATTTTGGCATAATATGTAAAGCTTTTTCCAAAGCCTACTCATAACCACCAGCTATTTCCGAGGTGGTAATGCCTAAACGTTAAAGTTCAGCGGCTTTCTTGAGCAGAGAATCGGTAAATATTACCACAAAATTAATGTCTTCTCCGACTTTAGCGTTTTGCATTTCACTGGCCATGATCATGAGCTTGGCAGCCCGATGTGCGCAAGCCTCTGCGGAAAATTTCCCGAAAACAATTTCCCGAAAACAATTTCCCAAATACAATTTCCCGAAAATAATTTCCCGAAATTACAATTTCCCGAAATTACAATTTCCCGAAATAACAATTTCCCGAAAACAATTTCCCGAAATTACAATTTCCCGAAAACAATTTCCCGAAAACAATTTCCCCAAAACAATTTTCCGAAATTACAATTTCCCGAAAACAATTTCCCGAAATTACAATTTCCCGAAATTAAAATTTCCCGAAATTACAATTTCCCTATTTTTAGTTTACAACTTCCCATATATTCTTGATTTCCCCCATAAAAAAAAACTTGCTGCATACGATTTCTCGAAAAAACAATTTCCCGAGTATACGACTTCTCGAAAAAATAATTCCCCCACCCCGCACCGCGCCTTTCCTCTTCCACCCTCCCTCGTCATCCGGACCTATTATTGGAGTGTCATACGCTTATTTTTTCATTGTGACTTTGAAGACTTCGGTATTCAGACCTCCCGACGGATGACGCTCACTGCTAAAGAAAAAATCGTTAATGAGCTGAAAGATCTTGCCCGGACGACTACATCAAGTGGTAATGAACTGATTGCTCGCGCTTCGGCCGGAATTTCTGATGGTATTGTTTCGGAATTGCCATCAACAAGCTATTTGAAGAAATAGTAATTTCGGGAAATTCTAGTTTCGGGAAATTGTTTTCGGGAAATTGTATTTCAGGAAATTGTAATTTTGGGAAATTGTATTTTCGGGAAATTGTGTTCGGGAAATTGTAATTTCGGGAAATTGTCATTTCGGGGAATTGTGTTCGGGAAATTGTAATTTCGGGAAATTGTTTTCGGGAAATTGTTTTCGGAAAATTTTCCGCAAATCGTGCGCAAGTCTTTGCAGGCATTAATATTACGATAAACTATCACTTCCAAACCGCTATACATACGGGCTCCTTCCTTCATCATTTGGGCCATGACGGGTGCTTTCGGTACGGATGGAGTCACTTTTTTCGCAGATTTTTTTTACTGTTCACAATTAATAACCGAGCAAATGAAAACACTCAACAAGACAATTTTATTTTTAAACTCTTTATTTTAACTCATACTCTCTGTCACATTCCTCCTCATCCAATTGATCCAAAATTTGGCCCATACTCTTGTTATGACTATAGATTCATTTTGAGGTAGTCATGCACAATCACGGCGTGTTTTAAAACCCATTTCCCCTAATTCGATCGATCTTAAGCTTGGTCGAAAGACTAGCTGTGAAAAAATATTAACTTTGACATAGTCATGCACAGTCACGCATAGTCATGCACAGTCATGGAGTGACTTAAACCCCATTTTCCCTCATCCAATCAATCTGAAACTTGGTCCATAGAGTTGTTGGGTCCAAAAATTAATTTTAAAATAGTCACGGAGATATTAAAAACTCATATATATAAGGAAAGGAAGAGTTTTAATAAAAAGTTTGTCTTTATGGGTTAGATTATTATTATTCTTTTTATATTTAATTTTTCAAAAATGAGAAACAAATTAAATAATTCAGTTGGGCTTATCATTTCATTGTATTTTTGGTACCTACAACACAATTTGATTCATGCAATTTCATTTCGGTTAAATAACCGAATTTAATAATTCTAATTACTAATTTGTTTCTAAAGGGTCCGCCAAATAACTTTTTGTTTTGAAAATGCTATAAAAAAAACTACTGAATATTATCTCAAATTTCTTTTTTTATTTGAAAGTACAATCCTTCCGGTTAATAATGGAAAATAATTTCATTCAAATGGCTGCCTCGGCTGGCCATGCAGTAGCCTACACGATCGGTCCAATTTTTAAGCACATTATCGATTGTGTGCAGCTGTATTTCACCAATGGCTTCACGAATATTGTCCTTTAAAGCGTCAATTGTCTCTGGCTTGTTGGCGTAACACTTATCTTTGAGGGCACCCCACGAATTATAGTCCAACGGTGTCAAATCGCAGCTCCGAGGTGGCCAAACGACATCAGCTCTGCGGCTGATAATGCGATCTTCAAAAACAGGGCGCAAAACATCGAGTGTAGCTTCGGCTGTGTGTCACGTAGAACCGTCCTGTTGAAACTAAATGTTGCCAATATCCTCCTGTTCAATTTTTGTGAACAAAAATTCGTTCAACATGGCCCGATAACGATCGCCATTGACTGTAACTGCCACTCCTTGCTCATTTTCGAAGAAAAATGGCACAATTATGCCTCTGGACCAAAATCCGCACCAAACAGTGACTCGTTTTGGGTGTATCGGCTTTTCAATGTATGCGTGCGGGTTTTCTGTGCCCCAAGATCAAAATGAGCTTCATCTGAAAAGATGATTTTTTTTGGCAAAATCGGCATCTTCTGTAAGTCGATCGCAGGCCCACTTAGCGAAGCGAAAACGCATTGGATGGTCAGTTGTTTTCAACTCCTGAACCAATTGGACTTTGTATAGCGTCATACCAAGGTCTTTATGCAAAATTCGTTTCAATGATGCCTCCGAAAAGTTCAATTCTTGAGAACGACGGTGAATTGATGTTGATGGCGCTTCTCGCACACTTTCTGCCACAGCAGCAATATTCTCGGGTGTACGCACTGTTTTTGGCTTTTCACGCTTTGGTTTATCGATGAGGATGCCAGTTTCATTCACTTTTTTTCACAAGATAACGAACATACGGAGCTGACGGTGCTTCTCTTCTTCCAAAATCCGTACGCAATTTTCGCACACATTCTGCAACATTACCATGATTTTCAAAGTAATGTCGCAATATTTCCCAGCATTGTTCAAGCGTATACACAAACATATTCGGTCAGCGGAAGGATAAAACTAATTATCTGTCAAATCAGACATGAGCTAGGTATTACCATTCACAAAATAAGTACTAGTTGAAAAAAAAAAAAACGTTAGATGGCAGACCCTTTATTATATTTATCGACAATTTGTTCCAATATCTGCAAATAAATTTTCGTTTAAAATTTATTGTGTTAAAAGAATTAAAATGTTGTAATCACCAATATTTAAGAACGAGTCATGTTATAGTACGTTGTTAGAAAATTTCTGTTTTTGGAACCAATTGAGATTTGACGTATTTTAAAATTGTGTTGGCTGATTCCTTTGAAATGTCGACAGTGTTAGCAAGATCTCTGTTTGTCCACTGACGATTTTTTTTAGCATCATATCGTTGATTTCAGCTCAGGCTTTTCTACCATTTCTAAATAATTTTTTTCGACAGGAACATTATTTCAAGTCGATCTTGACAAGATCATGTGTTCTTTAGCAATATTTATGCGAACCACATGATTTTTTCTTTGATATCAGTGGTTTCTTCAGAGGACAATAGCAACCAAGATCAGTCTCACTTGCTCGTCGAGAAAGATTTCGAGCACATATTTTTAGTTTCAGATTCTTTATTACCTATTTAAGTAGCATTTTTGGACATTTGTTGAATTGACTTGCTATTAAATTATATTGTTTTTGATTCGTTTAATTTTTTTTTTTTTTTTTAGTTTAGTTTTTTTTAGTAAATTATAATTTCTAATACAACAAGATACAATATTTTATAAATCAGACAATATTAGAATCAGACAAGTTAAACATACATTGTATATAAATAACTTAATTATACTTAAAACAAAATTGCACATATAACAAAATCTTAAAATTTTTAAAACAATATTAAAACCATACTACATATTATGGTGAATTAAATTACTTTAAGATATCGGCATTTAATAAAAATTAAGACAAAAATTACGAAACATGTTGAAACAATAATTTCCTAAAATGTATTGCGCAGCAAGTGCGTTGAATATTCCAGGGTAGTTGGTTCCAGAGACGAATAGTTAAATTAAAGAATTGACACTCAGAAGCATGGTCATGGTATCGGAATTGTATTATGGAGTTTCCTCTAGTCGATCTTGCAAACTGTAAACGTTGAAAATATAATTTGATTCCCTAGTCACAATAATCTTGTGTACAAATATGAGATTTTTTAACTTATGGTAATTACAAAAAGAGATGTTCAATAAACGACATGAGTATTGGGACACATAATCAAATTTTTTAAGGCTGAAAATGTAGCGTATGATGATATTGAAAGTTGTACACAGCTTTCCATAATCTTTCATGTTACGTCCAATAAAAAGCTCAGGTCCGTATAATAGAGTCGGCAATAGATATGTTTTCGCCAGAAGTAGTTTTACTCGTGGTGGAGTGAAGTATTGAGTGACCCACAAACTTAGTAACATGCTATATATTCTCCCACCAGGTAAGGTTTTTGTTAAAAGTTACACCGAGATTCCTTACCGCATCACCAATATCAATTTTTGCCCCGCCAAGAAAAATATTTTTATTATTTTCTATTATCATCGACTTTTTCAAAATTTTTATACACTTTGATTTCTTCGGATTCAGCCTCAAACCATTCGCGGAAGCCCAAGTAAAAATTTTCCCTAGGTCATAGTTCAATTCTTGAACTTTAGAAGCAATGGCATCCGTAGAACTACTGATATACAACTGTACAGCATACATCTGAATATTCGAAAAGTTTATTTGCAGTGGAAGATCATTGACATATAAAGAGTATAACAGTGGACCAAGGATGGATCCCTGTGGGACACCTCTTGAGATGAGCAAAGGTCGTCAAATGGATCCATCATTGGCAACAGATTGAAATCTGTTAGACAGGTAGGACGACATTAATTTAACAGAGGGCGAAGAGAAATTAAAAAATTTCGCTAGCTTGAGGCAAAGAATTGTATGGTGCACTGTGCCAAATGCTTTTGAATGGTCTAATAAGACCAGAAACGATAATTCACCACCATCCAGTATGCCTCGAATATCCTCTACTACATCAGATAAGACTGTAACACAGCTACGTCGAGCCCTAAATCCAGATTGACGATCAGTCAGAAGGTTGTTATCATTATATTTTACGCGGCCAGCCGCTCAGAATTTGAGTCATCACTATAATATCTCTTTGGCGATATTTCTTGAAAATTTTTGAAATTATGGATTTATTAAAAAGAATATTTCTCACCAATTTTCCTTTGGTTAAGACGAGCAATAAAATTATCTATTATTTTTTCACAAAACTTTATTCTTGCCATTATTTTATAATAATTATTAGATTTAAAACATTGAGAAATACAAAGAACCATTGAAAGACAACGTTAGAAACTATAAATATTTAAATAGCGGTTAAAATTTTACACATTTTCTTTTATATCATCTTCTATTTTTATTTTTTAAATCAACTCTGGTATATAAATTTAAAAGTTGCCATTGTTTTGGCATAACTTTAAAAAATCCATTTTTTTCGTTTATCTATTTCTTGTTAGTTGTATGTATTATAAACATATCTGTGGTTTTCTGGAATAACCGCGTATCTCCATTTTTGTCAGTTTTGAGTTAATGATGCCAAATATATTAAATTTTTAACGCTCTTCACATGCGTTCAATTTAAAAGAAAAATAATATTGACCATTTCTGAGTTTTTTCTTTAAATAAGGACGTAACTTAAATGTTTATTAAATTAATTTGCAGCACTAACGACGTATGTCAACATACATTTGGTCTTTGACAAATTATTTTCTCAGAAAACGACACGTAGCGACATACGTTGTTATTAATGAAAAAAATGACTAATAATTTTGGATTAGTTTTCAGTTTATAATCACTTGTAAAATCATGTGTGTTTATTTCTGTTATTTTGTGTCACTATTATTCTTGATACGTTGTTATATGCTCATCCTAACTCCCGTTAACTTTTTGTTGACGAACAAAGAAATCAATTTTTCACGCAACAGCATCTTATGTCTACATGGGTGGTTGCATTGGTAGTTTTCGTTTTCAAAGAAAATGACGTTTGTCGACATAAGTTGTTTTATCCACACATTTTAAGTGTAATTTACCTATTGTTTTTATCGTCCTTCTCTAGGATCTATTCCTCTAAAGATTTTTGACTCAAAATTTTTCATAAAGTATTTATTGCCCATATCTACAGGACTGTTAAATAAAAAGCTCTAAAATCTTTATATCAAGCCCATAAATTCAAATATAACGTTTTTTGGCTCCCCTGAACATTTTGATTTTATGACATACGCGGTTATTCAGAAAACCACAGATATTTGTTATCTGTCGATAGAGAACACACCCAAGAGTGCTTTCGCAAAAAATACATAATGTGAGGACTTATAGCGAAATAATGAAAAAACTAAATAAACAAATTCAGAATTTTGTAAAAGTTTCAAATGGATTGTCACCCGCTGTATATATGTATAAATATCTGTGGTCAAAAGCGATAACCGCCTAAGTCGACTTAAGAACGATATGAGTTATGTACACTATCATATTTATCTAACAATGCTTTATATTTACGTGAAATCCCCATTTCTCTAACACTATTTTTTAAAAAGTTATTATTGAAAACATACAGACCTAAGTCGTAATGAAGCCAGTGCAAATTCGAGTGCAAATTCTTGGAAATTTTATTTTTTCATTAAATAAAGACCCTAAAGGTATGCTAATCAATTATAGCCAATTCACAAATCAACACACAAACACATTAAAAAATTTAATAAACACACACATAGCATTGTACAAAATAAAGGAAAAAATTTAAAAATCTGTAAATCTGCAAAACGGCTAAAAAGAATTACCTTTCCAATAATATAAGTTATTTTCATATTAGTTTTGATCGTAAGGGAAATTACGACGAATTTATGGGCATATTTTTATTGGGACTGACCATTACTCTATTCCTTATTAATTTTTTTCCTTTTACCATATATAGCGGAAATTGAATTGAATAATGGAAATTTGATTACAAGGGGAAAATTTGATTTTTCTTTTTAATTCATTGTCGGCAGTAAATAGGAATAAAAATTGGTAGATATAAACGATAGACAAGTGGGGTCAAAAAATTCACGAGGGGAGCATAATAAAAAATTAATCAAAATTTATTTCGCCATCATCTTCTACTAAAGGTAATCAAAGGTAATCAAATATAATTATTTGATTTAAAATTTTTTTCAATCATTGTTATAGCGTCCAATCTCAGGTTATTGCCATGGCTTTTTGTTTGTACCATCATGACAATAACATAGTGAAGGATATTATTTGTCCGGGCATGACCGATTATAATTTTCTGATTCTTTAGTTTTAGTTTTGTGGATGCAAATTCTTGAATTTATTTGCAATGATAAATTGTAGTCTAAATGTCATCTTCACATAATTTGAAATCATTAGCATCTCTTTCTTAGCATCATGACCAGAAACTTGTCTATCCGATAGTCGTTATTGTTATCCGATTCGGATAAAATATTCTGTGTGATTTCCATACTTCTTATTCGGTTGAGTTTTAATGTACAGTATAAACAACAGAGCATAAATTATCTTTATTGATATGAATTGATTCTTGAAATTGTTTATTGGATTTTATTATCAAACATTTTCTGCTTCTAAACTTTTTTGCTTATTGTTTCATTATCTCATTCTAATAATCTTGGAAATAAACGAATAATTTACCGGTGTTTAGTAAAGTTTTATAGAAGAATATATTCTTAATAACATTAAATAATTTAAAATATCCCATAAAAGTCATAACAAAGCATGTTTGTATTCTCGTACATATGTAAGTACATTAGGGGTATGCGAATTTTTAAACAATTTTATGGGCAAAATTGTTTTAATAATTTGAAAAACGTTTTTGGGTCATTTTGAAAACAAAAATAAATAAGAAAATTAAAGTTGGTCTATACCGACTATTCGATACCCTATACCATGGTTTAGAAACCCTATCTTTTCGGTCCAACTAATTGGATACAGAAAATAAGCAAAAACAAAATTTGAGTGGCATTGTTGTTATTTTTTTTTTTGGCTGCAGATATGAAAAAGTTCATATCGGATGCTATATTTATATGGGGACTAGGTCGAAAAATGGACCGATCTCGATCATAATTAGTAACGTCACTTTGTTTATGCAAAAACATATACAAAACAAATTTGAGAAAAATCTGTGCAATATTTTTGTTTTTCATAGATTTAATTGAAGATCGGGAAGCAGCTCTATATGGGGCCTATGACTAAGAATTGTCCTATAGAGATTATTTTTGGATTACTGATTAATGGATATAATAAACGCATACAAACCCAATTTGACTGGGATCTTTAAGATAATTTGTATATTATCGCAATTTAATTCAATCTCATTTGAATGGGGACTAAGTCAAATTATGCACCGATTTTCACACATTTCAATAGCGTTCATACTATTGGCGTAGAAGCTTGTATAGCAAATTTCATCAAAATAGATTTATATTTGCGACCGGTAGTTTGCTTACAAGGTTTAGATGGACACACAGAATGAGAGACGGACAAATGGACGGACGGACATCGCTAAATCGACTCAGAATCACTTTCTCGGTATAATAAAAGATGGGTTTAGGTCAAACATTTTTGGTAGTTACAAACATCAGCACAAAGTGATTATACCCTGACCTCATAGTGGTATAAGGAATATGTGTTAGATATTTTTTACAAGTTTATTAGTAGTGAAAATTTAAAAATTTAAATTTAGACCCGTTATTGTTTTTTGAGTAGACACTCCTCTTTTAGTTGTTAATTATGGAAAAACCTTTTAACTTTAAGAATCGCGAAGAAATAATTTCCTGTTTTTGTATACTTTTCATTATTTAACTATTTAACGATGCTCTGCCAATTTTTTAATAAGCAAAAATTTGAAAAAGTCATATCCTTAATGCACACATGTAAATAAAGAAGTCCGCAATGAGAAGTCCGGCAAGAGACTTGCCGGTATTAATATTTTAATTTAAATGTCAACTGAAAATTTATAGCCACCTTGCCAGTCTGAACTTAATAGCTTGAATAGAGATTCCATGCTGTTTTTACACAAACTTGGAGAAAGATCGAAGGCTATATTTCTGATTGAATCATAAAAAATGGTGAATATTCAGACTAATATGGCGTTCACACTTAAGTGTTTAGCGAAGTGTTTAGTGTTAATGCGATAAACAAGTCAAATTGAGATGTTTTCCCATACATTTTTTCGTTTGGCTAAACATCTCAATTGAGATGTTTAAATCTTAAGCACCTCAAAAACCAAAAATATGACAGAGTTGTATTTAACTTTGCGCATGTTCAGTGCAATATTTCTCATTTTTGCCAAGTTGGCATCCTTATTTTTTTAACATTACTATTAAAGTGGCATTACAATCAAAAAAATACAATACAAAATACAATACAAAAATGAAAATAACGCATCTATATTGATAATTTCATCATTAATATAATCTAAGTAGTTGGCCGCCAATTTAATGATATTATTTTTATCAATTTTCAAAATTTTATAAATTTTCAGTTGTTTTTTATTTTTGAAACAGCTGTTCAATCTGCTGAAATGTTTAACTTAAACACACTAAATCAAGTGTGAACGACTGTGTTTTGTTTTGCAAAACATGAGTTAAAACACCTCCAAATATCGTAGTGTTAACACCATATAAGTTTCATGCAAATATATGATTTAAGAAAATTACCGTTAGACCCATGTTATCACCCATTTTTAAACTCTTCCTTTTAACTCATAATCTCTGTCTGTCTGTCTGCCATGGATGGACCCCATTCCCCCTTATCCAAATGATCTGACACTTGGCCCATAGTCTTGTCGTGATTACAGATTAATTTTGGGGTAGTCACGCACAGTCACGCATAGTCACGGAGTGATCTAAATGTCATTTCCGCTCATCCGATCGATCTCAAACTTAGTCCATACACTTGCTGTGAAAAAAAGATTAACTTTGACTTATTCACGCGCAGTCACGCATGGTCACGCACAGTCACGGAGTGATCTAAATGTCATTTCTCCTCGTCCGATCGATCTCAAACTTGGTCCATACACTTTCTGTGAAAAAAGGTTAACTTCAACTTAGTCACGCATGGTCACGCACAGTCACGGAGTGATCTAAGTGTCATTTACCCTCATCCAACCGATCTGAAAGTTGGTCGATATACTTGCTGTAAAGAAAGATCAACTTCGACATAGTCACGCGCATTCACGCATAGTCAGTGATTTAAAACCCATTTTCCCTTATCCGATCGATCTAAAACTTGGTCGATAGACTTGCTGTGAAAAAAGATTAACTTTGACATAGTCACGCACAGTCACGGAGAGACTAAAACCCCACTTCCCGTCATCCGATGGATCCGTCCGTCCGTCCGTCCGTCTGTGTGTCCATGTAAACCTTGTAATCAAACTACAGGTCACACATATAAATAAATTTTAATGAAATTTTGTATATAAGCTTTTGCCGGCCATAGGATGAATGCTATTGAAAATGGTGAACTTCGGTCCATGTTCAGACCTAGTCCCCATACAAATTAATTACCCCTATGAAATCGACTTAAATTGCCATAAGATCCAAATTATCCTATAGATCTCAGTCAAATTGGGTTTGTATGCGTTTATTATATCCATTAATCAGTAATCCAAAAATAATCTCTATAGGACAATTCTTAGTCATAGGCCCCATATAGAGCTACTTCCCGATCTGCACTTAAATCTAAAAACAAAAATATTGCACAGATTTTACTCAAATTTGGTTTGTATATATTTTTCAAAATATAAGTGATTTAACCAAATATGGTCACGATCGGTCCATTTTTCGACCTAGTCCCGGAAAGATAGGGTATCTTAACCATGATATAGGGTATCGTATAGTCGGTCTAGACCGACTATAATTTTCTTACTTGTTAACATGTATACGAAAATTAATTGTTTGTTTGTCTGTTTCAAGTTTATAGGAGGCTATACCTTTGAAAATATCCTACTGAAATATTCACAGTGTCTTAACGTCCATGTGAATGGAAACATGGCTTATTTTGTTTTGGACCTATCAAATGGATTAACAAATTTTTAAGATTACATATCTGGAGTAGTAAAAAAATCATAGTAACGATATTTTGTATGAGTTGATTGAATATTAATATGAGTAGTCGTAACAAAAGTGGGCGAGATAGGAATACTGGGCGTGATACCTTCCATAAAAAAGTTAATATTTATCATAATGTATCTGGAATACTGTGGCAGCAAGAGTCTATGAGTCAAATATAAATCTGAGTAGTCAATCAAAAATGGGCAACATTGGACAATTAGGCGAGGCACGTCACATACAATATAAAATATATAGAGTGATGTCAAAGCTCTAGTCGTGAAACTTTGTGTGGGTCCATAAATTATGGACGCGTTTTTGAACTACGCATTTGGCAATTTTAATTCAAAAAATATCAATACATAGATATTCCAAAGGTATGAATTGTATTTCAGAAATTATCAAATGCATACCAGAAGTATGTTTTTCAGAAAATATCAATTGAATTTCAGAAAATATCTATCTTGATGTCCATCTGGATGGAAATATGGGCTTTATTGTTTTTGATATACCAAACGGGTGTGGCATAGACAATACAAATTAAATTTTTAAGAGCATACATCTGAAGTAGTATAAAAGCTAGAGTAACGATATTTTGTACAAGTTGTCGTACCAAATATGGGCGAGATAGGAACACTGGGAGTGATAACTCCCATAAAAAGTGAATATTTATCATAATATATCTGGAATACTGTGATAAATCTTTGATAATCGAATATAAATCTGATTACTCATGCAAAAATGGGCGTCTTTGGACCAATAGGCGCAGCACCTCACATACAAAGTAAGATATCTCGAGTGTTGTCAAAAATTGAGCCTTGAAACTTTGTGTGGGTCCATAAATTATGGATTACTTAAGACGAACATGCGCGTTTTTGAACTGCACATTTAACAATTTTATTTCAGAAAACATCAATTGATATTCAGGAAGTGTGAATTGTATTTCAGAAATTATTATATTTATATCAGAAGTATGTTTTTCAAAAAATATCAATTGAATTTCAAAAAATTCTAATAAATTTCACAAACATATTCAGAACGCTATATAAAAATACTAGCTGACCCGGCAAACTTCGTTTTGTCCAAAAGAGATTTTTTGATTGAATTAATACGATTTTTTTTTTATCGAAAATTATCGATTGCTAACAGAAAATGCAATAATATAATTTAAATGAAACACTTTTCGAATTCAGTTGAATTCAATATCTTATAATTATGTGGATAGCTGACCCAACAGCCTTCGTCCCGTTCAACATTTGGCAACAATCAAATATTAATTAAAAAAAGAATAGAACAATGACAGAAATCAATTTAATGCTGCACGATACACAACATTTTCTGCTCCGGAGCATAAATGGATATTGAGGATGGTTTTCAAACTCGGGAACCACGCAAAATATAGCTGGCCATGTGAAAAGCATAACATTTCCAGAATTATGCCGCACACTTCCATGGACTGTCCTTGTGAATTGTTTATTGTCATCGCAAATGCAAGTTTGAATACGGTTGAACTGGAACGTCAAATTGGTTGAAGTCAGGGGAATATGCGGAATTAAGCATTCTTCTCCCTTGAAAAGCCCTTTCAAAATCCTCGCCACCATTTCTCATTAATTTCGTCACAATCAGTCGGTTTCCGTTACATAGTTTCGGGGCATGAAGATTTCGCAGCATAAGGAAGACAGATCCAACTATAAGGCGTAAAAGATGAGGCGTCATTCCAGGCAAATCCAAAGAGTATAGAAATTCCACTGGATAATTCACGATATCGTCTTCGTTTTCAACTCGATCGATCGATTGGTATGAGTGCAATTCGCCAGGAATTTGATACTGAATCATCTAATTCAAATCATTGACACCACTATTTTTTGCTGCTAAAATTGCGCGCGCTCAATTAATCGTAGTTAAGAAAATTTGGTCAATGTTCGGATATATTTTAGAGATGAGTTCATTTCTTGTTATAGTGAATTGGCAAATGGCAGGTGAAATTGTTATTAGACCACTGGAAGTATCTACCGAAATTTGTCAATTTCCAATTCTTAGCAGTTCTTTGGAGAAAGCTTCTGCGGTTCTATCTATTCTATCGGGAAGTGTTTGTCTGAAGTTTGTGCCCCATTGTGCACTCATCCCATGTAATCAATTTAGAATTTTGCAACACTTTTGCTATAGATGATTGCTTTGGAATGTTGCAAACAGTATTTTCGTTGATTTGCAAGTTTAACAGAAGCTTCAGTGCTGAGTGTGCCATTCTTCCACCTTCCAACAATGTTGTAGCAATTCCGGTATATGCGAGAGCTAACGCAATTCCACTTTGAGCACATATTTCTGCTAATATCAATCATATTAGTAATATCTTCCCAGTTCCGCCAAGTTGCGTCAAGGTAAAAAGGTCCACAATTTCCATCATCGGCAGCGTTCATCAGTCGATCATATGCAGTATTTTGCTGTTCATTCAACAGTAGATCATTTCTTTGTGCATGTGGTTGCAAAGTTGTCGAAAGTACACTCGCGTTCCAATTCACAATTCAACATTCTTCCAGTTTGACGCTCTGGCATATGAATTTCAGTCGATAGTTTGCCACTCATAAACAAACACAAATCTTCAATCCGTACCAACGCTTCATTGTAAATGTCACCGTTCATTTGTAATTGAAAATTCACTGTTGCTGAGCGAAAGCGATGCAAAATTTCTCCTGCAATGTCATCTTTGTATGTATTCCATAATTGACGTGGGTTTGAATCGCACGTTGTGACTTGGCTTCATCACTTTGCCGAGCACGAATTTCTCTTCTTCTCAATCGTTGTTGCTCATTGTATGAACTCTTCTTGGCATCGTAATACATATTAACAATGTTATATGTATTTCGTAAATGGAAAATATTTTAATTCAAAAATCGATAAAAAATGATAAATATATCCGAAAGTCAAAAAAAACAAGTAAGAAAATTATAGTCGGTCTAGACCGACTTATGATACCGTATACCATGCGTTTAGAAACCCTATCTCTTAGGCCCAACTAACTGGACATAGAAAATAAGCAAAAACCAAATTTGAGTGGGATTTTTATTAATTTTTTTGGCTGCAGATATGAAAAAGTTCATATCGGATGCTATATTCATATGGGGACTAGGTCCAAAAATGGACCGATCCTGATCATATTTGGTAAAGTCTCTTGTATTTTGCAAAAATATATACAAACAAAATTTGAGAAGAATCAGTGCAATATTTTTGTTTTTTAATAGATTTAAATGAAGATCGGGAAGCAGCTCTATATGGGGCCAAAGGGATCATTTTTGGACTACTCATGGATGGATGTAATGAACGCATACAAACCCAATTTGAGTAAGATCTATATGACAATTTGGATCTTATGGCAATTTATGTCGATTTCATAGGGGTAATTTGTATGGGGGCTAGGTCTGAACATGGAGCGATTCTTACCAATTTCAATAGCGTTCATCCCTTGGCCGATAAAAGCTTACGTACCAAATTTCGTCAAAATATATTCATATTTGCGACCTGCAGTTTCATTACAAGCTTTACATGGACACACAGACGGACGGACGGACGGACGGACATTGTTAAATCAACTCAGAAAGTGATTCTGATTCGATCGGTATAATTAAAGATGGGTCTAGGTCAAATATTTTTGGTTGTTACAAACAGCAGCACAAAGTCATTATACCCAAACCACATAGTGGTATAGGGTATAAATATATATATTTAAAAAGAAACAGTTATTCAATAATAAACAAACTTTTTGAAATTAAAGCGGTTAAGTAAGGTTAAATTTAGACATATTATTTAAATATCCAACTTTGCTATTAAATCATATATGCGATGGAAGATCTTATACTACCGCAGTAGCAATTAACTTGAATGGATATTGCGGAAATTTCAAAATATTCAATCAGTACCTTGTAGGGGATGTACCCCACCCATTGATCCTATCCAGCCTATTTGCGTCAGGTCCACTTACACTAATAAGAGATGATTTCACATAAAGTATCAAAGCTCTCCCTATCATGATATTGAGTCTGATATTGAGTAATTAATTTGTTTTAGGTGCTACGCCCACTTTTACGATACCGTTCATTTTTAAAACGGCTACTCACAGTAACAATAGATGACCTCATACAAAGTTGCAAAGCTCTCCCTACAACAGTACTCAAGATTTATGATGTTAAAAATTAACTTTGTATGGGAGGTACCACGCCCACTTATCCGATACCGACCGTTTTCGGTAAGAATATTAAGAATAGATAGCCTCACAGAAATTTACAAAGCTCTCCCTCTCATAGTACTCAATATATATGATGTTAAATTGGAATAACTGCGTACAGCGCCACCTGTTGAGACTTTTTGTACTTTTATTTTTTCCTAAACCTTCGAGTGGCAGTTACAAACAAACTCGCAGAAGATAGTGTCCCTTTTAGTTCTGCAGTTTTAAAGTTTTAAGCGGACGAACAAACCACGATTCATTTATATATGTAGATATTTTTTAAGTATTGCACTGCATTTGTAACATGTCTTGTAAAGTATAAACGTGTTTTTTCAAAATGATGACTTCAAAATCGGGTGCGACGAGGCAGCCAAAATTTCATTCCTGAATCCTGTCCTGGTTTTTATATTGTAGCTGATTTAAAAATAAAGTCATCTTCATTTCATCTTTAAGTGACGCCCTTGTTAGTTTTTTTTTCCAGTGCATAAAAAGTGAGTCCAATAAAGGAAAAAATTTTCTGTGGTCGCATATAATTAATAGAAACAATAATAACTTTTCGGTATTGCCCAATTTTCATATTTTCTTTCCCACTCTAAACTTTTTCTTTTATTTTCTGGGCGAAAATTAGCTTTTTCATGGAGATTCTGCCGTTTAAGCCAGCGGCTTTCAACGATTGGTCCGATGAATCGAAGTTTGAAGTGTTCAGCTCCAAGACGAGCTGGAGAACGTGTGTCTGATGCTTGCCCAGAGTCATTACACGAAGGCGGTGGAAGTTCCCTAATGATTTGGGTTGGTTTGCTGGCGAAAATTTTGACTAGCTATGCAACATTATCTTGATAGATCGTGCCATGGTCACTGGATTAAAAATTTTTGATCGGAAATCCATATTTCTATAAAATACTGACCCAAAAGATATACCAAATATTTATAAGCAGATTATAGAGACCCAGGAAGCAGCTGGAACCTATAACGTTAAGGAACGGACCTCAATCCTATAGAGCTACTGTGGGATGAATTAGGCAGGAAAGTTCGAACTACCTGCCCTACATCTAAGTAGGTCTTGTGGAATAAACTTCAGGAAGCATAAAGCCAAATAACTTCAGAAACTTTGGAAAAATTTATTATCACATTGACATTTACGTAAGTAATAATTTGTTTATATTTTAAGAGTTTTCATTAAAAAATAAAGGAGATATGGAAATTTCAAATTTAAGGAGGTTTGGTAAATTCTTATGGGTGGTAGAGTATATTTTTTTCAAGCTTTGAATTACTTTCATAGCAAAAGATACGTTTATCTTTTTATTATAATAATTTTCAACTAACAGATTCCAGCCCTCGAAATTCGAGTGCAAATTCTAGGAAATTTTATTTTTTCATTAAATAAAGAGCATACCTTTGCTAATCAATTATAGCCAATTTACGAATCAACACAAAACAAACTCATTTTTATTACAAACATATTAACAAATTTAATAAACACACATATAGCATTGTATAATTTTATGTATGTGTTAGTAGCAACTTTAAATGCAATTTACTCAAAATAAAGAAATAAATTTAAAAATCTGTAAATCTGCAAAACGGCTAAAAAGAAATACCTTTCAAATAATATACGCTTGGTCAAAATCGGGATAAAAAGGTAGAACAAAACATCGATCACAAGAAATCGCATAGCGTATTAATATTATAGATTAGACTGAGTAATTAAATGTTATTTAGATTTCATAATGGGAAAAGAAAGCCATTGTAGTCATGATGTATTTTTTTTTAAGTGTAACTCTGATGTAAGGTATACGAAGGCGTGTTTTTTTAGAACTAACGAAGAACCAATTAAAGATATACAGCAAGTTCATGGTATGATGTAAAAGTGATTTAAAATCAATTCAAGTTTTCAGGAATGTGAGGCTATGTGACTATGTTTAAGATAATTAAAAAAGCTAATAAGTAAAATAAAAAGGACTTTCAATTTTCGGTTGCTTGCTTTGCCGATTGCATGATTTCGCATAGTAGTGAGATAGCAGGTATCGTTATATTAGTTTTAGACAGATAAATATAGTTGCTAACATTATCAAAACAAATTTTTTTTAACAGTTTCTAATTCAATCAGAAAATTTATTTCTATAAATTCATGATATTGTTTATGGGTGGTACATATGAGTACATTTTTAAGCATATATGAACCAGATATCGAAGTTGGAAGCAGCAATGAATTGAAAATATCTACTAGAAAACGGAGTAAAGATCAGAGAAATTCCGGAAAATCTTATAAAACTGTGAAAGGAGTTATGAAGCCGCCAGCTGAAACACTTAATGCACTTGAATGTCCATGTCCGTTAAAATGTCATCAGCACTTCAGCGAGAATAATTTGCGAAGTATTTTTGAAAATTTTTATAAAATTGGTGATCATAATTTGCAAAATGCTTATTTATGTGGACAAATTGCAGTAATTGAAACAAGAAGATCTTATAAGAAGTCTATTGGCGAAAGCCGAAGATCTAGTACAAGAATTTACAAACTTTCTGGAGTAAATAATGTAGGAATACATGTCTGCAAAACATATTTTAAGCAGATCTTACAAATAACCGATGGTCGTATTACACGTGCACTTAAGCATAGAGCACCTGGAAGTGGCACAACTACACCAAAATTGGACCAAAGAGGACGACACCCAACTCATAATAAGACCAGCGTTGAAGCTATAGAAATCGTGAAAGAATTTATCAATAAATTTCCGAGGCATAGCTCCCACTATTCAAGAAATAAGAATATTCAAAGAGAATTTCTCGCACCTACCTTAAACGTATCCATAATGTACGAGCTGCATCGTGGAACTGTAGAAATGGACAAAGTTGTATCTAAATTCGTTTTCATCAAAATCTTTTCAGAAAACTTTAATTTGCATTTTCGAGCTCCAATTTCCGACAGCTGCAAAAAATGTGATTCTTTTAAAGCAAAAATCGAAACCGCAGGTGATCCTTCTGAAAAGGAAAGGATTACGAGCGAAAGAGATTTATATCACCGAAAAGCTGAATCAGCTAGAACTGGGATGCAATTGGACTTGAAACTTAACAAGGAAGAATATGCAGTTATAGCATTCGATCATATGAAAACTCTGCCGACACCAGCCATTTCCATAAGGGTAGCTTACTACAAAAGACAGCTATGGACCTATTGTCTTCATATTCATGACCTTATCACGAACAAGTCATTCATGTATACCTGGAATGAGGGAATAGCTTCATGTGGTCCACAGGAAATAGGGTCTTGCATTATGCATTACGTGAAAGCCAATGTCAAATGTAAGAACTTAATAATGTATAGCGCTCAATGTGGTGGCCAAAACCGGAACATAAGAATGAGCACTATTTGCACATACATGGTGAATAATTCGACCTTCCCAATGGAGAAGATAGACCACAAATTTTTAGTATCTTCGATTCCAAAATGTGAAGTCATTTATAATTCAAAACAAATATTCAAATAACATAGATGTTTTATTTCAAGAAGTTGATATTTCAAAGAGGAACTCCAGCAAGTTCGTAGATTTGGAATTGGAACCGCTTTATCCTGTAGGAAGATTCATTGAAGCTGCAAAGTTTAATGATTTACAGGAACTCAAAGAGTTCATAACTCCTATAAAGCATGCATTTTATAATAATTTAAAAACAAATTCGAGAGTCGAAGACGAAGATATTCAGGAAGAAGACGAATAATTTTTATTATTAATTTGTATTATTTAAAACGCTAAAAACTATTTTTATTATTTTTCTGAAGAAATTTTGTATGTTCCTATCAATATAGTTTTTTTAAATGGATTCCAAAATGGCCTAAGCCACTTTAATTTTTGTATTAACTGTTTAAAACAGTCTTTATCTAAGTTAATTAAGACCTAATGATTAACCTAAAACAAATATTACAACTAATATTTATTAACGATTAATAAAAAAAAAATACAAATATTTTAAAAACTTATTTTCTTTTAACTTCGTTTTTCTCAGAACCATTTTTTTGGGCTTAGGCCGTTTTGGCGCTGAGCGCCTCATATTAGTTAATATTTTTTAAAAATATTCGATTTAGGGAAACACTGATTTCAGAATACTTATATGCCATTTTTCTTCAAGTGAAATTCGCTGCGTATGAGTAATTTTGTTTTTATACCCTATACCACTATGTGGTTTGGGTATAATGACTTTGTGCTGCTGTTTGTAACAACCAAAAATATTTGACCTACACCCATCTTTAATTATACCAATCGAATCAGAATCACTATCTGATTCGATTTAACGATGTCCGTCCGTCTGTGTGTCCATGTAAAGCTTGTAATCAAACTGCAGGTCGCAAATATGAATATATTTTGCTGAAATTTGGTATTTAATCTTTTATCGGCCATGGGATGAACGCTGTTGAAATTGGTGAGAATCGGCCCATGTTCAGACCTAACACCCATACAAATGACCCTATGAAATCAACATATATTGCCATAAGATCCAAATTATCATACAAATCTTAGTCAAATTGGGCTTGTATGTATATATTACATCCTTTAATCATTAGTCCAAAAACGATCCCTATTGGACAACTGTTAGTCATAGGCCCGATATAGAGCTGCTTCCCGATCTTCACTTAAATCTATCAAAAAACAAAAATATTGCACTGATTCTTCTCACATTTTGTTTGTATATATTTTTGCAAAATACAAGAGACTTTACCAAACATGGTCAGGATCGGTCCATTTTTGGGCCTAGTCCACATATAGATATAGCATCCGATATGAACTTTTTCATATCTGCAGCCGAAAAATTAATAAAAATCCCACTCAAATTTGGTTTATGCTTTTTTTCTATATCTAGTTAGTTGGGCCTGATAGATGGGGTCTCTAAACGCATGGTATAGGGTATCGTATAGTCGGTCTAGACCGACTATAATTTTCTAACTTGTTTATTTTTGTGTTTTTGCGAGAAAGCGAATTGATATGGAACAAATAAAAGTTTTAAATTTTGCTGTAACCAATCTTTGATTCACTCTTTGATTCCTGTGTCTTAAACCAAATATTATAGCCACTCCTGGGTACGATTAGCATTTTGACACAGTTGGCGATAAATAACCCCTAAATACTAATACTATTTCAATTTACAGTTAATTGTTTTTCTGTTTTGACCAGTATTTATTGTAATTTCTTTTGTATATATTCCTTTTTTTATAAAAAAAATAATAATTGTTCTTTTGTATATGATGGTTCTCAAAAATTGGAAAATTACACAAAGGAACAAAATTGAACTTTTTTGCTGTTGATTGGAAATTTATTGCAATTTTTTACTAATTTGAGATCGCTGATTTCAAATCTGCAAGTTCAGATTTGGATTCAGCGTCCCCAGTAACTTTAAAAACAACATCCAGTTCTCAATCAGCAAAAGCATTGTTCCCTTGTGTTATTAAATCAGAAAAGCCATTACGATCCCTTCATAAGATACAAAAGAGAAGTACTGTTAAAATTAAAGATCAGTAAAATGTTAATTATTTCTATATGGATTGGATTGAATACAAAAATACAATAACAACAAGTAAAAAGTTGTATATCTGATACTAATATATCTGCGGTTTTCTAGAATAACCACGTATGTCATAAAATCAAAATGTTCAGGGGATTTTTTTGTTCGTCAACAAGAAGTTAACGGGACTTAGGATGAGAATATAACAGCGTATCAAGAATAATTGTGATAAAAAATAACAGAAATAAAGTGGTTATAAATTGAAAAATAATCCAAAATTAGTTTGCATTTTTTTTATTAATAACAACGATTGTCGCTATGTGTCGTTTTCTGAGAAAATAATTTTTCAGCGATCAAACGTAGGTTGACATACGTCATTAGTGTTGCAAATTAATTTAATAAACATTTAAGTTACGTCGTTATTTGAAGAAAAACTCAGAAATGGTCAATATTTTTTTTTTTTTTTTTTAATTTAACACATGTAAAGAGCGTTAAAAATTAATATATTTGGCATCGTTAACCCAAAACTGACAAAAATGGACATACGCGGTTATTCCAAACAACCACAGATATAAGATTTTTATAATTATTTGTCAAAATTTGATTTATATATTTAGGGCCGCACAGTGGCTGAAAATCGTTTTTCATTGGCCAACATTCTGTAACTTTTGAGCCGATCAAAGTATTTAAGTAATTTTTTTTTTAATGAATAGAATAGATATTTAGTTCAGCTTGATTTGGTTTTAATTATATTAAAATTGATTAAGAACTTTTTAAGGAATTCTAGGTCAAATTTGAACTTTTGATTTTTTTTAACTTTTAGATTGTGTTTATTATTTTTTTATTTATTAAAAAATTTAATATTTGGATTTTAGTAATAATTATAAAGATTTTTTGTAATAATGGGATTTTTTAATGTTACACTCAAAATAATTTTTACACTCAAAAAAAAAATAGTAAAATCAACTGGAGATTTTGCTATTTTTTACTGAAAATTTAAAATTTTTTTGTTGTCAAATTTGAAAATTTGTTTAGACTCAAAGAATATTTTCACTTAAAAAAAAACTTTAATAATATTATCTAAAAATCCTGCTATTAATACAGAAAAATTTATTATTTTTTGTTGTCAAATTTGATAATTTTAAAAAACATTTTAAAAATAAAAACTGCAATAGATTTTAATTGCATTTTACCAATGATAGGTTCTGTTTATTATTATTTTTTACTAATACTATGTTTTTCGTACTTAAATAACAATGAAGGGCAATTATAATTATTATTAATTTGACTCAAATATTGATTGCAAATATTCCATATTTTGTTCTGTGTTATTTCTGTTCTTTAGTAGTTTTTTGATTTCTTCATCTAAATCTCAATGTTCCACTTTCCATTGATATCGAATACTGTAGATGGACGAATCTGACGTTGCCAATAATATATTAAATAGATCTTCATTTGTGGAATTTCGTGAAATTTTCTAATATTGTGCTCTCTATAAAGTCTGTAATCCTCATTCCTTTTTTTCTGAGCCTCCTCTGATAGATCTCCAAGTGGCAAAAATGATATTTAATGACATCTTCTCCATGATAAAGGATTTTGTGAACTGTGCGTTAGTGCATTGTTAGGTAAAATAAAAAGGTATAAAAAAGGTATGATAATAAAAAAAAACCCAGGTTACTAATGAATTACATCCTCTGTGTATTGACATCCTTACTTATAAATATATTACGGTAATAGAACAAATAACGACTATTATAAGCTATAACATACCTAAAGCACAAATTAAATACACCATTGTATACGAGTACTTATAGGACTGTTTAAATTATCGTAATTTGAATCTTTTAGAGTAATTTCATTAAAATGAAAAAAGTGTTCTACCCACGGGTCGTCACGGGTACAAAAGTACATATAGGGTTAAAGAGGACTCTTTCACCTTATACTTTATACGTTTCTTGTTCCTTTTGTTACCTAGAAGTTCTATTCCACTAAAGTTGAAATTTGAAAAAAATTTAGTAGTTTCATAACGCCCCTAATATTAAACGGTAGAGCTGTGACCACTTACAAAGACTATAATCCTACCAACATTATAAAAAGGATAGCTTGCGAGTATTAACCATTTATTTTGGATAAAAAACAAAAAAAAAATCACCTTTTTCTGAAAATAAAAAAACAGTTTAGTTTGACAGCATGCCACGCCCATAATTAGCAATAGTTTAACCTCATTTTTTGGCTACCCTAATCTATATATATTAGCTACAAAAAGGCGTTAAAATTTTAAAAATCGGTGACAAAAAAATTAGACTTTTGGCCAATGAAACCAAAATTTCAGCCACAGTGGGCCGTATGCAAAAAAATTAAAATGTACTTCAAGTTTTTCATACAAAATTGTTGATAAAGGGCCCTAAACTTTAAATTTTAAAGCCATTTTCTAAAACTAAAACTAGTGAGATTATTAAATTCGGCTGTGCCGTCTTAAACTTAATATTACTATCAAAGTTGGAGACGGCCACCACTTTAAAACTGTTGGCGTTACTGAAATTCTAAATTAAATATAAAATTAATAACTTTTCTATATAAAGAATAAATTACTATTTGAAAAATTGCATTAGTATTCCTTTACTAGAGTAGAAAAACTATAAGTTCCCTAAATACTTCATAGAACACCGATGAAATTCGTTATTTAACGCAGCTTGTCAGAATGTTTTGAGACCTTAGAAATCATACCGTAATTCAAAAAATTTCTTCTTGACATGCTAGGATGAATATCTATTTTAAATTCTATTCGATCTCAACTATTTTATAAAAAAAACATAAGTTTGTAACAGAAATTAATATTGAAAAACAATTAAAGGGTGTTCGATTATTTTCAAACTCAAAAATTACAAAAGCTCTCCCTAAAAAGTTGTATTTCAATATTATTGTCATTTGTAGACTATAAGGTTAATAAACATTTATATGAAAATATGCATCATGTTTAAAACCATTTTATAAAATAACAAAAATTAAAAATCAATCAAATTTTTTCAGATTAACAAGTTATCCGTCCAATAATTGAATATATCACTTACAATAAAAACGCAAAATAAGTATGAACTTTTTTTTCGATTCACAATTATACAATAGAAAAAAGTCATTCTAGTTAAAAAGTTTGTCATAAATAATTAATATAATAGATTTTTTCAAGTCTAAGTTTTGTTAGATTTGCGATGATTATATAGAAAAAATGTTAGAATTAGACAGATATTAAAGAACAACATTTGAAAGTTTTTAATATGATATACTACATATTTAAAATGAAAGTTTTCGACTAAGCAAGTATATTTGAATGAATCATAATAAAACGGTTCCAAATTAAAAAAAAATACTTGTAATATGGACACTTATCTATAAGCTCACATCACAAAATTATGAATGTCTGAATAAATTGTATTTTCAATAAAATTTATAAATTATTTAATTTATTGTAAATAACTTGTTAAGTTTTAAGAAAATTTACTTTTTTATGATTATTTTTCCTTTACATTGGATATTTTGTTAACGTTAAATATACAACGTTAACGTTACAACGGGTAACGTTAAATATACACACAAATGAAGAAAATGATGCAAACAAATCGACCCCAACAATAATAATCACAGCCATGATACACAAATTAAAAAATTAAGATTAACAACAATAACAAGAAAAATGTAGAAAAATCATATTTTGTTCAAGAGCAATTTTATATTTTCCCATTGCGATAATTATACCCTATACCTGATGTGCTTATGTTTGTAACTATCAAAAATATTTGTCCTAGCCCCATCTTTTATTAAATCGATCGACTCAGAATCACTTTAAGGGTCGATTTAGCGATGTCCGTCTGTCCGTCCGTCCGTCCGTCATAGGAGGAACGCTATTGAAATCGGTTCATGTTCAGACCTCGTCCCCATACAAATGAGTTGACGACTTGAAATATCATAATATCCAAAAATGCACCGTTTCCTATTTATTTCTTAGTCATAGCCCCCATATGAAGCTGATTCCCGATATTCACTTAAATCTATCAAAAAACAAAAATATTGCACAGATTTTTCTCAAATTTGGTTTGTATAGTTTTTGTAAAAAATAAGTGACCTTACATATTTCGAACTAGGCCCCATATAGTATAGTCGGTCTAAATCCACTATAATTTTCTTACTTGTTTTAAATAGCAACCTGCTCAGGATGTGAATATATCATTTTCACAAACAAAAATAACTAATTATTACACACGGAATGACAATCTTATATATACCCTCTGCATACTGGTGTGGATAGCATAAGAAGTGCGAGACACCGGTATTGTTAATTTTTTTTTTCCATTTTTTCAGAATATATAAGAGTTTTGCTTGTGTTATGCAATGTCTCGGACAAATAAATTACCTTTGATTTAATAATGCAAGATGGGGATTTTATTAATTTTATTTACAAATCTTATTTAAAACTCCTTATTATTTAATTAAATCGTCCTTTAAGATAATTTTTTTTGACTTAATTGATCTGTATTCTGAATGACATTTTATACAGATTTTTCTGTTTTCTCTCGGGCCATGGACACTATATGAGAAAGTTGAATTAGTGGGTCGCATATTATACACATCTTTATAAAAAATATCTTTATATGGATATTTAATCTTGCTATATCTTATACAAAATAAATAGGCGGTTATTTTGGAATTATTGTTTAAAATTCCCTAGTGGATGTATGAGTTTCAAAAAACAATTAAAATTATTTCATTAAATCTATAATGACGAGCGTGCCGATTGTGTAGCTTTTGATTAAAACGTTGAATTATTTAAAACGATGTAATATAAAAAATTAAAAATAATATAGAATTCAAAGTGCAATTTTTTATTCAAGTGTTATGAACCCTAAGACGAATGTAAAGCTTTCAAAATAACTATTTTTATACCCTATACCACTATGTGGCTTGGGTATAATGACTTTGTGCTGCTGTTTGTAACTACCAAAAATATTTGACCTAGACCCATCTTTAATTATACCGATCGAATCATAATCACCAACTGATCGAATCAGAATCACTAACTGATTCGATTTAACGATATCCGTCCGTGTGTCCGTCCGTCCGTCTGTGTGTCCATGTAAACCTTGTAATCAAACTGCAGGTCGCAAATATGAATATCTTTTGACGAAATTTGGTATGTAAGCTTTTATTGGCCATAGGATGAAAGCTGTTGAAATTGGTGAGAATCGGTCCATGGTCAGACCTAGCCCCCATACAAATGACCCCTATGAAATCGACATAAATTGCCATAAGATCCAAATTGTCATATAGATCTTACTCAAATTGGGTTTATATGCATTTATTACATCCAATAATGAGTATTGTAAAAATGATACCTGGGACAACTCTTAGTCATAGGCCCCATATAGAGCTGCTTCCCGATCTTCACTTCAATCTATCAAAAAACAAAAATATTGCACTGATTCTTCTCAAATTTTGTTTGTATATATTTTTGCAAAATACAAGAGACTTTACTAAACATAGCCAGGATCGTTCCATTTTTGGGCCTAGCCCCCATATAGATATAGCATCCGATATGAACTTTTTCATATCTGCAGCCAAAAAAATTAATAAAAATCCCACTCAAATTTGTTTTATGCTTATTTTCTATTTCCAGTTAGTTGGGCCATAGGGTCTCTAAACGCATGGTATAGGGTATCATAAAGTCGGTCTCGACCGACTATAATTTTCTTACTTGTTTTTTTATAGATTTGTTTTAAAATAGACATCAAATTTTAATTAGAAAAGAAAGTTAAGAAATATTTCTTTTACAATTGCAAATTAATGCGCCAAAAGTTTAAACTTATTAAATGCATTTATAATATTAATAGGCAAGGCAGTTTCTTGTGACCGATATAAAAATTTTAGTTACTAACCGATTTCAACCAAACATACGCCATTTGAAAGGTATTTCTTTTTAGCTGTCCAGCTGTTGCACCATCTGAAATATTTTTTTGCAGTAAAATGCATTTAAAGTTGCTACTAACACATACATAAAACATATATTTAAGCTTCAAATAAAAAACTACACAATTCTGTGTGTGTGTTTGTTAAATTTGTGTATAATTTTGAATTGGCTGAAATTGATTAGCATACCTTTACGCTAGTATAAAATTGTTTATTAACAAAGCCAGTTATATATTCTGTATTTTGTATTTGTATTTATTTATTAAATGCAATTTTCCATTACAACAAGACACAGTATCCTATAAATTACAGTAATGGAATCAGATAAGTTATTCACTATATATTTAATATCAGTAACTCTTAATCTAAATTTAAAATATTATAAATTACAATTAAAAAACATTTAAAAGAATCAAATAAAATCAATTAAAGTATTGGTATAGTAATTTTCTAAACCCTATTGCGTTGCTTGGATTTTGCATGACATTAGGAAGCTGATTCCAGAGACGAATAGTTAGAATAAAAAATTGACATTCAGAGGCATGGTCCCGGTATTTAAATTGAATAATTCGATTCCCTTTGGAAGAACTTGCGAACTTTAATCGTTCAAAAAGATATTTTGGAGCCTTTGTTATAATAATTTTATGTAGGAATATAATGTTCTCGAATTTAATATAGTTGGCAAATGACATGTGTAAGACATGACACGAGTATTGGGATACATGATCAAATTTTCGTAATCCAAAGATATAGCGAATAATGTTGTTGAAATTACAGTAAGTTTTCTGTTATCCCTAGAGTTGCAACCTGTGAAAACCTCAGATGCATATAGTAATGTTGGTAAAAGATATGTTTTAGCAAGTAGCAATCTTATTTTCAGTGGAGTAAAGTGCTGTGTTAACCATAAACTTCTAATCATACTATAAATTCTGCCACAGGATTGATTAATATGATCTGACCAAGTCAGAGTTCCATTAAACACAACTCCGAGATTTCGTACAGAGTCCACGATGTCAATTTTAGAGCCCCCAAGGAAGACATTAATCTCATTCTCCAAATGCATCACTTTCTTCTTTATTATAATACACTTAGATTTATTTGGATTAAGTCGTAGGCCATTTGCCGTTGCCCAATTTAGAATACGTTTGAGATCATAATTTAGTTCTTCAGTTTTGGAAATAATTGAATCCTTGGTACTACTTAAATATAGCTGAATATCATCAGCGTACATCTGAACCTTAGAGAATTTAATTGTTGTGGAAGATCATTGGCATATATCGAATAAAGTAGTGGTCCAAGGATTGAACCCTGTGGTACCCCTCTTATAACTTGCAGTGAGTTTGAGACGGAGCTACCATTAGCAACAGATTGGGATCTGTTTGTGAGATATGAAAATATGACTCTAACAGCTAATGTAGAAAAGTTAAAAAACCTCTTCAGTTTGAGGCATAAAATTGAGTGGTGCACCGTGTCAAATGCCTTTGAGTGATGCAATAAAACCAAAAAAGATATTTTTCCATCATCCATGTTACTTCTTAACTCCTCAGCTACATCAGATAAAGCTGGTATACAGCTATGTTGTGGCCTGAAACCAGATTGGCGCTCTGTAAGTAAGTTGTTGTCGTTTAAATACCTAAAAATTTGTCTGTGTAAAAGGTGCTCGAAAACTTTTGAGAGATATGGAAGAATTGCAATCGGGCGGTATTCGTTACCCGTTTTTGGTATTGGTATAATTTTGGCATGTTTCCACTCCATTGGAAAGATGCTAGTAGTGATTATGGAGTTATACAAGTACATTATGAAACGGACAATCCATGGTAAAATCATTTTTATAAATCTGGGGTGTATTTTATCAAGGGCCACTGCATTCGATTTAATAGCATTGAAACTTTCAACTACCTCTGTTAGTGTTACACACTGAAAGTTAAATTTGGAAATGTTTAAATTATTACAGGGAAAATCATCATAAAATTCGTTATTTACGGCTGGTAGAGAAATATTTACAAAAGCTTCATTTAGCGCCTTATTTTGGAAACAACCGCTTTCCTAGCCATCTTATATTCGCCGTGATATTCTGATATCCTGTAACGTTTCCACTTCTGATACAGATTATCACGGTGTTCTATTAGCATCTTGGTTTCCATTGTGAACCAAGGTCTATCTCTATTTTTAATAGTTTTCGTTTTGTTGAGGAAATGTTTGTTGTAAATTCCTAAAATTTTACCATTAAGAAATGACAGTTGTTCTACAACAGTCGGTAAATAGAAAATTTGATCCCATGGAGTAGGTCAAAGGTCATATCCCAAACCCAAGATATCAATATTATTAAAATCACGATAAGTACATGTTTGGGACTGGGTTTCTATTGCAAAATCATATGATAAGAAGAATAGATCGTGCTTCCAAAATGCTGGTGCTGCTAACTGATCATAATGAAGGACTTTACTTTCATTACTGGTAAGGAAAAGATCAATCAACGTGCTATTTGTTGACGTGAAGTGTGTAGGTCTCATTGTGTTGACAGCTGACAAGTTAAACATCGACATTATAGTGGTAAGATTTGAGTCATCGAAAAGATTGTTATTAAAATCACCTTTTATAATGACTTCGGAGTATGAAATTGATGAAAGCTCCAGCTTCGTGATAAGACTGTCAAACTTTATCCGTTTATGTGGACTGTATACACATCCAAGAAGAAGTTTATCACCACGACAGTTTACGTCTACAAAAACATATTCGACGTCATTAGTGTGTGTGTGTTCAAAAATATTTATAATTGACTGAAAAAATTTTTTTTTTTAGAATTTGCACTCGAATTTCCAAGGATGGGCTGTGATAGTTTCTTTTAATCGTTTTAAGATCGTTTATTTTTAAAAACCAACTGTTTTCTATATTGACCATCGTGTGATGGTCAGGCTGAAAATTGTTCATACTAATATATAGGAGGGTGTTTCAATAAGTCCGAACTTCTGAACTTCCCCCGTAGTTAATTAAAAATCAATAACGTCAATTACAAATTGTTAGTGGACGAGTGTAAAATTTTGAGCTAACTCCTTCATTGATATTTTTTTTTATAGCTATTTATATCATTCAAAAACATTATATTTTGTGGTAAAATATCATCGCTCCAACTCATGAAAGCTATGGGGAGTCCGCACCATAAATTTAAATGGCTTACTAAATTTTGTTGTGGTCGCAAAAGCACAAGCGAAGCCGATCATTCTATACAAATTGAGGCAACAATTTGATATGTTGTTGGCCGTTCAAAGAATACAAACGCAGAAATGTTTCTGCCATAGATATAGCTTATGATTTGAAATGATCAGTGGAGTTTTATAATTGACCTCAAGCACATGTGCAGTCGATAACGGAAACCTCCTGCGAATTTCTCCACCAGAGACTTTTTTCTATATCCAAACATAAAGAAATGGAGAAAGTCCATTTTTAGCATTTTGACCAAAACTTTTTATTATTTGCAAGGAATAATTTTGGATATCGAACATTAAACATAGCGTATTAAGCTATAAGGAAACTTTTTCTAAAAAAACTAACTTGTAGTTTGATTTGATATATATCTATTGACCCGCCCGTCTTTACGAGTAATTTGTTGCTTTCAAATAAAAAAACCGCATAAAAAAATACCTAAATGCACTATAAACTATATCAGACATATTACATATTATACATATGACTATACAAACATTTTTACAATATAAATTTCATAATATTTCTTGTTTTGTTTTTTTTCTTTTTTGTTTTTTTTTTTTTTGTTTTGTAAAATATTTTTGATGACGTTTTCATAGTTTGACGACATTAAACGACTTTGACAATGAAGCATGAAAATTATAACAATTAATAAAACAGCACTGGCATTTGATACGAGAGATGCACTTTTATTTTTTCATTTCACTATCATATCATATTTCTAGTGTAACATTAAAAAAGGTTTAATTATATTTATTTTTGCAATTTTTTTAATTAAAAAATTTTTTTTTTTTTAAATTTAATTAACTATAACATAAATTAAAAAAAAATTTATTTGTGTTTTATTTAATACATAATACTTTTGAGCTTTTTTAATCATTTTGTTTAGTTGTTGTTGTAAGTCCACGTGTTAATTTACCTACTACAGCTACACTTTTATTTACTTGTGTACATTTATTAACATTACTTTCATATATATTTTTTTATATTAACATATAATTATTTATAATTATATTTTAATTTGAATTTATTATTTTTTTATTTTTTTTGGAAATTATTTTATTTTATTTTAACATTTAGCACTTTTGTTTGAGGAATTTTCACACTATGTTGGTTCCGTCGTATCCGTAAAAAAGCTATTACATTTTAATTGTTTGTACGAATATTTGATTTCCTCAAACAATAAAAGTGAATCGTCTCAGACGAGCTAGTAAAACTATTTTTTTTCGGTTAGTCGCGCCAAATAATCAAATAACACTGAAACGAAAACTAAGCGAGTAAGGCATTTTTTTCTAATTCAAAGCTTTGCCGATGTTTCTGTTCTATCCACATTTTCTGTGCTAGTGTTCAATAGTTTTTTCTCACAATAGTTTAACTACAAATTCTCAAACTATGAAAAAAATACTGTTATTGTTATTGTAAGGGGTGTTGAGAAAGTATTTGTATGTGTTCGTGTTAAGTTACTCGAATTATTTTATTCGATTTATTTATTTTCCAAACAATAACAGAAATGCAACAAGTTGCTCAATAACCAGCTTTCAGTTTACCTTATGATCAGATTTAAACTTCCAACGACAACAACAACACCAACTATGGCCATATAGTTCTCAATTGTTTTTGATGTTCTCTTGCTCTGGTTGTAAAAACAAGCAAAGAGCTAAATATTACAATAGTTTTTGTTTTAATACATCGTAACGGAAAACCGTCCCTAGATAAACGAGGCTTCTGGCACCAGTATAATACAAAATTAATGCCGTTTTCTTTTCTGACAAAAAATGTCGCAATTTATTTGCACTTTTTTCGAAAAGTGTATTATTTCATATATTCTGAATTAAGAGCTACCTTATCTTATAGATCAATCGAAAGGTCTCAAAGTGCTGTGTTCATAAAATGGAAAAAATTTTGATTATTTTCCTCTTTGAAGTCATAAGGTAAAAATACTCAAAAAAGGGGAACAACAGGGAAATATTTTCACACTATGACCTGAAAGAAGTCAACGGCGATTTAAGAGAACTCGACTTTGATACCTTTCTATTGATGTATAACGTAAGGTTTCTCTTAATTCAAAATAAATAAATAAATAAACTTTTCGAAAAAAGTGCAAATAAAATGCGACATTTTTTGCCAGAAAAGAAAACGGCATAAGTTTGTAAATTAGCTGACTTGGACGGACATTTCACGAATAGGCTACTTAGACAGACCAAAAATACCACGGTATCATAAATTTAGAAATAGGCTGTGATAAAAATTTCGTCTCCCAACTTTAACTCTCACATATCAAAAACAAGTAAGAAAATTATAGTCGGTCTAAACCGACTATACGATACCCTATACCATGTGTTTAAAGAATTGTTGTTAAGTCCTACTAATTGGGTATAGAATATAAGCAAAACAAAAATAAACATAAACAAAATCTGAATGGAATTTTTATTATTAATTTTTTTTGCCTGCCGTTCTGAAAAAGTTCATATCGGATGCTGTATTTATATTGGGACTAGGTCGCAAAATGGACCGATACTAACGATATTTGATAAAGCCACCAATTTTTTGGAAAAAATTATACAACCACATTTCAAAACAAGTAAGAAAATTTAGGTCCAACTAATTAGAGATAGAAAATAAGCATAAACCAAATTTGAGTGGCATTGTTTTTAATTTTTTTGGCTGCAGATATGAAAAAGTTCATATCGGGTGCCATATATATATGGGGACTATGTCGAAAAATGGACCGACCCTGATCATATTTGGTAAAGTCACTTATATTTTGAAAAAATATCTACAAACCAAATTTGAGAAAAATCTGTGCAATATTTTTGTTTTTGATAGATTTTAGTGAAGATTGGGAAGCAGCTCTATATGGGGCCTACGAATAAGAATTGCCCTATAGAGATTATTTTTAGACTACTGATTAATGGATATAATAAACACATAAAAACCCAATTTGACTGAGATCTATATGATAATTTGGATCTTATGGCAATTTATGTCGATTTCATAGGGATCATTTGTATGGGGGCTAGGTCTGAACATGGACCTATTCTCATCAATTTCAACAGCTTTCATCCTATGGCCGATAAAAGCTTATGTACCCAAGGTTCAGAAAATACACACATGAAACACACAATGTTCTGTTCAAAAGCAGCCAACACATATCTTTATTTTCATATCAATTATGTGCGTTTCTAAATTTTCTACGGTGCCCAACACAACCATGACTGTGTTCGTTTTAATATTTCGTTATTTACACGAACATTTTTGTATCACATACTTTTTGTTTCAAACACACATAAAGCACACATTTTTGAGTGTTGCTTTATTTGAAGTTCATGTTCTGCTACGTGTAGTGAAAAAAAACACAGAACATGTACAATAAACAGGTTCGAGCTCAGTTATATTTTAAGTCGTGTTGTGGCTCGTGTAGTAAGAAAAAACACAACATGTACAATAAATAGGTTCGAGTTCAGTTATATTTTAAACACGACTTAAAATATAACTGAACTCGAACCTGTTTATTGTACGTGTAGTGAAAAAAAACACAGAACATGTACAATAAACAGGTTCGAGTTCAGTTATATTTTAAGTCGTGTTGTGGCTCGTGTAGTAAGAAAAAACACAACATGTACAATAAATAGGTTCGAGTTCAGTTATATTTTAAACACGACTTAAAATATAACTGAACTCGAACCTGTTTATTGTACATGTTCTGTGTTTTTTTTCACTACACGTACAATAAACAGGTTCGAGTTCAGTTATATTTTAAGTCGTGTTTAAAATATAACTGAACTCGAACCTATTTATTGTACATGTTGTGTTTTTTCTTACTACACGAGCCACAACACGACTTAAAATATAACTGAACTCGAACCTGTTTATTGTACATGTTCTGTGTTTTTTTTCACTACACGTAGCAGAACAAGAACTTCAAATAAAGCAACACTCAAAAATGTGTGCTTTATGTGTGATTGAAACAAAAAGTATGTGATACAAAAATGTTCGTGTAAATAACGAAATATTAAAACGAACACAGTCATGGTTGTGTTGGGCACCTTAGAAAATTTAGAAACGCACATAATTGATATGAAAATAAAAATATGTGTGTGTTGGTCTAAGTTATGTTTGTTTACATATATGTACGAGTTTTTTATTCAGTGTGTGTTTTTTTCTGAACTCTGTATGTACCAAATTTCATCAAAATATATTCATATTTGCGACCTGTAGTTTGATTACAATGACACACAAACGGACGGACGGACGGACATCGATAAATCGATGTGATTCTGAGTCGATCGGTGTAATGAAAGATGGGTCTAGGTTAAATATTTTTGGTAGTTACAAACAGCAGCACAAAGTCATTATACCCAAACCACATAGTGGTATAGGGTATAAAAATCTGTGCAACATTTTTGTTTTTGATAGGAAGTAAAGTAAAGATCGAGAAGCTTTATATGGGGGCTGTGGATGATAATTTTCCTATAGGATTTATTTTTGGACTGATTAATGGATGTAATAAACACACACAAACCCAATTTTAACTAGATCTATATGCTAATTTGGATCTTATGGCCAATAAAGCCGATCTCATAGGGGTTATTTGTATGGGGACTAGCGCTGACCATGCCCCGATTTTCAACAATTTCAAAGCGTTCATCCTATGACCAATAGAAGCTTATATACCAAATTCCATCAAAATATATTCATATGCGACCTAATGTTTGATTACAAGGTTTACATGGGCACACAGACGGACGGACGGACATCGCTGATTTCGATCGTTATAATAAAAAATGGGTCTAGGTAAAATATTTTTAGTAGCATAAAGTCATTATACCCTAACTACCCGAATTGTCCAATTGATTCTCGCAAAAGATTAAGCAAATATGACTGCCTTAACGTAAGAGCTGCTTTTTTTTTTTTAACGTTTATTTACACAAATTCTTTATTAATTCTTAACTATAATAAACAATAGTGAACAATAATAATATTAATAAGAGCTGCTTGTACTGTGGGACTCGCTGCTTACCAGCAAAAAGAGCAAGGCACTACTCCAAAAAGCGCTAAAAGACGCTAAATCCGAATGAAAAAAAGCGCTAGTAAACATATATTTGTAAAAAAAAATAAAATAATTACACCCTGTACCACAAAATGATTGCGGTATAATGACTTTGTAACTATCAAAAATATTTCACCTATACCCATCTTTTGTTATACCGATCGGCCCGGAATCACTTTATGAATCGATTTAAATATATATAAAGCTATAAAATTGGTATATACGTTTTTATCGGTCATAGGGCGAACGCTATTGAAATTGTTGAAAATGGGAGCATGTTAAGACTTAGTCCCCATAATATTTCCCCTATTAGATGAATCTAAAAGATCCATATTATAACAAAAATCTTGATCAAATGTTATATATATGTGTGGACTACACCCATTAAGCAATTGTTGAAAAATAAACAATGTACGACAATTTTTAGTCATAATCTCCTATAAAGATGTTTCCGGATATTGAACTAAACCTAACAGATTTTTATTGATATATAATTTGGAACATGCAAGTGACCTCTGAAAATATGGTTGAGATCGGTCCATTTTTGTACCTGGTCCCCATACCGACAACAAATAAATAATAATCGTACTCAAATTTATTTTCATTATTATTTTTCATTATTTTCTATTTTCTAACTTCATCCGGCATGTTTGGACCTCAGACCTATTTCCAAAACTCACGATATAGGGTAGCCCTAGTATAATTTTCTTCCTGGTTTTTTTGTGTTGTCCCGTTTATTGATGAAGGAAAAATATCAATATTTTGATTTCGGGTAATTCTGGAAGTTTTAGAAGAGATATTTTTTCAGTAGGGGGCAAAATTTCAACTACTTTCTTCTAAGATACTTATTTTTCGATTTTATGTCCAACGTCAAGCATAATAAGTACAGTGTTACAGAATCAGCAGATCAGCATGTGAGCGAGTCAGCGAAGAGTGTAAGTATTTGAAGATAACAAGTTTTCGTACTTTTGACGATTCAGTACTTTCTTGTTTAAAAAGCAAATAAATTGAGTTCAAATGTTCGTGACCATCGAAAGCAGCTAAACAATAGATAGCGAATGTGGATGTGGTCCTGAAATTTTCAGTAGTTGATATATATATATATATAAAGTTCCTCTTCACTATATTTATAACTCATTTTCCAGCAATACTTCGTACACAGAGGAATTAGTGCATTTTCTAACTATACATATTTGATAAGAGTGTAAGCCTTTCATCAACTGGTTGTCTTCTACCTTGCACTCACTCAGTATGAGGGGGTTGTAAATAATGTTTTTTATTTTTAATTTTTGTTTTAGTTTTTAAAACGTGCAAGTATTAGAGAATTTTACATTTAGTATATGTATGTTTTAACATGGATTCAGTGTGAGCAATTGTCTTTTGTTTGTTGCAGATTTTTTAATATGCTGTCTTACGGAACCACTTAAATGGTTAAGAAAAATTAACTAATTTTTATACATGAATTCCATTCTATGTATCAAATTAAATTTTGTCCAAGAATGTTAAAAATAAAATTAATAAATTAATTAAATCTGGTATTCATTCAGAGCTAGCGCCATATATGGACCATAATTACATCATATAGACGTTGGTCAAAACTGGTTAACGTTTTAATCTTACAGCATTCAAATAGGCAAAAATAACGATTTTCTAAGTTTGCGGGCAAAAATAAAACCTGTAACAAAAACTAGATATCAGTAATTGTATAAAGCCAGACATATACCTTATGTATCTATCACAATAGGTGTACCCGGATTTTTAAAAGTTCTACCCTACCAAAGCCAATTATAATGACTACAAATTTTTAAAAATCTGCCAAAAACATTTGCTTTACGATGTTAATGATTTTGTACGTTTTTACGGTTAGAGAACACATATGGGTATGTCCCGAAAAAGGCCAACCAAGAGCGAAAAATTCGGAATGGTCAGAATAAATTTTTATTATCTAATAATCAAGCTTAAACGTATATGTTTTATTAATATAACGGCATTTTGGATTTTTTTCCATTTTGAGCCAAGATATACAACTGCAAAAAAATATAAAAAAATCTGAATTTTTTTTGACGAATTATAGCAACTTTTTATACCCTATACCACTATATGGTTTGGGTATAATGGCTTTGTGCTGCTGTTTGTAACAACCAAAAATATTTGACCTAGACCCATCTTTAATTATACCGATCGAATCAGAATCACTTTCTGAGATGATTTATTAATGTCCGTCCGTCCGTCCGTCCGTCCGTCTGTGTGTCCATGTAAACTTTGTAATCAAACTGCAGGTCGCAAATATGAATATATTTTGATGAAATTTGGTATATAAGCTTTTATCTGCCATGGGATGAACGCTATTGAAATTGGTGAGAATCGGTCCATGTTCAGACCGAGCCCCCATACAAATTACCCATATGAAATCGACATAAATTGCCATAAGATCCAAATTGTCATATAGATCTTACTCAAATTTGGTTTTGTATGCGTTCATTACGTCCATTAATGAGTAGTCCAAAAATGATCCCTTTGGCCCCATATACAGCTGCTTCCCGATCTTCACTTAATTTTATTAAAGAGAACACTAAGCCAGTTGATAGTGAGAAGTGCAAAGAATACAACTATAACCAAACGATGCGAAAAGCAATGAAAAGAGTTGAAGCACCGCTACCAAAAGACTTGAAGAAAAAAATAGCCATTCTCTAATCTCTATGCAAAAAGTACATTACCTTATCAGAAACGATTGATGGGAACACCACAAAGTCACCAACAAGCCAGGGGCTGGAACAGTTAATTGAAAAAATTTATTTGCAACATGGATTTTGCGTGCACGCTCCTGGGAGAAAAGATACAATGTTAATTTAATTAATTTAATTTAATTAAATTTCTTTAATTTAATTTAATTTAGTTTTTAATTTTATAATTTAATGTTTAGTTAATATTGTTCAGTTTTATTTTCGTTAAAAAATAAAGTGAATGCATTACTGTGTTTTATTTTATGACCCCTATGAGATGGACTTAAATTGCCATAATATCCGAATTATTATATAGATCTCGGTCAAATAGGGGTTGTGTATATTTATTATATCCATTTATCAGTAGTCCAAAAATAAGCCCCGTACAACAATTTTTAGTCACAGCCCACATATAATGTTGATTCTCGATATTAACTTAAATCAAAAGCAAATATATTGGACAGATTTTTCTCAAATTTGGTTTGTATATGTTTTTGCAAAAAATAAGTGACCTTATCAAATATGGTCAGGTTGGGTCCATTTTTCGACCTAAAAATTGAAATGAACATCACTGTATTTTTTTCCTACAGGAAAAATTTGTCGCGTCCGTTATATCGCGTCCGTATTTGTGCTATACTTAATTAAAAAAACATAAGAAATAATTCTCATATTTCATAAGTCTAACAACAACAGTCATCCTTTGGCCTTCATTTACATGTGTATATAAAAAAAAAAGTTTTCAAATATCGCTGAACTCTGTATATTTCTAAAGGCGCTTCAAAAGAACTTCTGTTTTTTTCGCGTCCGTTTCAGTTTATAATTGCTTATAACTTCGTACTAAATTGAATTAAATACTTTCCACATATTTCATATTGAAACACGAAAAACATATATCGACACTGTGCGCAACTTTCTTGCTTTTGGCGTATTTGAAAGCGAGCGAATGTCGCTTCCGTTACCCAGGAGACACCCATATTTAGTTTATTATATTTCAAGCATTTCCTGTAAAAATAATTTAATTTTCGAATTGAAGACCGAATAAGAAAGTTATAATTGAATGATATCAATTACCATATATTTCGACCCAGAAGCTTGAAATTTGGACTGTAGGTTCCTCTCTCGGCGTAAAGATCCACTAAGAACGGATTTTTAAAATTCGTACATTAACGGGGTAAAGGCGGACAAAAATGGGGAAAATGGTAACAAATTAATCTAGGAATATGAAATTTAGTGTGTAGACTCCATCCGAGAAACAAATGTGGGCTCAGAACCAATTTTTTTTTCGAAATTCGGCCATTTAAGGGGAAAAAACGGCCAAAAAGGGTAAAAATTTTACCTTTCTGCATCTTCTTAACATATTAATAAATATATAATCATGAATTTTGGTATACACACTCTACCGAATACGTGGGCATCACTCCAGAATGAATTTATTGCTAATTCTAACGTCTAGGGAGGAAAAACGGCCAAAGAGGGGGAAAATTCTACATTTGGTAACTTCTAGACAAACGAATATCAAATATAGTTTGTGGATAGAAACATCAAACGGCCCGTAAATGTAGGAGTGTACCTTTTTGTATCTTCTTTACAAAGTAATTTAGGAATATGAAATTTGATATGTAGATTCCATCAGAAACACAAACATCGGAGAAGAATAAAATTTGTTTTACTTCGAGCCTTAATGGGAAAACTGATACTTTTCAACTGGTAAATTTTCATTTGAAAGTACATTTTCTTAACAAAAGAAGTAAGAAATTTATAGTCGGTATAGTCCGATACCCTATACTATGCATTTGGAGAATTGGTCTTAGGTGAAATTAATTAGGTTTAGAGAAAAAGCATAAACCAAATCCACGTCGAAAACTGGACCGATCCTGACCATATTTGGTAAAGTCACTTATTTTTTGCAGCAACACATACAAACCGATTTTGAGATTTTTGTTTTTGATAAGTTTAAGTGAATTGTCCTATATGGTTTATTTTTGGTCTACGGATTAATGGATGTAATAAACCCACAAAAACCCAATTCGACTGAGATCTATTTCATAATTTAAATCTTATGGCAAGTTAAGTCGATATCATAGGAGTCATTTGAGTGGAGAGTAGGTCTGAACATGCGCCCATTTTCACCAATTTCAATAGCGTTTGTCCTATGGCTTGATAAATAAAATAAAATATTTTTTATCTTTATAATTTGAATAATTTTCGAACCTACAGTGAATAAAAAAGTTGTACTTAAATAGAGTAGGTGGCAATACATTTTAAACTTTTACAAAATTCTAAATTTGCCAATTTTGTAATAAAATAATAGTTTTTTTTTTGCGAAATCGCTATTTTGTGTGTTCTATATTGGAAGATAACACATTTGGTACAAAAAATACAGATAAAAAAATAGATAAGCGAAAAAGAAATATTGTTTAGAAATGCCAAAACAGTGGAAACTGTTAAACTTCTTTACCAGAGT
This sequence comes from Cordilura impudica, assembly GCA_963682025.1. NCBI lineage: Eukaryota > Metazoa > Arthropoda > Insecta > Diptera > Scathophagidae > Cordilura > Cordilura impudica. Next base: position 130,623,791 of record OY821519.1, read on the forward strand.
TGACTAAAATAATAAAATTAGAAGAACGAGTGAAAGAAACTATTAAAAAACAAGTAAGAGTGTTAAATTCGGCTGGGCCGAATCTTCGATACCCTCCATCTTTTTCATTTTCAATTTTCATTTTTTTTTATCATTTTCCATTTTTCACTTTTCAATTTTTATCTTTCGTTTTTCATTTTTAGTTTTTCATTTTTAATTTCTCATTTTTCATTTTCCATTTTCCATTTTTCATTTTTCATTTTCCATTTTCCATTTTCCATTTTCAATTTTTCATTTTCCATTTTTCATTTTTCAATTTTCATTTTTCATTTTTCAGTTTCTGTTTTCCATTTTTCATTTTCCATTTTTCATTTTTCATATTTCATTTTTAATTTAAAATTTTTAATTTTTCATTTTCCATTTTCCATTTTCCATTTTCCATTTTTCATTTTTTATTTTTCATTTTTCATTTTTCAATTTTCATTTTCTATTTTCCATTTTTCACTTTCCATTTTTCATTTTTTATTTTCCATCTATCATTTTTCATTTTCCATTTTCCAATTTTAATTTTTCATTTTTAATTTTCCATTTTTAATTTTTCGTTTTCCATTTTTCATTTTCCATTTTTCAATTTTAATTTTTAATTTTCCATTTTTTTTTATTTTTAATTTTTTATTTTTCATATTCCATTTTCCATTTTTTCATTTTCCATTTGTCATTTTTAATTTTTAATTTTTCATTTTCCATGTTGCATTTTTCATTTTCCATTTTCCATTTTTCAATTTTCATTTTTCATTTTTCATTTTTCATTTTTCATGTTCCATTTTCCATTTCCAATTTTCCATTTTTCATCTTCCATTTTCAATTTTCCATTTTTAATTTTTCATTTTCCATGTTCCACTTTTCATTTTCCATTTTTCATTTTCACTTTTCAATTTTTATTTTCCATTTCTCATTTTCCATTTTCCCTTTTCCATTTTCCATTTTCGATTTTCAATTTTTCATTTTTCATTATCCATTTTTCATTTTTCATTTTCCATATTTCATTTTTAATTTTTCAATTTCCATTTTTCAATTTTCAATTTTTATTTTTTATTTTTCATTTTCCATTTTTAATTTTTCGTTTTCCGTTTTCCATTTTTCATTTTCCATTTTTCAATTTTTATTTTCCATTTTTCATTTTTCATATTCCATTTTCCATTTTCCATTTTTTCATTTTTCATTCTTCATTCTTCATTTTCCATTTGTCATTTTTCATTTTTAATTTTTCATTTTCTATTTTGCATTTTTAATTTTTCATTTTTCGTTTTTCATTTTTAATTTTTTATGTTCCATTTTTCATTTCTCATTTTCCATTTTTAATTTTTAATTTTTCATTTTCTATTTTCCATTTTTAATTTTTCATTTTCCATTTTTCATTTTCATTTTTCATTTTTCATTTTTAATTTTTCATTTTTTCATTTTTCATTTTTCATTTTCCATTTTCCATTTTCCATTTCTCATTTCGCATTTTCCATTTTCGATTTTCAATTTTTCATTTTCCATTTTCCATTTTTCATTTTCCATTTTTCATTTTTCAATTTTCATTTTTTCATTTTTCATTTTCCATTTCTCATTTCGCATTTTCCATTTTCGATTTTAAATTTTTTATTTTTCATTTTCCATTTTTCATTTTCCATTTTTCATTTTCCATTTTTCATATTTCATATTTCATTTTTCATTTTTCATTTTCCATTTGCCGTTGTAATTTTAAATTTTTCATTTTCCATTCTTCATTTTCCATTTTTCATTTTTCATTTTTCATTTTCCATTTTTTATTTTTATTAATTTTTAATTTTTAATTTTAATGGTAAAAAATATGAGGTAAAACTTGCTTAGGCCAATGTGACACGTGCAGTATTAATATACACACAACTGTAATGACTTCAACAATACGAAGAATTACAACATATCTTCAGAAAAACAACAAACACACTGAAAAATTTTGTTTTTTCAAGAGTTTTTTCAAAGTTTCATTCATAGCTCGTGAACCCTTCGACCGATTTTGACGATTTTAAATAGCAACTCCTTTGGGATGTTAGTAAGCGATCTTATACAAAAACGAGCGGTCTAGCTTAGATATTGACGGCGTGATGGTGATTTCCACAGACAGACGGACAGACGGTCATCGGTAAATCAACTTCCCTTGTTATAAGGATGAAGAAAATATATATTTTTGGGTTCTCAGGAATTTATTTCGATGCGTTACAAACGGAATGACAAACCTATATATACCCTCTGCCACTGAGGTGTGGAGGGTATAAAAAAACCTTAACCGTTATTTAAATATATGTAGATTTTGACATTTTCTTTCAATTATTATAAAATAATGGCAAGAATAAAGTTTTTGAAGAGTCCAAAACCAGAATAATAGATGATTTGCATGATGGTGCAAAAGAATATATGTGAGAAATTTTCTATGAATAAATCCATAAAATCGTCTGAATACCATTAATCTTGCTGAAAAAAAAAACGCATGAACTGGAATTAGAATACTGTTGACGAATAGTGTTGACGAAAAAGTTGAATATTTAAATGACCACAAAACGGCTACACGCTTCGGGGTTTTAACTAAAATAAATTAATACAATCGTTCGGTATAAGAATCATCTACCCCCAAAGGCCATGGGTTATTTTATAGTAAAGGTTTCCATTGTTATGTCAACAGCATATAAATGAACACTTCTAACTTTTGTTATTTTTTTCTGAAGTTATGTTAATATTTCTTCTTTGTCAAATTAGTTCTTAATTTTATGATAAAATTTTTTCGTATTGACAGTCCATGTCGTCAAAAATATATTTTGTTAAAAGTTTCCATCGTATTGTCACTCACACCATATTTCTTATTGTTTTTAAATATTATTATGGCTTAAATAATTGATATAATAATTACGCTAACAACATAGCGAGTATACTGCTAATATATACATACATATTACAATTTCGCAGCAAACGGTTTCCGGGTTAATAAAAATTAGGACGAACGTTTTACTATTAAGAGCAGCCCAAAATTTCGGGAGGAAAACCAGCTCAAACTTTTAATTGCTCGTAGTCTTTCTTAAAAAAAGTGAAAAGTACGAATATATACTCCAAGAATAATGTCCAGGCAATAGAATGTGCTAAAAAACTTAAACGTAATTGCATCAACAACTAGAAGTCCACGAACAATTTTTGACGTCAAAAATGAAGCTCTCAAAAAAAATGTTAGTTTGGCAGGCTTCTTGCAGTTTTGAAAAAAAAAAATGATACAGCTCGTTTGTGACAACAATACGAATAATACAGATTAGAACATTGAATAATGCTCGCAAAAGAGACTTCTTCCATTCCAACAGCAGTATCTACGTTTTTTGACCTGATTTTACATCACGTCATTACAGTAAATCGGCTGTTAAGTGATACCAAGAAAATAATATCAATTTCTTATTATGAAATGCGAATCCACCATCAGCCAAGAACAAAGTCTCATAGAAAGATATAGGACTCCTGCAAAAAGTGTGATAATGAGCATATAGCAAGTCACCAACAATATTTTTTTCTTAAAAAGTGCAATTCCTTAAAAAGTACCTTTTCCAAAAAGTACATTTCCATAAATATTAGCTATTTAGAAATAACCTTTTTCTTAAAAAAGTACGTTTTCTTAAAAAGTACATTTTCTTAAAAAGTACATTTTCTTAAAAAGTACATTTTCATAATAAGCAACATTTGTTAAAATGTACCTTTTCTTAAAAAGTACCTCTTCATAAAAGTATATTTTCTTAAAAAGTGCATTTTTTTAAAGGTACCTTCTCTTAAAAGGTACATTTTCATAATAAATGACATTTCTTAAAACGTGACTTTTCTTTAAAGGTACCTTTTCTTAAAGAGAACCTTTGCTTCTTAAGAAATTAACTTATCTAAAAAAACCTTTTCTTAAAAGTATATTTGCTTAAAAAGTACATTTTTTTTAAAAAAATTGCCTTTCCTTGAAGAAATAAATTTTATTGAATAGTACATTTTCTTAAAAAGTCCCTTTCCTAAAGAGTACTTTTTTTAAAGTACCTTTTTTGAAAAATTACATATTCTTAAATCGTTACTTTTCCTAAAATGTAGCTTCTTTTTAATAGTATCCTTTCTTGCAAATGTACTTTTCTTAAAAAAGTAAATTTTCTTCAAGAGTAACTTTCCTATAAAAATAACTCATTCTCAAAAATAAGTTTTCTTTAAAAATAACTCATTCTCAAAAAATTAACCCTTCTTAAAAGAGTATATTTTGTTGCTTAAATTATATTTAATTCAGAAACTCAGAATTTAACTTTTGAAAGGATCTTGAGATATGTCACTAAGAACAAAAGTGTGAATGTAAAAACGTTTCCACCATACATTTTACATAAATGTCTTCCAATAGCTCGCCTGTAGATCTATTTAGATCAATAAAGTTATAAACTATTTTAAATCCAGTTGTTCAACACTTTTGTATTTGCCATTTGCCATTTGTATTTGGGTTATCTAATGATAGTGGTCTGTCGGTTGTTCTTTCACTGTTATAGCCGAGCTCACATTGTCCACGTATTTGCAAAACAAATTAATGCAAAATAAAAAATAGTAAAACGGAAAAGCAACTTAGAATTTTAGTCAAAGATGGAGACAATTTCTGAAGGTAAAAGCATTCTTGGTTTTCATGTAGATCAGAGGTTCCCACTATAGCCCACTGAAGTCATTGGGTTATCACAATTTCCATTAAGTAAATCGCTAATCAAACAATCCTTTTAAAAGTTTAATACAATCATTTCAATTTCTTTTTACAGTTCTTTATTGTTCCTCCAAAAATGATTTAACAAATTTCCATTTGAGAAGAACTGCTGTAACGTCATCATATTATCTAAGCGAAATACATAAAAGATATTTGTTTTGAACAGATCGATGTAAAATGTAATAGTTTTGCTATTTATAATTGCAAAAAAGGTATCACGCAAAAGTACTTAAAAAATTCCCAGTTCTAATTTGATAAAAGTCAAAGCAACAAAGTTTTCTATACTTTAAACTCTAGATCTGTTTACAGTATCTATTATATTGACTTCAATTAACATACTCGTGTGTTAATTTGATTACAAGATTGTAGCGTTTCGTAAAACAAATATTCATGTAGGATTCTAATGAAAAAAAAAAAAGATTTTGATTTCATCTTTTCACTTAATATGATAATATTATTTGTGTTTAAATCAGGGCTGCAGAGTCGGAATTGGAGTCGAGGAGTTGGTAGTAATTTTGCTTGTTGGGAGTCGGAGTCGAAGTCGGCTGGATTTTATTAGAACAAGTTATGAGATTTTACAAAATGAATTACAGCATAAATATCGAAGTGTATTTCAAAATAAAAGCTAGAATATGTACATATATAACATTTTAAGGAAAAAATTGTGGGGTATAAAACCTTTTAAATGCTAAGGAAAAAAGTATAAGAAATTTTAAATATATTTTTATTATTCTTAAATATGGTACATTTTCAGAATTCACGTGAGCAAACTACTTATTGAATCAAAGTTATTGAATCAAAAAGATAGGTCAAATCTTCTATAAAGCTGTCTACAGTCTTACGACTAAATCGCCTACGTAGGCAGGACGTAGATTATCGTGGTCTTAGATTGTGTATAATTATAGCCTATACCTATAACGATGTGCTAGACGCATCTCTTATTATACCGATCGAGTCAGTATCACTTTCTGAGTCGATTTAACGATGTCCGTCCGTCCGTCCGTCTGTGTGTTCATGTAAACCTTGTAATCAAACTACAGGACGAAAATATGAATATATTTTAATGAAACTTGGTATATAAGCTTTTATCGGCCATAGGATGAATGCTGTTGAAACTGGTGAAATTCGGTCCAATAAATCGCTGATGAAGGCTGAAATGCCAGAAACCGGTCCGATTAAGAATACAGTGTAGTTAAGGACTTTTGAAATATCTGTAGTTTTTGGAATAACCACGTATGTCCATTTTTGTCAGTTTTGAGTTAATGATGCCAAATATATTAATTTTTAACGCTCTTTACATGTGTTCAATTTTTTTTTTTTTAATGTTGATCATTTATGAGTTTTTTCTTTAAATAACGACGTAAATTAAATGTTTATTAAATTAGTTTGCAGCACTAACGACATATGACAACCTACGTTTGATCGCTGACAAATTATTTTCTCAGAAAACGACAAATAGCGACATACGGTGTTATTAATGAAAAAAAAATGCAAAATAATTTTGGATTAGTTTTCAGTGTATAAAAACTTGTGTGTTTTTTTCTGTTTTTTTTATCACTGTTATTCTTGATACGTTGTTATATTCTCATACTAATTTCCGTTAACTTTTTGTTGACGAACAAAAAAATCCATATTTAAAGCAACTACAACTTATGTCTACATGGTGGTAGTTTTCTTTTTCAAAGAAAACGACGTTTGTCTACATAAGTTGTTTTATTTACACACACTTTTAGTGCATCTATTCCTCTGAAGATTTTTGACTCAAAATTTTATATAAAGTATTTATTGCCCATATCTACAGGACTGTTAACATGTTCTTGCATAACATAACTATATTATAAATAAAACATAATAAAATATATTCTGCGGTATAAATATCTCTAACGAATCTATACTTCAATTAAAATAGTAAAATATTCCAATCTACATTTACTAAATTTTTATAATTTTTATACCCAAACGATAACTTCTTCTTACCAATGTTACCTCGTTTCCATTTTATTATACCTTTTTTGCATGAGGTAATAATGTCTTTTTCGACGTATGAAGGTAAACTCTTGTTAACTCTTTTTGTTAAACACGTTGGAAAGTGCAGACCTCTGAAGTCCCCAAGACAAAATTTTATATATATTATATATATGGTATTCTCCGCAAAGCAGATACGAACATTGGATAACATAAGATGTTTATATAATATTAACATAAGAGATTTGTATGTGGTCAAAGACACAAAAGGAATCAACTCCAATTTGATGGTAAAGTGTCTTTGCCTTAGTTACCTTGCCCCGAAACGAAAAAAACAAGAAAAAATACTTGTTGTGACTCTCCACATAACCTCTTCAACATTCTTATAGCAACCTGGTACTGCTTTCATATCTGACTGCAAAAACAACATCATATCAAAAATACTTCGCAATCATACAAGAAAAAAAAAAGACAGAAAAGAAGAAACACACAAAATATAGTCTTAACGAAGGCAACGGAATAGATCATAAAATTAAAGAATTCTAACACAGAACAGCTTAAAATATTTACCTCCAAAAATTCAATAATTTTTCTAAATAATTAAAAATTTTAAAATTCGTAAAGAAAACGAAATAGGATTAAGTTCTTTAATTTGCAAAATTCAGGAAAATTGGGTATAAAGGTGAATAGTTTTATGTAAAAAATTAAACAAACTTCTATAATTTTAATGGCCATGCAAAAAGAATATCATTAGCTAAAGTAATCTATGTCATCTACTTAAATTACTTAGTATCACATTTCTGTAAGCTCCTTAGTATAAATTTCTTAAAATCTCTACTTTGTTAAAACAATTCAAATGAAAGTGCATTACATTTTTTTCAAAACGGTTTACTTAAACAATATACATATATTAAGTAACTTCTTATAAACTACTAATACAGATAATTTAATATGCATTTAAATTTAATAACATAAAATAACGATAACGTAAGCTAGAAATCTATAACTACTTGAAGAAAATTTAAATACTAAAGCGTTATTAAAAATTTTGGTTCTTTACTTGTGACCCGACTGTACCCAAAACATCACCTTAATCCTAATCATGCAAGTACACTATTAATTACCATTTAAACAGCAACATCATCAGCATTGCAACCAAAGCATCGAACTTCTTGGAGGCCTTCATCGACCTTCGTTTATTTGGTGAGTTCAAATGATTTACAACGTTACAATTTAATATTGTCTCTTGCATTTAACTAGTCATTATATAATTACATTTTTTGATAAAAAGCAACAACTATTCAACTACATTATGCCAACTGAGAGATAAGTCTCGGTTACCTCATGATTACGTTTTTTTGGATGAATAAAATCTCTCTTTTTCTTGATTTCTTCTTTGATCATGCTGTTTTTTTATTTTTTGGTTTTTGCTTATTTCTACAAAGTTCAGTAAACTTCCGTAATTAAAAAATTCTGTAAACCGAAATCGTTTCCATTTTTGAAACCGCACAAACATTCGAAATCGTAAGATGATACAGTAGTTTTGACATGGCTGCACATACAACTTTTGCACGAGTTTATGTGCAGATAAACCAAAAACGTTGTGAAGTTAAATGCGCCTAATGTGCAGGTATATAATTATGGTGTCCCTCTTTCGTGTTTTTTTTGGAAATTTTAAAATGACTAAAGTTGGCTTTTAGCGCTTTTTAAGATATTTTATGACTGTTTTCTATGTCACAAAAATCTGACATCACCATTTATTTTGTGTGTGTATTTTTTTCCATTAAGAGTGGTATTGTAAAATAAACAAGCTTTTGTTTTTCGTAAGAGGCAGCTAAATGTGACTTTTTTATGAAAACAATTTAAAACTTTCAAAAATCTGTAATTTTCTCGAATAACCGCGTATGTCATAAAATCAAAATGATCAGGAGAGCCAAAAAACGTTATATATCAAATTATGGGCTCGATATAAAGTTTTTAGGGCTTTTTATTTAACAGTCCTGTAGATATGGGCAATAAATACTTTATAAAAAATTCTGAGTCAAAAATCTTAAGAGGAATAGATCCTAGAGAAGGACGAAAAAACAATATGTAAATTACACTTAAAGTGTGTGCAGATAAAACAACTAATGTCGACAAACGTCGTTTTCTTTGAAAAAGAAAAGGACCAATGCAACTACATTTAGACATTAGTTGTTGTTGCTTGAAAATTTGATTTTTTTTCGTCAACAGAAAGTTAACGGGACTTAGTGGCAAAAAATAACAGAAATAAACACAAAAGTTTTTATAAGTGGTTATAAACTAATAAATAATCCAAAATTATTTTGCATTTTTTTTTTCATTAATAACAACGTATGTCGTTATGTGTCGTTTTCTGAGAAAAATGAAAAAAAAATTTGTGAAGTAATAGCCAAAGTGCACTTAAGCAAAAGGCAGCTAAGTCAAAACTACTGTAATGCATCTTCATTTCCCAATAACTAAATATTTTTGTATAATAGCAGCACAAGCGTGCTATTGGTTGATTTAAAAACTTTCCTTTCTTTGTTCTAAATATGATTTAACTATGTTTTATATAACATTTTAAAGTTTTATTAAAATATCAGATATCTTTTCTTAGTATAGTAATATATGGGTTGAATAAATCATGAATTTTTCGAATATGAATCTCTAAATCTGTAGAAGTGTTTTCTTACGAACAATGTATTAATGTTGTGATAAGTTGATATATATATTCTGGGGTCCTACTTACAATAATATCACGCTTGTAGGACATTTGTAAGGGAGGGTAAAGAGGCGCCAAACTCTAAAAGATATCTATGAGAAGATACAAAACTAATGCAAATTCGATTGTTACCTTTGAATTATTTTATTTTAATTTCAACAGGCCACCAAGGGGGGTTAGTTCAGGAAGTAGTGTTGTAGTCATCTGGTACATTTAATACTCATTTTATATATAAAATAAAAAAATGGGGAGTCTGCAATAATTTTTGTAGTGATACATAAACTCGTTATGGAAGAGGACTCGAACCCCCCAACCAACTGAAGCTAGTAGCTCAATGGCTGCCGCAGTCCTCCTCCAAAAGGATTCTTTCGAACACCTTAATCTATGGTTTACCATGCAGTTTAACTTACGATTAAAATAACCCAAGCCAAAAGGGTAGAACATTACCGGATAAACACATTTTTTCTTGTTGCCGAAAAAAATTTTCAATTGCCTAGGTTTCCTAAGCCTGTGTAAGAATTACTTCACCCCATATGATCTCCTTACTATTTAAACCACCTATTTCCGTCCAAAAATGGAATAGAACTCCCACATATGGGCACCGGCCTTATAGTCGATTTTAAAGCTTCTGAACCATATACAAAGGACGGCATTAGTGCTTATCAATGACAGTAGGTTGATGGCTTTTCGGCAATTGTTCAGCCAAAAGGTTAGTTTTATCAGTTAATAGTATACTATAGAGTTAGAATGGAAGAACTAGCATTGTCTTTTACTCTTTTAATGAATGGCCAGCCTCGAAGAGCATAAAGGACTTACGTTCTAAGACGCTTTTCGTAGAGAAGCTTTTCATGTCTAAGCACTCTGGGACACCCGGTTTTCACCTATTTGTATAGAAAATTACCAGTGTATTTTTATTGATATGCCAATTACTGTGAGCTTCCTCTCTGGATCTGACGGCATTTCTGCCGGTCTGGTTAAACCAACACTTACATTCTGGTTGAGCCGGAATTAGTTTTGTAGGAATGAACGTTGTCATTCCAAGTTATACCACATTTTCTACCATTTTCGCAGTGCTATTGAATTATTGTCAAGTAAACAGAGTTTCCAATTAAAATGTCGATAAAAAAATAGTTGAGTTCAGCTCAACAAGCCTTTTGACGTGTCTGCTTTTGAAAAGCTTCGAGGTTCGGACACTAATTTTTACTTTGTAGTTGTCAGAGTGCAAAGTAAGGAAATGGTTGGGAGTATTATGAAAATGCCCTTCATTCAATAGTTGCGTAAGATGATTATGCGCGGTAAAAAGTTTAATGTATTGGGCCACGGGAGTTGAATGACTCGAATGGCGAAGCTATTATCATTGTTGGCATTACTGCCCATGTAGTAGTAGTAAAACGAATAGTTTTCGCAAAAGTCATACAAACCTCTCTTAGTACTAGAACAAGTGACTTATAAGTGATAATTAATCAGTATACCCACATCGTCATATAAGATAAATTTAATTTAAAAAAATTTATTTTAGATGAAAAATAATAATAAATTTTATTGAAGAACAGTTTAGAACGTTCTGACAATTAATAGAAAATAATTTCTAATATTACAAAGTTAACTTTATTAGATATTTGCATTGATATAAAAGTAATTAAATTAACAACTATTTAATTGTAGATAATAACAGAAGAATCAGCAGATCAGTGAGTCAGTGAGAAGCGTAACTATTATAATAATTTATGAAAAATATTATGTATTATTTAAAAAACAAGTATTTTAAGTTTTTTAAAATTCACAAAACAATATTCTTTAGCTTAGCATACACACTAGAAAAGCGAACACCCAAGGGCCCCCATTGCGCATATTTAGGGTATAATGAGTTTGTGCTGATATTTTTAACTAACAGCATTAAATTAACCTAGACCATCAGTTTATTATACCGAGCAAGCAAAGTTGTACCGAAGACCCTTTTTCGGTCGGTTTAGATCGACCATTACTTTCTTGGTTGTTTTATTTAAAAAATCGTTATAAAGTGGGCCTCTTATATGGTGTAGAAAATAACACAAAAAATTTAATTTTAATCAAAAAAATTAATTGAAAATGATTTCTGGACGTTCAATTTTGGGCCGCTTTTTTGAGCATTGTTGGACCCCAAGTCTTCAATTATTGCTAGTTAATCCGCATAAACCAGTGACTTCACTTAGCTCAACATGAAATAATCGAGAGTTGTTAAATCGCACGATCATGGAGGCCAATTGACAGGTCCAGTTCTCGAAATCAAAATTAGGCTATAAGTTAAGTCGATGGTTATGGTCGCCATATGGCACGTAGCTTCATCCTGTTGAAATCACATCTTGCCCGGATCAATGTGTTCCATATTACCGAACGAAAAATCATTGATCATGGTGCGATAAAGATCTCCATTGACCGTAACGTGAGCTCCGGCTTCATTTTTGAAGACATAAGGTTGCATGATGCCACCTTCATGTAAAACGCACTAAACGGTGCATTTTTCTGGATATAATGGTGTCTGTAGGGTCTGTTTTGGATTGACCTCACTCCATATATAGCAAAGCTGTTTATTAATAAATGCTTTAACCCAAAAATGAGACTCAGAGCTCAACATAACTTTGCGATAAACCGGCCAAAGAATGAACACATATGATGGTCTTGTGACTTCATTTCCTTCACCAACTGAATCTTATGCGGGTGTAGGCCAATATCTGTGCTCTCCTAGTCCTGCGGCTAGGTTAGGTTAGGTTGGAAGTGGCTGCTAAACCAAAGGAAAAGCACACTTAGACTCTGGGGTCCATTGTTATACCATGGAACGAATAGGTGTTCCCCTCAGTCCCCACCGTAGAACCAGTTTGAACTCCTGATGAAGCCCCTGATATATGAAATTTCCACATTTGAGAGATCAGAGAGATCGTGAAGGAACGGCAATCCCAATGTTTGAAGTCTCGTTCTGGAGAGCGCCGGGCAATAGCAAAGGAAGTGTTCTATGCTCTCCACCTCCACATCCATGCACAGAAGTCATTTGACGAGACCCTGAGGCGTTCAGCGTGTCTCCCTATGAGGCAGTGCCCAGAGATAACAGCAACTACTGTCGAAATCTTCCCACGGGGGAGCGATAGTAGCGCACTATTATGCTTATGATTCAGAGCCGGCCAGATTTGTCTCGTGATCCTGCAGGACAAATGTCTAACACTGTTTATTTAAAAGTGACTGAGCTAAGTCGTAATGAAGCCCCATTACATTTATATAAAAAGTTAATTTTCTGAAAAGCATGATTTTCGACTTAGGTGGTTAATGCTTGTGACCACAGATATATAAAAAAGTTGGTGCATTTGTTTGTAACGAATGATCTTCGGAACCATAAAAGCTGTCGAGCTAAGATTTGCACCATAGGTTCGGTTCGAGCTCTTCTGTGTTTTTTTTAACTTTAGCCCTCTAGCTGGCGTTGGGGTCAAGTTATAAATAAAATTCTTAATTTCAGTGTGATTTGACTGCAATTCAGAATGTATGTATATTTCGTCATTAGAAATTTTTATATGTATAAATGTACCCGATAGGTGGTGCTGGGGTAAAATTATTTCGAATATTCTTATTGACGGTGCGATTTTACTGAAACTAAGAATGTACATATATGTATGTTAGATAATGCCAAAAAATTTTTTGTTGGCGCTGGCGTTCGAAAAATAATGAGTTGTCAAATTTATTTAAATTTTTTATGTTTCAAAATTCATAAACGTTTTTATCTATAAATATTCTAACCAAAAAGGCAGGATAAATTGCATTGGCTATTGCTTCGTCCGGAATAGCCGCAACATTATTGCATGGTGGTCGTACAGCTCATTCAGCACTCAAATCACCGTTAAACGTACAAACAAATGAGAATGTCGTATGTAATATGAAATAACATTCCGGTATGGCAAAATTTCTGCAAAAATGCAATATTATTATTTGGAATGAATGTACCATCATGGCTCACAAACATTCCTTAGAAGCATTACATAGAACTTTAAAAGATTTGAAAGGCTATGAAAGACTTTTTGGTGGAGCTCTCATTTTATTACCTGGAGATTTTCGTCAAACATTGCCAGTCATACCAAAATCAACTTATGCTGACGAAATAAATGCCTGCTGAAAATCATCAACATATTATGAAGTAGCTTTCAAACTATAAAATTAACAACAAACGTGCGAGTACGATTACAAAATGGTCCAATGGCTGACCAATTTTCAAAACAACTACTTGATCTGGGTAATGGTGAAATCAATATTAACCCAACCAGTCAAACTATTAAAATATCCATAAGATTTTTGTCAATTTATATCGTCACGCGATGAATTAATTGATTGGTTAAGTGAAAGATCTATTTTAGCCGCAAAAAATGTCGATGTCGATAACACATATTGATGTTGTTTTTCAGGACATGATTGATTCCGAAACATTTTCTTTAAAATTTATGGATAGTGTTGTTGAAGAAAATGAAGCAGTCAATTATCCAACAGAATTTTTGAATTCACTTTATTTATGTGCCCCGTCTACTGCCACATTTGTTAAAATTAAAAGTTGATTCTCCAATAATTTTGCTACATAATCTCAACGCTCCGAGACTATGTAATGGAACCAGGTTAATTGTTGAGAGAATAATTCCCAATGTTATTGAGGCCACAATTCTCAAAGGAAAATTTAAAAGAGAACATGTTTTGCTGCCAAGAATTCCTATGATAATAATAAATTTATAAATTAATAAATCTCAAGGACAATCATTGCAAATATGTGGTTTGCATCTCGAAAACAGTTGTTTTTCCCACGGGCAACTATATGTGGCATGTTCCCGTATCGGAAAGCCAGCAAATTTATTCATTTACTGCGAGAATATGGTACAATAAATATTTATTTTAATTTTCATAAATAAAACATGGTTTTTTCTTTAACAGTTTTCAATTAATATTAACAAATGCACAAACGTTTTTTTTATATAGGTATATACAGATTCTAACTAAAATGAAAAATTCATTGAGTGCAAAACAACGTTTGCCGGGTCCAGCTAATATAATATATAAAAAAATTTGAGAAAAATCTGTGCAATATTGCCCAAAAAAATTAAATATTGCCAAAAAAAAAAATTAAAAATCACCCAAAAATAAAAATACGAAATTTCGCCCAAAGAAAAGGAAAAACAACCCAAAAAAGAAACGAAAAATCACCCAAATATGAAAAACGATTTTTTTGCCTAAAATAAAAGAAAAATCACCCAAATTATGAAAAATGTTCTTTACACAGTATGGACAGAAGTACTGGTTTAAGCCTTTAGCACTTTTTGCCTGCAATTTATTGCAGTATTTCAAATGACGGCAAGGCAACAATACTGTATTGGGAGATTGCGCCTAATTGCTTGGTAGAAATGAAACCAGCAACCGTACTGTTTTGCGTTAGGAAATTTTTTTTTAAAGAACTTTGCAATGCAATTTCAAAGTCGGTCATGAAACTGTATGCCTCCAAATTATATATATTATTATATATGTAATTGAATAGATGGTCGTAACACTTTTTGGTTTTTTATCCATTAAAACAAATATGAAGGGAAATATCTGTTAGGAAAAAACAATTAGCGTTTTTAAAGATATATTGATTCATTTTGTTTCCATTGCGGAGAATGAGAATCGCGCGAATTTTTGTAAATTTTATACTTTTAGTTTTTGTTTTTGACCAAAGCGCCGCAGGCGAAAAATTTTTTATTTTGTCCAAAAATCGCGCGATTTTTTTTTTACAAATTTTTCATTTTCAGCTTGTTTCTGTACATATATTTTATGTCCCAAGTACATACAACCAAACAAAACTAATCCTTCTAATTTATGGATAAAGACGTACTTACCTTTTCATCAAAGTAATCAACATGAATTACCAACAGTTGTTTGAAAACTCCAAATGGAACAATTTTGGGCCATTTTTCATATGTTATTTTTTGGTGATTTTTCGTAATGAAAAATTACCCAATTTTATTAAACGAATTTAAGCCCAAAAATAACGAAAAAACCCAATAAATTTGGGTGTTTTTTCATATGAAATTTAACCCAATTTTGTATGGAATATTTTTGGGCGATTTTTAATTTTTTTTTTTTTTTGGGCGATTTTTCTTTGGGCGATATTTCCTACTACCGCACAGTGGCGCCCGTAGAGCAAACGAGGTTGCAAAAATGAAAATTTTCATGTGCGCCGACGAAGTTTTGAATAAACCCATGTTATAGGAAACTTTTCAAGATTTTAAATATGCTACTCTTAATAATATCACATTTTTATTTTAAAAGATATAACCGTTCAAAGTTGACCGACTTTCGGTTTTCAAAAAAACACACAATTTTTAGTCAATTTGTTGCGATTTCAGGTGTAATATCACGAAAAATAGGTAACGAATCACCTTATTTTTTGTTTGTATTAATTGATGTATTTATTAAATGTATAATGATAAAAAAAAATTAATTAATTAAAAACTATCCGTTTTTTCACTATTTTTCAACTTTGACGGAAAATAAAAAAAAATCTATGTTTTTCTATATCTGCCATATTTGCAAAACATGTTCTTTGATTATTTCTTTACATAATTCAAAAGGTTTTATCTGCCCGTACGTGCCCGTTTGGCTTCTAGATGTAAAAAAGGTTAAAAAGACATGGTTGCAGAAATTGTATGGCGTGCATCCCTTACATGTTTTGACTGACAGTAGTTTGATCTAATAGTTTGAAAATTGCATTTTAAGTCGGTTGTCTACCTGTGAGCCTCTGCCAAAGTCTACTCCCATATTCTGTTACAGACACAGGATGCACAAAAAACTACTCATTGAAATTCGCAGGTACGCACCTCACTTAAAAATTACTTTGGAGTACAAATGGTCAAGACAGGTAGGCGCAAATCTTATTTAGACACGAGCATAATATCAAAATTGCATAATTCAGCCTAAATCCATATGTATGCAGGGAACAGGTAAATTTTTAGGCATGGTAGCATAAACCTATATATTGCAAAATAAGCAACAAGTACTCAAACCATGGCGTTAAACAATTTAAAATTATTTGAACTGTTTAGAAGGTCAACCACGCCAAAGTTTTTCACGGAAGGTGCTTTAGAAGAATTTGATAGCTTATACGGAAATATTGAGAGAAGCGAAATTATAAAAAATAATTTTTATCTGATATATGCAAATATTAAGGCAAAATGGGTGAAATCTAATTGAAGCATTCAGAACTTCAACTCCAAATACGAGGACTGGCTTAATGAAGACACCATCCTGGATATATTGGCAGTAGATAAACCCACCACATCAACCAGAGGAGTAAAAGGAAGGCCAAAAAAAAGTATTGAGGATTGTTCAATTTTCACAAGAAAGAGGAAACTTGCCGATGCCACCAATGACTTGTCCACGAAGCATTTATCGGACGCGCTGTCTATTAAATATACAAAGGATAGTGAAAGAGTTAGGTCGCAGATTACAAAATCTGTTGCTGATGCAAGCCCACTGCAACTAAAAAGGATTAAGGAAAGCATTCCCACGCCCACAAACGCACACATTAAAAAGTATGGTTCCGAAGAAGCCTTGGCCTTATTTATGGACTTACAACTTTTCAAAGAAAAATATGAGATACTACGGGCATCCTTGATGCGACACGGGGCTGACGTTTTACCAGGATACAAGCACATTACGCAAGCCAAAATAAATTCACGACCACTGCATACGGAGGAAACCTACCACAAGAGGAGGAAAACTTCGATGAAAATACATCAATAAAGGATAAGGAAAAGATCAGAAAGAAGCAAATACAGGGTGCTTTTTTTAAACAAGTTGGACTAAAAGTAGACTGTCCCAACCACGGATACGGTAACTCAAACGATGGAAACACTTCTAGGAGATTTTTTGAAAATGATGAGGCAGTAACTAGAATCACTGGAATTGACAATCAAATCGTGAAAAGATTGGGAACGAGCTTGAATGTTTTATACTGCAAAGAAAATGTTAATTCTACAAAATGTGGAGAATATGCATCGAAAACTGCATCTCTTTTAGCAGAAATGTATCCACAGAAGAAGTTGACCCGGACCGTCCATAAAATATTGGCGCATGGCAAAGATATAATTGAGTACCAGTCTTTGTCAATTGGAGAGCTTTCTGAAGAAGCACAGGAGTCTCTTAACAAATTTTATAAAAAATATAGATTCCAGAACACATTCAAAGCATCAAGGGTAAGGCAAAATGAGAACCTCTTCAACATGTTGGCAGCATCTTCCACTTATTTCTTTCCTGCGGCATGTGAAGTCACGAATAGAGTTTGAAAATAATTATAGTTTAGAAATGATTAGTCTTTTAGATATACCTTCTCTTACGAATTGTGATGAATATTTTACAGAAAATTGAAAAAATTAATTTAAAAAAGAAGTAATTTTTTTTTAATTTGTTGGGTAATAATTTAAAACATAAAACCCTAAAGAAAAAAAATAAAAACAATCTAAAAATGCAAAAATAATTTTTTTTAGTTACCATAAAATTGATTTTTCTACAAATGGCCACTGTGTGCCGCTTGAAATGCAATCAAAGCTTCTTGGGAAAACATCTTTCTAGCAACTACGATGTTCTGCCTCAAGGATGTTAACATCATTCTCGAAAATTCATTGTACACATCATCATCTGGACTACTTCTGCAGACAATTGGACACCTAATCTGATCAACAAGGCGCATGCTATCATCAAATTGCTATGCCATTTCAAATGAGGTAATACAATTATTAATTTTTTTTAGCTCATATTAATAAAACAAAAAATCACAGATACAGACGAAAAAAGTCCAAACAATGACCCCGAAAATGTTCCACAGTGTATTCCATTACTTTAGAGGCCCAATTAATAATTTTTCAATAAATAAGACGGTACTTTTTAAGGAGATTACATAAGTATATTAAAATATATTTTCAAATAAAGTAAAAAAGATGTATTAAGGAAACATTGAATTAATTTTTATCTTTATTTTAATATTAAATTCAAAAAGTAGTCGTAAATACATATTTAAAAATAGAACTTAATTTAACAGTAACATCTTTACATACGATACAAATTCTTAAGAAAAAACACACAAAGAAAAAAATTGTAATTATTAAAATTATTACAAAAAAAATTATAAATATTCTTAAATAAATATAAGTATGTACTTAAAATATTCACAGCATATTTAATTTTAGTTGAAATTATTAAATCTTGTATATTTTTCATAAAATTAAAAACAAATTCATAATAAAAACGGTACGAAAATAAAAAAAATCAGGTTTAAGAAATAAAACATAAATCAATTCTGAGTAGAAAGTTAGAAAAAAAAAACAGGAATGGAGGAAATAGGTAATTGGTAGTATTATTTGTATGTACATATGTATGGATGAATGTTTAGGCATGTATGTAATCGTATACAATAAAACTTTAAAAAATAAATCGATGGTGATTCAAATAAATACTCGTATATAAATATCTAAAATAGTAATAAAATTACGTTTTTTTTTTATTAGAAAGTAATTGTTATATGCTTTAAATAGAATTATTAAAATAATATTTATATAAAACAATTATAATTTCAGATATATCATAATTTACAGTTACATATGAAGAGAGATAGATAGAGAAAGAGTGTAGGGAGAGAGAGAGAGATAGATATATAGGGAGAGTTATATAGAGATAGAGAATGAATAAATGGCTAATAATACAAAAACCATAGATATTTAAATTTCAGTTTTCTAATAGTTCTAAAGTCATAAGAAACATATAATCTCTAAGGAGTTTTCAATATATCGTACAATTCCATTATTGGGTTCACTTTTTTTTTTTTGATGGTTTACAATTTTATTTTATAAATAAATTATGCAGATTGTCATTTAGTTTCAGCGTTTATGTACTTGAATTACTTGAATATTATTTAATAATTAAATTTGTATATTCCATTTTTCTTTTTTATTTACAATTTATTATACATTTAAATATATTTTTTTCTAATATTTTGATTTTGTTTATTTATTTTTTTTTCTTTTTAACTGGAAACCTTTCACTTTTTAACTATTTTATTTAAATGTAGGTATTTAAATTTGTAGAAAAATATTTAAATTTTTAATTTGTGTTAATAATATTTAAGCTTTCTGATTGGCATATTTGTTTAAAATATTTTTACAAATTTTGTGTGGAATGTGAAGACAAAATTGTGAATTATTTTGAAAAAAAAAAATTAAAATATTTATTAAATATTATTTATTCTAAACCTTTCTGCAACATAAAACAATTTTAAGCATATTTAATTATTGACGATGATTAAAAGATAAAATTAAAACAAAAATATATGTGACCTTCTCCGATAAAAGGGACCTAGTGTGTGAAAATTAATGTTTGAGAAAAAAACGCATTTAAAGTTTCTACACCCTTTTAGGTACCAGAATCCACCGTTTTTGACACAACTTGTTTTTTGACACACTTGGTCCCTTTTCTCGGAGAAGCACAATTCGTCACAAATGAACAAAAAATAAACTTTTCTACAGAAATTGCTCACAAGAAAAAAATATATTTAAGGTCAAGATTTTGCAAGACATCGCTATATTTCGAATCTCAAGAAAACTATATTCGTTCTTGTACATGATGGTGAGTATTATCATTAAAAAAAAAATTCCTTAAAGGCCTGTATGATGAATTTCATGTAAAAATCGAGATGCATTGAACCCGACCCCCTCAGATATCGATGAAATTTTGTTCATAGCTAAATTTGATTAATACAAACAAACCCTCATTTTTAGAAATGACTGTTTTGCGATTTTTTGGGCGTGGCACAGTAGGAAAGTTTTCGAAAAAAACGCGAAAATGGTCGAAAAGTGCTCTATTTAAAATGCAATAACTCAAAATCGGCTGAACCGATTTCCATGATCTTGGTATCATTAAAAAGATATTTTAACAGGCTTTATGACACGTTAAAAAAAAAATAAAAATACACTGTAAAAAATTTTATAACAAAAAGAAAATTTTAAATAACGAATTTCAAAAATTTGCTCTACATATGCTCTACATAAGGAATCAAAAACTTCATATAAAAAAACGCTTCAGAAATGCTTAAGAAATTTTTCTGTCAAAAAATTTCTGTTGATAGTCTGCAGCTTTTTAAAAAAGTAGTATTGTTTTTACTACTTTTTTTTTACGTAAATTAAGTTAGGCAACCCAGGCTTTGAGCAGGAATATCAAATTTTTCGTTCTTTCTGAACGAAATTTTGACAGGAGAGGTAAGCATAAACAATATGTAATATGCTAAAAAAAAAATTAAAAGTTATTTTTCAGTTGCAAACGTGGAAAAAACGAACAAAATTCGGCAAAGAAAAACAAGAAACGGATGGGTGATTTTTATACTGAGCTTAAAAAGCGTTTAGCAGGCCAAATAAAGCAGAACCGAAGAATTGATTTGTTTTCAATTTCACAATTCTTAATAATTGACAGAAAACAGCTCATTGCTAGCGTTGCACTGAAAGGTACTTTTGTGCTTTTTTTTCTTTAAGAAATATATGAAAATTTTCTGTTAAGATTCCTTAACAAGCTGCGTACAGCTCTTTAGAGTAAAAATAATACTAATGCCAAAAACAGGGTGAGATCGTAAAAGTTTACTTTCTTCGTTAATTAAAAATTATAAGTTCTCAATAGTATTTCAGTTCAAATTGTCTATTTACAGCGATAAAAAATAGTTTAAAAACACTGCTTATTTATTTTCTTGCAGATGATTAAAATTTTCAAATTCCGTCCCTAGCCTCCACGTTTTCGGCGCCTTTTTGGAACAAAATCAATACGAAGAGCAACCAATTTTAGAAATTGATATAAAAAAAATTTAATAAAATTTTAAATTTGCATTGCAAAATTAATGGCATATCCTTGGTGAACTTTTTTAAAATCCTTGATAAACGAAAATCATTCTATTTAATCATTGCCTATTTAACTATGCTAGTGTCATTTCGATAAACGAAAAAAACAGTATTAAAAATTTATAGCAAAAATATGATAAATTATGTCATTCAACAGTGTTTGTTTTTGCCTATAAACATGCTAGTATGCATATGGAAAACGATCCGCAACATGACTGATGTTTACAAATATAAGTTTTAAAATCTCTATAAACAAAACAAATGTAAAAAAAATCGTGCAGCAAGATGTTACATCTCTCAGTTCGTATAAATGTTTAAAGAGAGCACTTTTTGGACTTTGATGGAAGTGGATATGCTTAAGTTATAGCCCCCCAACTTTGTTGCCTTACTTATATACAAATGTTTATCAACAATATATCAGTTGGGACACGTTTTTCTACATTTGCTAATCCACGGGAATTGCTTGGATAGAGCTAAAATATTTTCAGGAAAAATTTGTGACAAAATCTCTTAGTTGATATTAACTAATTTCGTTATATCGTTAACTGAAATGCAAAACGACGGAACTAACAAAAAAATTCCAAATTGTTTTTTAATTGCTTATGATGTATTCCGCGCCATATTCCCACACAATTTTAGACTCCTACGATCAATAGTAACGATTTTATTAAGGAAAATCAGAAGAACTTATCTTGAAGCGCCTATACTTGTAAGAACATAACATTCTTTGTTTCGACAAAAAAAAAAAAAAAAAACAATAAGAACAATGTAAGTTATGCAGCTCAGCAAACGATATACTTTTAAATATTTGTGAATGGAACAATTGCAAAATATTAAAGGTTTGTTAAGGGTTTATTTTGCTCGTAAATTGAATATATATATATTTTTTTTTTTGTTAACCAACACTCAGGGGATGCCCCCCTACAAATGCAGTGCATTGTGTTGATTTAAGGAAAATAGGTTATGGGAAGGAGGAGAGAGGGAGTAGTGTTTATGGATATTTGACTTAAATATTATTAGATTATAACTGTCAGGAAAGACCTCTGCGGGGAGTTTATTCCACATACGGCTAGTTCGACTGATAAACGAATTATCTCTGTAATGCGTTGTGCGGTCAACTGGACAATAGACTACAAACGGATGTGACAATAGACTACAAATGGAATAGACTGGAGAATCGGGTAGAGCGAACCGAAACTCGGGCACTTGGAATAAGTTCGCTAATCTCAGAAGAACATTTCCCATGGTGACATCTATAGAACAATGCTACACAACCCACATTCCGACGGTGTTCCAATGAATCAATAGAATTGGATACCCTACTGTCATTGATGAGCGCCAACGCCCTTTCGACACTTGAAAAACATGTTCGTTCCAACGAACATCACATTGAATTCTCATGCCCAGAACATCAAGAGTATCCGATTCCTCAATACCTATACCACCCATATATACAGATGACATAGTTGATTCCATGGCCCTATGGGTCAACATACAACATTGGGTCTTCAGCGCATTAAAATCAACCCTATTCGCTTTACCCAACTCGGAGATTGTTAAGAGGTCTTGATTGTGTGTGTCATTTATTGTCCGCCTTTTGCCCCCAACCTCCAAGAGGCTTGGCCTACAATTAAAGGAAAATGAATGACAAATGCTGCTGTCATCTGCGAAAGAGTATATAGAGTTAAAAGTTTGGCCAAGAAGGTCGCTCAGAAAGATAAGGAAAAGAGAAGGAGAAAGGGGTACCCTTGAATCAAGCTGAAACTCATTAGATGATACCCCATCAATAACAACATGTATTGTTCGGTCTCTGAGAAAACTAGATATAAATCGAGAGAAGTCATTACCGACCCCAAATGCAATAAGCTTTGATATCAATGCATCGTGCCATACACGGTCGAATGCCTTGGAAATATCCACAGCAACCACTTTACTTTCGCCAAAATTGCGAATGGATCGACTCCAGCGCTCAGAAAGTAGAGCTAACAGGTGTCCCGTGGAACGATTTCTACGGAAGCCATACTGTCGATCATTAAGAAGTGAGTTGGCCTCTAGGTAGTTCACAAGGTGGTAATTGATCATGCTCTCCATCACCTTTGAGAGCGCAGAGCAAATTGCAATTGGACGGTAATTTTCAGGGTTATTAGCCGCACCCTTTTTAGGGATTGGCTGGACATTAGCAACCTTCCAGCAAGAGGGAAAGACTCCCGCACGATACGAAAGGCTGAAAAGGTTGGCCAATGGACTGGCTAGCGTCGAAGAGCACTGTTTCAGCACCAGTGCTGGTATACCATCCGGTCCCGGAGACTTGTTAATGTTGAGATCCGAAAGAACCTTTTTAACTGCACGTGCTCGGAAGAATATTGAATCAGATTAAAGTAAATTCGTCGAGAAATGAGAGGAAAATGATTTCAAGAAATACCCAACTTAAGGGTTTTATAAGCGGAAAACATCCCATATCCCCATAAGGTCATTTGCTTAATGTTGTGTAGGGCAATTAACCGATTCAGTTACCCGTCAATACAATTGGAAACATTTAAATGTTCCTTCTACACTTACTGGAAATTCTTATGTTAGATAAAGAAGCTGTGTTGCCCATTGATTTTTGTGTTGTAGCAACCGTAGCCCGAAATATCAATAAGTTTTGATATTTTTGGTCAGTTATCACGACCGTTGCTTCGTGTGTATCATTGTTTACTGCATTTACTCATTCAGTTCATCGGAAACAGGTGAGTAAGAAGGTTCGTGCGGAGTAAAATTAAGCGGAAAAAAGAAGAAAGGAAACTGGCAATTGCAAAAATGAAAATTGTATTAACTTTATTAATGAATTTAAAAATTTGAGGGAGCTATAAATGACTAATTATGGAGCTATGGGACATATCATCTGAAAAATATAAAAATAAAAATCTGAGAAAAAGCATACGCTTTTGTCTTTTCTGTACCACAGATACACACAGTACTGAGGTTGCGGCGATAACTGCCACATGTGTAGTGAATAAACAAAACACGTTGATACAACACGTTGCTTCGACGGTTGCCTCGTTGCAACCACAGGATATCGAAACTATTGCATATCGCTGGGAAAAGTGTATCGAGCTAAAAGAAGATTATGGTAAGATATAAAGAACATTTTTCCTAAATTTGTTGTATTTTTTTGTCAGATCGCGTTGTTTCGGGATCGCCGTCGTAGCATGAACGTTACAAATGTTGCTATAATTAATAGCTTTGTTCGAGTGCTCATAATTTAAAGGAATTTGATTTATCGAAACATGGTCGAGTACATCAAGACTTGTAAGAGAATACAGGGGGCAAATCGTCGCATTCGATATCGAGTAAAATTAATCGAAATTCCATATTTCGGTTTATTATTTAAAGAAGATGGACAATCGTCAGACCTCGTTTCATTTTTACTATTAACTATGGACCATAACTCGTTAGCTGTGACAGAGTAAAATTACTCTTAGTATTTTATTTTGGAAAATAAAAAAATAATTTCGATCGAAAAATTTCGATAACGAATGCGACGATTCGACCTCTGAGAATATAATGAGAAAGACACTTTGCCGTCATTTTCATATTATTATTGAAAATAAAAAAAGTCAGCTTGTTCGAACTAAGTATAGTGTAAGAAAAAAAAATTTCCATATTCTTTTTTTCTAATGCTTGAGATAAATAGTTGATTAAACATGAGTTGAAACAATAGGATACTGACTATATCTGTACCTCTTCTATGATTATAAATTATTTAAATAATCTCGTAAAACTTTTATTATGAAAAAATATTCTCAATTTTTTTTTTTTCGTAAATTAAGTAAAATTGTAAACATGGACCAAACACAACAACTAATGCTTGCTGTTCGGTCAATGAATCTGGTTAGGTCTTGAAAATTATATTGTCTTTTTCAATGCGGATATAGCAAATGACTTCTGAACCTAGAAAAATATATATATATAATATAAAGCAAGCTACACGATACCGTCCTGGCAGAAAACAATAGTTTCAAGCTGAATAAAATAGAACAAGTTATTTATTTTAGAAAAGTATGAAATTTTGTTTAAAAAAGATTATTTTTAGAAAAAATTATAAGAAAGGACCATAGCTAAGGCAAAAATTTTGCTGGTAAAAGTTCCTGGCAATTTATTTGCCAAGATATTGCAAAAAAAAATTACTTTGCTTATATTACTTTAAGCGATAATGTTTTGACTCATATGTGCTAAAATTAACCTTTTACGGAATTAACTTCATATTGTGATTAATTTTTTTTTCTGCAATAATTTAAAAAATAAAAAATTTTATTACAGTTATTATGTTTTAAGCGAAATGTTTGACTTTAAAATGTTTTATCGAAATTTTGTTATGAATTAAATTTCTCTACCACATATGTACATCAATTCTACATACTTCAAATTAGTTGCTATTGAATTTAAAGTTAATTTAGTTTTTTTTTTTTTTAATTTTAATTGGTAATTTGTGTAAGTTGTAATAAGTTACAGTGAGTTAAACTACTGGTTCAGCTACGGTATATTGGCCCCTAGATAATAATATTTTGACATTCACATTAAGTTCTAGTATGTTTTTTTATAAAAATTTAAATATATTTAATTACGAAAAATGTTTTGTTTTTAGAGGTGATTGTTTGAAGGAGTAGAACTAAAATATTTGTATTTCACATAAAAGAATGTTATCAGGTATATATGATGTTGCTAGCTACATGTTGTTGGTTTTCCTAGTAACATGTTTATTTAAAGATTTTTGTTTTTAGTTATATAAAATGTTTATATACAATTGTTTATAGATTTTCAACTGCATATTTTTTTTTTTTTTTATTTGAAGCTATTTTTCTGTTTAATTATCACATAAAATACACAATTATTTCAGTTAATTATTTAGTAGTTTACTACCCAATAATATATATATAGAAAAACTTTCGACACATATTTATGTACGCTTATATATAATAACTTAGAATTACGATTAAAACAGTCAAATTTTACAATTAGCAATTATAGAAGAGAAGTAATAATTTTTTAAAAACAGTATTGCTGTTTTCTTAATTTTAATAGAAATATACAATTTTTATAAAATTTTCTTAAATTAATTAATTATTACAAACACTGTTTGTTATTACAACTATTTTATAATAATAATGAATGTGTATGAGCGGTATGATGTTGATGATGGTGATGACTATGATGATCATTTGTTGCCGCGTGCGTTTCACCGTCCACCGTATGTTGTCCATGTAGTGCTGCAGTTGTGCGTTGACAACATGCATCAACGGTTGTTATATTTTCGCTTTGTTGTTGATGCAATTGTTGCTGTTGTTCGAGGGGAGTGTGCGCTGAATGCTGTTGTTCATACGAATCATTTTGTATGTGATGTTGCAATGAAAATTGTTGACGCGTATTCTCATCAACATGAGTTAGATCATCGTCGTCAACGTGTGGGTGATGGTGGTGACTGTCTAAGTGATCATCATCATCATCTTCCCTGTCATCGGGATGTGGCAGATGTTGCTGATTGTGCACGACAACAACGGAAACATCACAATTTTGTGTTACACGTTGATAATGATAATTACCAGGCATTGAATGTATGGTTTTTTCAATGGCACGCAAACGTTTTTCCAATGATGTTGTTGCCAATATATCAACCTGAAAAAAATATAATGGGAAATGGGTTAAATAGTGTGACAAATTTATTAGCTGCATTAAATAAATTGAATGAAGTTTATCAATTTAGCATTAAAAATTTCAGCAATTTACAAAAATTATACAAAATCAGTTTCTTTAGAAATTTATTGCTTGATTCAATAAACATAGACATTTTTCTAGCAACATGTATCTATAATATTAATAGGCAAGGTGATTTCTTGTGACCGATGTAAGTTTCACAGTTTTACCCCGATTTTGACAAAAAAAATTATCATTTGAAAGATATTTCTTTTTATCTGTACCCAGATTTACATATTTTCACAGTCTGGAATATTTTTTGGTGTTACGATCGTTTAAAGTTGCTACTAACTCATACATAAAATTATACAATGCTATGTGTGTGTTTATTAAATTTGTTAATGTGTTGAGTTTGTTTTCTTCATTTAAAATAAGTTGAATTGTGAAGCATACCGTTAGGGTCTTTATTAAATGAAAAAATGAAATTTCCTAGAATTTGCACTCGAATTTCGAGTGCTGGAATCTGCTAGTATATATGAAAAAAGTATGTAACTCTATTCAACATATACCAGGCAACAAGAAATAATCGAAGAGTTCAATCTCTGTTCATAAACTTTGCTTATAAACATTTTTTTAAATGTTAGAAATCGTAGCTAGAATTATAGATATTTGTTTGCTTCTATACGATGTCTGACAGATAATTTAACTATATTGCAAACTGTTCAGAACTTAACATAATTATTTCAAACCTAAAATGATTTCAGTTTTAAGAAAGTTTGCATTTTATCTGATACGTTTCTTCTCAGATATGTTCTATATAATTACTTATACTGACATTAGGTAACCAAATCGTAAATTTATTAAAAAACTTTTGGAAAAGTCCTTTGTAGTTTGCAGACAAGAGCTTTTTTATTTAGTTAGTTAATTCTTCTTTATTATAAATTTAATTTTGTATTACAAGTGTTTAAAGAATATGAATAATACTAGAACATATGACCGTGACTTCATGTCGCTTCATATAAAATCAGTGTAGAAGCAACAGTCACCTATAGACAATTTTCTGTTTATTTAATCGTATATCGTATATAAACCGTATCTAATGTTATTCAAAAACTAAGTTATATAAAGAATATAAATTCAGACAATCTATAATATTAATAGGCAAGGCGATTTCTTGTGACCGATGTAAGTTTCACAGTTTTACCCCGATTTTGACAAAAAATTTATCATTTGAAAAGTATTTCTTTTTAGCTGTTACCCAGATTTACAAATTTCATCGTCTGGAATATTTTTTTGGAGTTATGATCGTTTAAAGTTGCTACTAACACATACATAAAATTACACAATGCAATGTGTGTGTTTTTAAATTTGTTGATGTGTTGAGTTTGTTTTCTTCATTTAGAATAAGTTGAATTGCGAAGCATACCTTTAGGGTCTTTATTAAATGAAAAAAATAAATTTCCTAGAATTTTCACTCGAATTTCGAACGCTGGAATCTGCTAGTATATATGAAAGAAGTATGTAACTCTATTCAACATATACCAGGCAACAAGGAATAATCGAAGAGTTCAATCTCTGTTCATAAACTTTGCTTAGAAACATTTTTTTAAATGTTAGAAGTCGTAGTTAGAATTATAGATATTTGTTTGCTTCTATACGATGTCTGACAGATAATTTAACTATATTGTAAACTGTTCAGAACTTAACATAATTATTTCAAACCTAAAATGATTTCAGTTTTAAAAAAGTTTGCATTTTATCTGATACGTTTCTTCTCAGATATGTGCTATATAATTACTTATATTGACATTAGGTAACCAAATCGTAAATTTATTAAAAAACTTTTGGAAAAGTCCTTTGTAGTTTGCAGACAGTTAATTCTTCTTTATCATAAATTCAATTTTGTATTACAACAGCCGAATTCATAACCTTTTTAGCAGTCTCTTAGCAAGTGTGTTATTTACAATACACTTGTTAAATTCATTCTAAAGAACTGTCAAACACTTGCTAAACATGAGATGAAATGCCAACCTATTTGCATAAAAATAAATGGCGTCACAAAATTCAGAGTTGAAAAAGTTCATATCGGGGGTGCTATATTTATATGGGGACTAGGTCAAAAAATGCACCGATCCTGACCATATTTGGTAAAGTCACTTATATTTTGAAAAAATATATACAAACAAAATTTCAAAAATCTGTGCAATATTTTTGTTTTTTGATAGATTTAAGTGAAGATCGGGAAGCAACTCTATATGTGGCCTATAACTAAGTATTGTCCTATAGGGATAATTTTTGGACTACTGATTAATGGATATAATAAACACATACAAACCCAATTTGACTGAGATCTATATGACAATTTGGATCTTATGCCAATTTATGTCGATTTCATAGGGTCTATTAAAATTGTGATTTATATTTTTAATTAAAAAATCTTTATTTATTATATGTACAATGTTTATGTTTTTAAAGGAAAAAATTCTGAATGAAGAAAATTAAATTTTCAATATGAAGTTAAAATACAAAATAACTATTTATAAACATTTATCAAATACGCAAGTGTATTTACTCAAAGTGTGTTATATTTAATATTCTCAACACTCCTCCTCAATTGCGAATCAGTAAATGTTGCTTTTATGTCTAAAAACTTCAAGTTTAGCGCTTGATAATGGTTTTGTTCTGCTATCATTCCTTCTGAAGGACAATATTTACAATCTATAACTTTCTTATCTACATAATCCTTTACAAAATGAAATTTAGTATCAATATGTTTAGAACGATTACTTAATTTTTCTTCTTTAATCAAATTTAAGCAACTCCGATTATCTTCATATATTAATTTGAGGTGATAACACATATGCTTTAGAACCAAATATATAAAAATTTCCTATATCAGGCTTGCGGTCTTCCCACCTTTCATAAGGAGTACATGGAATGGAAGAGGTAACTAATATATTTTGTAAATAATTAGACCACATAATGGCTTCTCCCCAATAAATTTTAGATAAACCAGCTTCTTCAAGAAGACAACGAGCCATTTCAACAAGATAACGATTTTTCCTTTCAGCCACCCCATTTTGCTGTGGGCAATATGGAATTGTAAATTGAGATTTGATACCATAAGATTGAAGCATTTCAATCATCCTTTTTGATTTATATTCAGCTCCGTTATCGGATCTAATGCATTTTGGAACTTTACCAAATTTGTTCTTAACCATTTCAATATAAATTTTTTCATATTGAAAACTTCAGACTTTTCATTCAATAGAAAAATAATAGTATAACGGCTGAAATCGTCTATTAATGTAAGAAAATATCTCTTTCTGCCAGGAGTTGTCGTCTGCATAGGACCACACATGTCGGTATGAATTAATTCAAGAACTTCCCCAGTTTTAGACTCTGATTTTTTAGAAAATGGTTTTCGAGTTAATTTACATTTAATACATACTTCACAGGGTTTTCGGATACCACAATCGATAATATTAAAATCGTTTACAAGCTTACCATTTTGCATATATCTTACTGCATTTATATCTCTATGTCCAAATAATTTATGATAAAAATGTTGACAATGATTAAGATTACAAGTTGTAACTAGAGCTTCTTCACACTGTTTGGTTTTCAAATGGTACAAATTATTTACACAATCTGCAATACCAATTTCAGCATTATTATTATTCATATCAATAATTTTGCAACTTGAACCAAAAAATATAACTTTGTATCCATTTATAGATAATTTCTTTACTGACAGCAAATTTCCCTTAAACGATGGAATGTATAATACATCATTAATGGTAAGAACTACTTCGGTTCCTTTTTGATTTAATAATTTAATTTGACAAGAACCTTTACCAGCAGAAAAAACGACATCACCATTAGCAACCGTTACTTTTTCACGCCAGGATAAATTAATATTTGTAAATTCTTCTTTTTTACTGCAAATATGACAAGTAGCACCAGAATCAACTATCCATACACCTTGTTCACAATTTATATTAAAACATGAGTTATCACACGCTTCAGTACTTTTAGCAACTTTGGCATTATGTTTAATATTCGGTTTATTTTTTAATTTCCAACAATCTTTACGAATATGACCCACACCACTACAATAATGGCACACAATCTTCTTAGGATTAGTGTTTGAATTAAATTTATATTTGTTTGTAGTTTTGAATACAGAATCGATTTCAGATAGTCTCTTCCTTTGTTTCTCATCTTCTTCAAGCAATTTATTTTCAACCAAAGTCATTGTTAGATCTTTTTCATCTCTTACCTCAAGAGCAGTGATTAATGTGTCATATGTACCAGGTAAACTACTTAATAACATCGAAATTATCCACGATTCAGATATCTTCTCACCAAGTGATTGCAATTTTGAAAACATTAATTTCATTTGACTGATGTGTTTATCCATATAATCTCCTGGTTGGAGTTTTAATTTACAAATTGATCTCATAAGCTTTACCTTATTACTTAGTGTTGACTTTTCGTGGTAAGATTTTAATATGTTCCTAGCTTCTTTGGCATATTTACAATTGGATATTCGAAAAATCTCGGATTCTTCCACTGCCAAACCAATTAAAATAGATGCTTCAGTATCACGTTCAAGCCATTTAGCATCAGGTTGTCCTGGAATTTCCTTCTCAATAACGTCCCAAACCTTCCCTTTTTTAAGTACTAATTGCATTCGATATTTCCATAATTCGTAATTATCACGATTAAGCTTTGTAATCAAAAGTTTTGCGTCAGCCATTCTGCACTTTAGGATACAACGCTATTAACTTTTATGGGTTATGATGAACAGTCTAAAGGGTTGCGTTTTGTTGATACAAGCACTAATAAAGTTACTATAAGCAGAGATTTTAAATTTGTATCTTTGAATACTGTCATTAAGTTGAAGGATGTAAATAATTCACTTCAGAATAACAAACCTTTTTAAATTAATGTTTTTACAAAACGTTCATGTGATGTTAATGATACCTTCTGATTCTTATTGCAGTATTAGCTCTGACCTTGAATATTTTGTAAATGATAATCCAGTTGCAGGAGACTCTCAAGATACTGTATGGGGACTAGGTCTGAACATAGACCGAATTTCACCAATTTCAATAGCGTTCATCCTGTGGCAGAAGCTTACATACCAAATTTCAAAATATGTTCACATTTGCGACCTGTAGAGTTTGATTACAAGGTTTACATGGAAACACAGACGGACGGACGGACATCGCTAAATCGACTCAGAAAGTGATTCTGAGTCGATCGGTATAATAAAAGGTGGGTGTAGGTCAAATATTTTTGGTAGTTACAAACATCAGCACAAAGTCATAATACCCTGACCACGTAGTGGCATAGGGTACAACATAAGTAAATTTCTAATTTACCCTATGTGTTTTAAGAGACCACTTTTCGGAGTTTGAGCGAAGATGATAGGCCAATGCTTAATCATTATAATAAGCAAGAATAACGAATGGTTTTAAAAATATTTTTATACCCTATACCACTATGTGGTTTGGGTATAATGACTTTGTGCTGCTGTTTGTAACAACCAAAAATATTTGATCTACACCCATCAGAATCACTATCTGATTCGATTTAACGATGTCCGTCCGTCCGTCCGTCCGTCTGTGTGTCCATGTAAAGCTTGTAATCAAACTGCAGGTCGCAAATATGAGTATATTTTGATGAAATTTGGTATATAAGCTTTGATCGGCCATAGCATAAATGATATTGAAACTGGTGAGAATCCGTCCATGTTCAGACCTAGCCCCCATACAAATGACCCCTATGAAATCAACATATGTTGCCATAAGATCCAAATTATCATACAAATCTTAGTCAAATTGGGTTCGTATGCGTTTATTACATCCATTAATGAGTAGTCCAAAAATGATCCCTATGGGACAACTCTTAGTCACAGGCCCCATATAGAGCTGCTTCCCGATCTTCACTTAAATCTATCAAAAAAACAAAAATATTGCACTGATTCTTCTCAAATTTTGTTTCTATATATTTTTGGAAAATAAAAGAGACTTTCCAAACATGATCAGGATCGGTCCATTTTTGGACCTAGTCCCCATATAGATATAGCATCCAATATGAACTTTTTCATATCTGCAGCCAAAAAAATTAATAAAAATCCCACTCAAATTTAGTTTATGCTTATCTACTGTATCCAGTTAGTTGGGCCTAGGGGATGGGGTCTCTAAACGCATGGTATAGGGTATCGTATAGTGGGTCTAGACCGACTATAATTTTCTTACTAGTTTTTTTCAGAAACAGAAATTACCCTGAAAGGTAATATAAAAATGCTGTAATCCCCTATAACTAACCAGTTTTTTTTCATACCTTAATCTAATAAATATTTACACGAAACCCATATTCTAGCTAGTAGAGGTGCGGAGCAAGCCTGAACAACATATAGCAAGCTGTATAACTAAC
The DNA here is from genome assembly GCA_963682025.1 of Cordilura impudica. Classification (NCBI taxonomy): domain Eukaryota; kingdom Metazoa; phylum Arthropoda; class Insecta; order Diptera; family Scathophagidae; genus Cordilura; species Cordilura impudica. The sequence continues at coordinate 130,657,254 of OY821519.1, forward strand.
TCTTTACAAAGTTCTGACTTTAGTCGTTACATCATTTTCTACCCTCAACACATACTTTTCGCCACAACTGATAGGAGTATCCTTTTAAAAATTATAACAGTTTTGTTTAACTCACCTTTAGTTGCGGCCTCAATGGCAACAATGCAATAATCCACCACGCCCAAGCCGGACCATCGGCTATTGTTTCCCAACTATCTTCAACCATTGGCATTTCACCATAACTCTGCAGAATTTCATGCTTCAAGTCCTCTCCTAAACTTTCATACCATTGTATGGCTTTGGACAGAACAACATCATGCATTTTACAAACATATGATAAATGCTCATTTGGTATAGTCTCGTCTTGGATGTATTCCACTTTGGCCGTTTCGTAGCCATCCTTCTCATTACGGGCCAATATTTTGAAACGTTTACAACCGATGGTGCTCAGAATAGAACAACCATCGCCCAGTAAAACACAATCTCGTATATCCAATATGCAACCATAATCATAATAGCGAGATTTCCCACTGTGTGGTTGAACAATACCAAATTGCTTTTCACCCGATTCTACAGCTCTTCGTACCATCAATCTGTAGCGTGGCTCATAGACAAACAATGGACATGGTACATAGGGAAATGCTGTGGTACAAATGAAAATCGGTACGGATGGTTCCATTACCATTTCTTGGCGAAAACGTTTATTATAGCTATCTGGAATGAAACGTTTCATAGCGGCCTCGAGAAATCTGGTAACAGGTCTCTTGGTTAACGATAGTGGCACAGGAGATGAGGCACCTTGATATACATTAAGGCTGGGTTCCACTAAGGCTGACATACAGAGCGGACAAGATGAGGTATAGTCCATGCAGCGATCCAAGCACACTAAACAATAAGTGTGGCCACAAGGTGTTACAACGGGTTTCCAGAAAGTTCGACAACATAAAACACAATCAAAATCACTGGCATCTATAAGCGAAGGAGTGACAGCTGCTAATTGTTTAGCTAAATATTCTGGTGATGATGCAACTTCTGAAAGATAAAAACAAATTTTTATTTACATTTGCATTGTCGAGAATTCCCTTAAGCTTCACTTACTTTTCAGTCTCACTATCTCCTGTTGCATGCGCTCCATAACATTACGAAATTGACTACTACACCTGGCACTCTCCACATCTATGGTGGGTAATAGTTCAGTTTCTTTTTGCATCCATTTTCGTCGAAAATGTTTGCGTGACGTTTGTCGTTTCAATTCCAGTTCGTATTTCTTGTCAATACTGGCATACGTTGAACGTTTATCGGCACAACTTAAAAAATCCGTACATGCCAAGACATCCTCATCAGTGAGTATATCACATTCTTTGCCATAGTTGGCCGATAAGAAGTCATCATCTTCGTAGGGATTTATAGATTCTTCTTCTTGCTTTTGTACTGTATTGCTGAGCAGAGTCATATTTTTCCGGCGTAATCTATGTTCGGAGTAAACACTGTAAGGTGCCTTTGAACGCAGAGTAGCCAAGTCCAATTTAATACATTTTGGAGTTTGGGATAAAAGTTTTTGAAGAATCTGGAAAATTGAAAAATGAGAATAGAGCGGTTAATTTTAAAATATTTAGATCAAAACAAGGGGCGTTTTGAAATTATTTAGAAATTTTCCATGTATTCAAAAATTTCTATCAAAAATGTCAAATAACACTGTACAACAATTTACAGAAACATGAAAATCCCGTAGTGCTTCATAACGTTTTTTTAATGACTTAGAAGTCGCTGAATCTGAATCTAAGTCAGGTAGGATCACTTCAGGTTTTTGTGGTACAGGGGAGCAAGTCCAAAGCCCCCACTGCTGACTGAACTAAGAAGGAGCGTCTGAGAGGGTTACTATATAATAGAATCCTATTACTTTTTCGGACCCTCTTTAAAAATTTTATGATTTTGTATAACTTTATAGAAGAAATATTTTTTTTTTTGTTTAGATAAATAGTACATGCTATTATGAGTATTTTTATATTTCTGGTTTCACGCTGCAAAAAAATATTGTTTTTTTTAAATTTACATGTATTTTAATTGGACCAAATATTCCAAGTCAGGGTGAAAGTACTAGGCAAATATAGTAAAACCTCCAAATAGTTAAGCGTTCTAAGGCCAAACTTTTTTTATGGAATTTTATATTTTCAGTAAATCAAATTGCACTAAATTTTTTCGAATGAAATCTTTAAAAAAAAATTAATTTTTCACTTTTTTAAATAACATAAAAAATCCAAGTTATTCACTTATTACTGGCAGAGTCCAGCCCTCGAAATTCGAGTGCAAATTCTGGGAAATTTTATTTTTTCATTTATAAAGGTATGCCAATAAATTTTAGACAATTCAGAATTCAACACAAATTTAAGAAACACACACACAGCATTGTATAGTTTTTTATTTGCAGCAACTTGAAATAAATTTTACTCCAAAAAAAAAATGTACTAGATGGTGCACATCTGTAAATATGGTGAACATCTGCAAAGATATACCGTTCAAATGGTATATTTTTTTTGTCGAAATCGGTAATTTAAGGTGCATCGAATGCTATATTTATATGGGAACAAGGTCGAAAAATGGACCGGTCCTGACCATATTTGGTACAATCACTTCTTTTTTGCAAAAATGTATACAAACCAAATTTGAGGCGGTTACAAAAAAGCTGAGCGTAATCGAAAGATGAAACTAGAGTTTGCAAGAAAATACCGCCATTGGAGCGCTGTAGAACAGAACACAGTACTATTTTCCGATGAAACAAAAATTAGTGTGGTCTCTCCCGATGAAAAAAATATGTTAGCGGTCCAAAGTCGAAAGAATTTGATCCAAAGTACACACGGCCGACATTGATGGCGGAAGATGTTCCATCATGCTTTGGAACTGTATAAAATTGATTGCTTTAGGGACAAGTTCCAATATGGAAGACATAAACGGAAGACATAATGATGCCTTATGTTGACAAGAATATGCCGGTAACGTGGATATTTCAGCAAGATAATAATCCGAACCATACGGTCCTACAAATCGTTTGTAAAAGATAAGTATTTTTGATAATCTCTACACCGAAACAAGATATTCCAAATAACGAATGTGAAAATTTGGTGGCTTCGGTGCCTCGCAAATGTCGATAACAAAGGTTTCGCAACAAACTAATTCTTTTTTTTATTAATAAATATTTGTTCTTTTAACTCACTTTATTTTAACTCGTAGTGTCTGTGTGTCTGCTGAAAAAGCTTTGGATTAACTTTTATCCCTTTTCCCGTGATCCAATCGAGTTGAAACTTTGCAGACAGTCTCGTGGCATTAAAAAAATTGAATTGTAGTATAGTTTTGGATTTTTCGAAATTTTAACGGTTCTTTTATTTTCAGTCAATCAATTATTTAATTACATGATGGTAAACTAAATTTACAGAGAAAGGTAGTATAATAAAAACTTGGATTTTATGGGTCAGTTTGTAATATATCGCACGTGTCCTCTAAAGTGAGACAACTCAAAATTTTTCAATTTTCACTTTTTGCAAGAAAACGATACACAGTAGTCATATCTATCCGCTGTAAAAATGTTACATCGATTTGTCTAGTCTTTCGCAAAAAAAAAAAAAAAAAAAAAAAAAATACAGTTGTAACCCTCTTTGTGTTATAAGAGTAGCTTCTTCAGAATCCACTAAAAAGACATATTTTGAGTTCCACCCAAAAAACTTGTTATTTTTGATGATCACTGAAAAAATCGCAAAAACAACTACTGTTGTATTCTTATTATTCGCAATTCTTTACAATGAAGCAACTGTTTTTAAATTTGGTAGTAAATGTTAAATAAAAACGTTTTCTGCCTCTACTGCAAATTTGTAAATTTTGAGTTGACTCACTTTAGAGGTACAGGTGCGATATATTGAAATTATGGGCACAACCTTCTCAATATTGTTTTATTTGATACAATTAGCATTTATTAATCAAGATAAGGAATCAAAGAAACTAATCTAATTGTACCAAAATCGTAGTACATTTTGTTTAATTTGCTTGCAGCACCCATATTAGCTTTGTGGTCCTAATAAGTTGTAGTATGTTTCTTTTCCTAATATGAACTTTTTTCAACTCAATGGCAGGTCTTTCAATTTCATGTATGTATGTACATTAGGGGTACAGCCATTTTTTTTCGAATTTCAAGACGTGCGGGTCGGATTATTGTGACACTGGATCAAAAACTTTAGTGCGCAAAATTTGAGCCAAATCGGACAATGCTTTTAGGACTCGCATTGAGTTCAAAATTCAAATATGAATTTATATGTAAAAATTATCAAAAAAAATCATTTTTCACAAAAAATTTTGATAATAATAATTGCGTTTCAATAATATTAATTAATAAAACAACAAAATCTATTATCGGTTGAAAAACAGTCAAGTTATATAAAGTTCCCCAGGCAATAAATGTGCCGCAGACCACTTGATTAAGAAAATCGAGCTCACATTTTTAGACATTGAAATAGTTTACAAAAACACTTTTTTTGCATTTTTCTCATCTGAAAATGATCTCATGTAATGTACTTTGCCTCTCGTCTATTGCTATGTCGTTCTAAATTTAATGTCAAAACGGTACGTATTTTTTATCACTATTTCAAATCTCCAATTTTACTTTTTCAACAATTTTGTTTAAGAAATTTTCCGAAATCAACGATTAAACTTTAAGGTCTTATTAACAAAATACATGTGATTGAAAATGCCAAATATTGTTGGTATCCTGTTCTTAATTTGGTGAGGGCAGCGTTTTTATTTCAGCGGATTTGAAGAAAAATGTGATTTTTCATAATTTTTCAACAGTTAGGCTACATCTTTTTGGTGTTTTCATATTTCAAATATCATTTGTCAAAATATTATACTACTTGATATAAGTTCTCAATTTTGTAAATTAAGGTTAAATTGAAACACCATAAACTGTCCGTCTTTAAGGTCAAAGGTAAAATTTAAGGAGATTTACATTGAAAAAAGTCGAAATAATATATGTATATTTGTGGAAGGATTTCGATAAAACTTGTTGATAATATTTCAGTGATTGTAGAAAATAATATCCTAGACTTATTTTCTGAAATTAACCCGTGGGGTACTCAAAATGTGTCCTGGTTTTTTTTTTCAGAACACCTCACACCTCAAAATTGGCCCAATTTTTTTTTTCATACAAACCGCTGTCACCCCAATGTACATGTATATAAGTAATTTCAATTTATTTTTATTTTTTCATTTCTCGATACTAATTGGGATAGTCTTCATTTCTATTTGATATTGTCAAGATTTGAAAGTGTAGTTTCTTTTGCATAATTTGTTTATAAGGCAGTAGTATGCCCGGTCGCACTTTGCTACGACTTAGCGAGACTTATTGACATGTTTCATATCCTAATCAATTTTTCTTACGAAGTTTGTGTTGTGCTATTAAAATATTTTATATAATTTATTTAAAATTTTTGTATTTCAATGCTTCAGTGCAACATATATCAAATAATTCGGCGTCCTACTCGGGAGCAAGGTACATAGGTAGCTGCCCATGAGAATAACATGGATCTTCCAAATTAAATTTGGCAACACTTAACTATTGGCCTTGAATTTAGAATATCATTTCGGCACTTTTTTATTTTTTAGCGATTTTTGTATTTAGCGATTTTTGGTTTCGCCCATTTTTGATCTGGAAGATTTTTGTTTTGGCTATTTTTATTTTTCGCGTTTTTATATTTTGACGATTTTTCATTTTGGCGGTTTTTAATTTAGGCGATTTTTGACTTTGGCGATTCTGCCCATATTTTCGACGACTTCTCACTTTAATAATTATTGTACTTGTCAAAAGTTTCAAGACTGTCGCTTTGGTAGTATTTGATATTTTTTGTATAGGAGTTGCCACGCCCATTAACTCCATCCCGCCCAATTTTTATCGGACTACTCACATTAATATCTGATGGGCTCTTGTAATGTGTCAAGGATTTCCCTTCTATAGTAAGCCAGTTATATATTATATATTTACTTTGTATGGACGGTACCACGGCCACTGCTCCGATCACGCCAATTTTTTTTCGACCAATGAACATGAATATCTTATGGCCTTGCGCAAAGTCCCAAGGCTTCACCATTACAGTACTTCAGATATATGACATTTTATATTTACTTTGTATGGGAGGTGCCACGGCCATTGGTCCGATACCGCCCATTTTTTGTCCGACTACACACATTAATAACAGATGATCTCAGACAAGTCTGCAAATCTGTCTCTGTCATAGTGCTCAAGAGATATAAGATTGAATTATTTTGTATGGGAGGTGCCACGCCCACTTATCCGATCCCGCCCATTTTTGATATAAATGATGGGTGACATCTCACAAACTTGCAAAGCTCGCTCTGTCATATTACTCAATATACATGATATTGAATGTTTACTTTATATGGGAGGTACCACGCCCACTAAAAATATGAAAAAATTTTATAGACTATGCCCATCCTTAAGGACCATTCTAAATATTAGAACTAACATTTTTAAAATCAAATGAGTTGTTAAAACAAACAAACACATATTACCTCTATATTATATTAGTATAGATTTGTAACAACAATACCCAAAGAAGTTGTTCCCTATAGCATGTTCAGACGGCAAAATGAACACTTGATTCGCTCTCTTAATCACGATTGTGAACCTTGGGGTTCAGACGAGTGTTCTTGTTTCATTTTAATGTTTATATTTTGTGTGCATATATTTGAAGCCATCCTTCTACACTTTACGTTTCACTATTTAATTTTTCCCATTTTTATTTGAACTAGCAGATTCCAGCCCTCGAAATTCGAGCGCAAATTCTAGAAAATTTTATTTTTTCACTAAGTAAAGACCCTAAAAGTATGCTAATCAATTATAGCCAATTCACAAATCCACACAAAAAACACTAATTTTTATTACAAACACAAACAAATTTAATAAACACACACATAGCATTGTATAATTTTATGTATGTGTTAGTAGCAATTTTAAATGCAATTTACTCAAAATATGGGAAAAAATTTAAAAATCTGTAAATCTGCAAATCGGCTAAAAAGAAATACCTTTCAAATAATATACATTTGGTCAAAATCGGGATCAAAAGGTAGAGCAAACATCAGTCACAAGAAATCGCCTAGCCTATTAATATTATAGATATACATATGTATGTAAATATATATTATACCCTATACCACTATGTGGTTTGGGTATAATGACTTTGTGCTGCTGTTTGTAACTACCAAAACTATTTGACCTAGACCCATCTTTTATTATACCAATCGGCTCAGAATCACTTTCTGAGTCGTTTTAGCGATGTCCGTCCGTCCGTCCGTCTGTGTGTCCATGTAAACCTTGTAATCAAACTACAGGTCGCAAATATGAATATATTTTGGAGAAATTTGCTATATAAGCTTCTATCGGCCATATGATGAACGCTATTGAAATTGGTCCATGTTCAGACCTAGTCCACATACAAATGACCCCTGTGAAATCGACATAAATTGCCATAAGATCCAAATTATCATATAGATCTTAGTAAAATTGGGTTTTTATGTGTTTATTGTATCCATTAATCAGTAGTCCAAAAATAATCTCTATTGGACAATTCTTAGTCATAGGCCCCATATAGAGCTGCTTCCCGATCTTCACTTATATCTATCAAAAAAACAAAAATATTGCACAGATTTTTCTCAAATTTGGTCTGTGTATATTTTTTCAAAATATAAGTTTCTTTACCAAATATGGTCAGGATCGGTCTATTTTTTGACCTAGTCCACATATAAATATAGCACCCGATATGAACTTTTTCATATCTGCAGCCACAAAAATTAATAACAATGCTCCTCAATTTGGTTTTTGCTTATCTTCTATATCGAGTTATTTGGACCAAAGAGATAGGGTTTCTAAACCATGGTATAGGGTATCGCATGGTCGGTCTAGACCGACTATAATTTTCTTACATGTTTCAATTTGTTAAATGATTCTATTTATTTTATTGCACAGAAGAATTTTTTGTTTTTTCTTTGTTCATATATTTTTGATAGCTAGTTCAGATAAACTAGCGATAATTTTTAATCAAAATTGGAGATGACAGTCAATTTTTCTAGGTTCACAACTAGGTTCAAAATGAACCAAGTAGATTCGCTCTCAAAATCATGTAGATTCTATCATAATTGGGGAGCGAACCGTGAATGAGAGAGTGAACCGCGAATCTTGCTGTCCGTGTGAACACAACATTAGAAGAAATGAAAAACAGATTCTTTTACAGACTTAATTTGTTTTATGGGACATTTAAATTGAAATTTTACGACTTTTTATTATTCGTACAAATAATTGAGTTGTTATTCCGTATTATAAATATTGGCTAAATAATGCTTTTTTAACTTACTTTTGTGAGATCATGTTGAAATAATTCTGTACTGCTGAGATTTGATGATTTATCCATACCAATGGCCAAACATATTTCATATAAAGCTTCCTCGTAACGACATAAATCGCTTAAAGCCAAAGCACGTAAATAGTGACCCTAAAAATTGTTCAAAAGAAAAGAAAAGAAAAAATTAAATAAATCCATAAAATATGATTTATTAAATAAAAACCATACAAACCTTAGCTGATATATAGCGAGCCTTCAAAGCATTATCCACATCTGCCAGTGAGCTCTGGTAATGATTCATTTTTCTTAAAACTTCAGCGCGTAGCAAAAGGCTTTTAAAATTTGAAGGTGCTAAAATTAAAATAAAAAAATTTATTTTTTAATATTTAATCTTTATTTTATTTAAAAAAAAATATATAATACAACATAAATCTTAAATATACAAAAGGAATTAAAAAATATTTCAAATAATTATATGTATTTGTCACAAAAACTGTCAAATCGTTAGTAATAACTGACAGGCGCACACTTCTATCGTTTTATCTTTATTTTCGTTTAAAATTCAAAAACTAGAAAACTTAAATTTCCATTTATTTTCATAAACAACACACAAGTATATGACGCCACAGTCGTTTGAAATATTCGTAATAGAAACTGAAACATTTTTTTTTTTTTGAAATTATGAACAAGTAGATGATTTTAAGTGTCTCTACACCACCTGTGCTTGCGAAAAATGACATTTTAATGACTAATACTATTTTTTTTTTTTAAGATTTTCTATAATAAAGCTTATTTTAAAATAATTTCTGATTAGTTATAATTTTTAGTGTTGAGTGAGTGCCAAATAAAAATGTTTGTAAATAAATATTTAAAAAAAAATTTGACTTAATGCATATTTTTAATCTCATTTATAATATTTTAATATTTGCTTTGTTTTATTAAAATTTTACTGTTTAGCCGTGCATTCAAAAGTTCAATGTACCGTGTGAAGTCTACATTAATAATGTTAACAACCAAATTATATATTTCCTTAGACATCTTTTTATGAGGCGCCATAATTGCCTGACATGACTGACGACAATATTTTTTTTTTTTGTTTTTAAAGCATTTAAAGCTTTTAAGATATCTGACGATAATTTTATACGTCATCGACACTTATAAGTTTACATTTTAATTGTTTGTTGTTCTTAAAAATATGTATATAGAAACAAACAAATTTTTATAAATTATTCGGTCTCGATATCAAAATTAGCATATTTTGTTTTAAAAAAAGATGTCATCAATATTCTGAAAGATAGATTAGACGAGTAAAGCCCTATAAGCAAAAGCTGTAAAAACAAGTAAGAGTGTTAAAATCGGTTGTGCCAAATCTTTGCTACCCTCCACCTGTGTCTTAAAGTCAATATAAAAACCAATTTTGAGTACCGCTACCTTTTAAAACTTTAAATTCGAATAACAATGTTAATTTAAGGATACCATTTAAAAAGGGGGTACTTTTTAATAAAGGGTATTTTTAAAAAAAAGTGTAATTTGTTTAAAAAAGGATACTTTTTTTTTTATACAAGAGTACTTTTATAAAAAGGTACTTCTTTCAAAAAAGGGTAGTTCTTTAAAAAGAGTATTTTTTATACCCTATACCACTATGTGGTTTGGGTATAATGACTTTGTGCTGCTGTTTGTAACAACCAAAAATATTTGACCTAGACCCATCTTCAATTATACCGATCGAATCAGAATCACTTTCTGAGTTGATTTAACAATGTCCGTCCGTCCGTCCGTCCGTCCGTCTGTGTGTACATGTAAAGCTTGCAATCAAACTGCAGGTCGCAAATATGAATATATTTCGATGAAATTTGGTATATAAGCTTTTATCAGACCTAGCCCCCAAACAAATTACCCATATGAAATCGACATAAATTGCCATAAGATCCAAATTGTCATATAGATCTTACTCAAATTGGGTTTGTATGCGTTCATTACATCCACTAATGAGTAGTCCAAAAATGAGCCCTTTGACCCCATATAGAGCTGCTTCCCGATTTTACTTAAATCTATTAAAAAACAAAAATATTGCACTGACTCTTCTCAAATTTTGTTTGTACATATTTTTGCAAAATACAAGAGACTTTACCAAACATGATCAGGATCGGTCCATTTTTGGACCTAGTCCCTTTATAGATATAGCATCCGATATGAACTTTTTCATATCTGCAGCCAAAAAAATTAATAAAAATCGCACTCAAATTTGGTTTCTGCTTATTTTCAATGTCCAGTTAGTTGGGCCTAAGAGATAGGGTTTCTAAACGCATGGTATAGGGTATCGTATAGTCGGTCTAGACCGACTATAATTTTCTTACTTGTTTAAATCTGGTTCTTTAAAAAACGCTATTTTTAAAAGTATTTTTTATGGAAAAGGATACTTTTACAAAAAAGGTACTTTGTTACAATGATAGTATTTAAAAAAAAAATGTTTTTTTAGAAAGTACTTTCTATAAAAAGGGTACTTTTTCAAAAGGGGCACTTTAAAAAATATATACCTTTGGAGGAAAAGTACTTTTTAAGGAATAATTTTTTTTCTTTTACATTGAGGGTTTTTTTTTATCGTTAACGTGATAACAATAAAAAAAAATATCTAGTAATAATTCCTTAGGCTAATGTGATACGTGCAGTATAAATATACACACCCTCATGAATCAAATGCCATAACTACAATGACTGCAACAATAAGACAAATTTTAACATATACATATCTTAAGTTAAAGAACAAACACATTGAATATGTTTACTTTTTCAAGACTTTTATCACATTTTCGTTTATATCTCGTGACCTGTTGGACCAATTTTGATTATTTTAAACATAAGGGCCTTCGAGATATTAGTAAACGATTTTATGTAAAAACGAAACCTATAGCTTAGTTATTGAGGGTGTGATCGTTATTTTCACAAACAGACGGACAGACAGTTATCGCTAAGTCAACTTCTCTTGTTATAAGGATCAAGAAAATATGTGGTTTTAGGGGTCTCCGGAATTTATTTCGATGTGTTACAAACTGAATGACAAGCCTATATATACCCTCTGCACAGTGATGTGGAGGGTAAAAAAAATAGAAAACTATCTTCACCGCGAAATATATGTAAATATGGGTACGTTCGTAAATGCACTAAATTTGTGCATCATTGTGGCAGTTATGCCAAGTTTTGTTGCTGATGCGTGATCAGTTGTTGCAGATGCCTTGTTACTGCTCAACAATTGCACAGAGTTTGCTTTTTAGAACGTTTTGCAAAAGATAAAAAACATGTTCACCACAATAACATTAACAAATATTATTGAAAATCTTGATCCTAAAAAGGAGAACTTTTTGATAACTTATAATAACAACAGAATTAAAAGAAAGATGAAATGACTTTTGGTTATTAAAATTAAATTAAAACGAAAAAGAAGGTGGATTCCTAAAATAAAAAATTACTTTGAAATAATAAAACGATATTATTTAAATTTGTATTAACAATTTTTATATAAAGCACTAATTACTCCTCCATTCTGCACCAATGTTTAATTTTTTTTAAGCTTCGCGCTCTATTGCATCAGTAATTAAAATGATGCCATAGTTGCAATAATTTGCGGCAGCACTGTCAATTGTTTGCATAAAAAAACTTTCGACGTAAATCAGTGCTGACAAGTGATGCTTTTTTGAACGTTTTACTTTTATTATGCTGCAGTGATGCATAACTACTGCATTTACGAACGTACCCTAACATTAAGTAGATGACGAAACTATGATTTTTGTGGTACTTTGATTTAATGACATTTATTTAATTAAGGAAAAGTGTAACAACAAATACGTTTGAAGAAAGTTCTAACAAATAAAAATTGTTGATACACAGGAAAAGCGGAATTTGTTGCAACCGCATTGTTTAGTTAAAGTAACTGAAATATTTGTATGATACTGCCCAACTTTTGTTCTCACAACTTAATTTATATTGTAATGCCTAATTTTCATAATATGACATATTCTCTGATATCTAAAAATTGCCTCAACTGACATCTAGTCATTTTCTATCAATTACGTTTTCATTCCATTTCGTAGAAAACTGGCATCTGAAATGAAATTGCCAGCATGTTGGCAATTTGTTTGTGTTTGACAGCCTGATTTTTTGTTCGTTTATAAGATGTCATGTAAAAGTAATGAATAGAAAATTACTAGATGTCAGTTGAGGCAATTGTTTGTTGTCAGCTTATATGACATAGTGAAAACCAGGCATAAAAAATAAATCTGACTATCAAAATTGATACTAATTTTATTTTAGATGTCAAGTGTTGCCATGCAGTGCATGTGACAAAACAATGCAATCTGTTTTAACAATTGACAAAAATTGACATTGAAATTGACATAGGATTTTCACTTTGGCTTTGGTTGCCGCTACATTATCTGTTTTATCTGTGTATTCAGAACTTAAGGAAAAAACAAAAAGAATTTAAACAAAAAGAATATACATAGTTTTTTACATTAAAAACTTTATTCATTACATAGAAAGTTCAGGCGATTTAAATATCAATTTGCTCTAAAGCAAACAACTTACAGAAAATTGAAAAGTTTTAAACAAGAGTCAAATAACATTTTTTTCAACGAAATATATAAAAGCTTTTCTTTGAGGTTGTACTGTTAAGAAAAGTTTTAAATTTTTTTGTTCGTATAACTAAACCTTACAATAATCAATAATTTAACAAAAAAAATGTTATTTAGGAATTAGTTCCAAGGAATTTATTAAAACGAAAGTTACTTAAACTATGATAAGAGCTTTAGAACATTTTCACTTTATAATGACTTTGTGTTAATGATTGTAACTACCACAAATATTTGACCTTTTATTATACAGAGCGACTCAAAATCATTTTCTGAGTCGATTTAGCGATGTCCATCCGTTTATCTATCAATCTGTCTGTGTGTTCATGTAAACCATGTAATCGAACTAAAGAACGAAAATGGGAATATATTTGGATAAAATTTTGTATATAAGATTTTGTTTTTTTTTTTCTCGGGCCAAACTTTTATATGACATTTTATATTTTTTTTTTCCTTAAATAGGTGTTTATTTGCTTAGTTTTTCAGCTACAACTTAAGAACCATCGATGGTTTATCATTTAATTTTTCAGCAATATTGTAGCTTAGGTTTAAATAAATAATTTTTATTAATATATCTATGTAAAAAATGGAATAACAAATATTGATGTATGTTGGATTCAATATTAAAAATACAACTTAACACAGGACTCTATAGACATATGTATGTACATACATTCAGACTTAGTTGAAGATGACACAGAAACAGAATTTTTTTTAAGACTAGTTCCGCGAAGCCGAGTGGCTTGTCTGCAGATTCTAGTTTTTTTTTTTTTTTGGGTCCAGGGATAAGCCGGATTTGGGTAGTTTTTGCAGCGACAGACCAAAGCCTCTGGTGGGAATCGAACCCACGACCCCCGCATGATAGGCGAGCACGCTACCTACTCACCTACCGAAGCGCTTACAAACGTATACATCTCTCCTACTCTTCTCTACTACTACTAATTATAATAACTAGCAGATTCCAGCCCATGAAATTCGAGTGCAAATTCTAGGAAATTTTATTTTTTCATTAAACAAAAAAACCCTAAAGGTATGCTAATCAATTATAGCCAATTCGCAAATCAACACAAAAAACAAACTCATGTTTATTACAAACACATTAACAAAATTAATAAACACACACATAGCATTGTATAATTTTATGTATGTGTTAGTAGCAACTTTAAATGCAATTTACTCAAAATAAAAAAATAATTCAAAAATCTATAAATCTGCAAAACGAATAAAAAGAAATACCTTTCAAGTAATACACGTTTGGTCAAAATCGGGATAAAAAGGTAGAACAAAACAGCGGTCACAAGAAATCGCCTAGCCTTTTAATATTATCGATATGTCCTAAATCCATACTAATATAATGAAGAGGTAATGTGTTTGTTTGTTAGTTTGTAAGAGGTAATATCCGTAACTACTCATTTGATTTCAAAAATGTTGGTTCTAATACTTAGAATGGTCCTTAGGGATGGGCATATGCTATAAAATTTCTTAATATTTTTAGTGGGCGTGGTACTTACCATAAAAAGTAAACATTCAATATCATGTATATTGAGTAATATGACAGAGCGAGCTTTGCAAGTTTGTGTGATGTCACCCATCATTTATATCAAAAATGGGAGGGATCGGATAAGTGGGCGTGGCACCTCACATAAAAAATAATAATTCAATCTTGTATATACTATGACAGAGACAGCATTGCAAACTTGTCTGAGGTCATCTATTATTAATGTGAGTAGTCGGACAAAAAATGGGCGGTATCGGGCCAATTGACGTGGTAACTCCCATACAAATTAAATATAAAATATCATATATCTGAAGTGGTGACAGCCTTGGGACTTTGTGTGAGCCCATAAGATATTCATGTTCATTAGTTGGAAAAAAATTGGCGTGATCGGAGCAGTGGGCTTGGTACCGTCCATACAAAGTAAATATATAATGTCATATAACTGGGGTCGAATCATCGCATTCCGATCGAATTTTTTTGTTTTCCAAAATAAAATACTAAGAGTAATTTTACTCTGTCACAGCTAAAGATTTATGATCCATAGCTAATAGTAAAAGGGAAACGAGGTCTGACGATTGTCCGCCTTCTTTAAATAATAAACCAAAATATGGAATTTCGATTGATTTTACTCGATATCGAATGCGACGATTTGCCCCCTGGTCTGCTATAAAAGGTAAAGCCTTGGCACTTTACACAAGCTTATCAAATATTAATGTAGTCATTCGATAAAAATCGGGCAGGTTGGGATTAGTGGTCGTGGCACCTCCTATACAAAAAAATATGAAGCGGCAGTCTTGTCTTGAAACTTTCATTAATAATCAGTGTGAGTAGTCGTGGAATATATGGCGGAATCGCCTAATTCAAAAATCGCCAAAAATTTAAAAATAAAAACGCCAAAAACAAAAAATCTTCTAAATCAGAAATGGGCGAAATCAAAAATCGCTAAAATCAAAAACCGTCAAAATCAAAAATCGCTAAATTGAAAAACTGCCAAATGATATTCTAAATTCAAGGCCAATAGTTAAGTGTTACGAAATTTAATTTGGAAGATCCATGTTCTTCTCATGTGCAGCTATATGTACCTAGCTCCAGAGTAGGAACGCCGAAAAATTTTATAAATGTTGCACTGAAGCATTGAAATAAAAAAAATTTTACCAAAATTAAATGAAATATTTTAGTAGCACAACACAAACTTCGTAAGAAAAATTTATTATGATATAAAACATGTCAATAAGTCTCGGTAAGTCGTAGCGAAGCGCGAATAGGCATACTAGTGTCTTATATTATTCAAAAAATTTAAAGTAAGGGAGAAATTAATTTTTTTTTTTCATTTCATTCGATACAATTAGTACAACTTGATTTATTGAAACTATTTGCTGAAGAATGGACTGAGAAATCGGATACATTCGTAAATGCAGTAAATTTGTGCATCACTGCGGCAGTTATGCCGAGTTTTGTTGCTGATGCGCGATCAGTTGTTGCAGATGCTTTGTTACTGCTCAACAATTGCACAGAGTTTGCTTTTTAGAACGTTTTGCAGAAGATAAAAAAACATGTTTACCACAATAACATTAACAAATAATATTGAAAATCTTGATTTTAAAAACGACAACTTTTTGTTAACTTATAATAAAAACAGAATCAAAAGAAATATGAAACGACTTTTGGTTATTAGAAATCAATTAAAACGCAAAAGAAATAATAAAACTATATTATTTAAATTTGTATTAACAATTTTTATATAAAGCACTAATTACTCCTCCATTCTGCACCAATGTTTAATTTTTTTTAAGCTTCGCGCTCTATTGCATCAGTAATTAAAATGATGCCATAGTTGCAAAAATTTGCGGCAGCACTGTCAATTGTTTGCATAAAAAAACTTTTGACGGAAATCAGTGCTTCCAAGTGCTGCTTTTTTGAACGTTTTACTTTTATTATGCTGCAGTGATGCATAACTACTGCATTTACGAATGTACCCATCATCAATGGTTCTTGAGTTATAGGTAGCAAAAAAACTAAGCAAAGAAATATCAGGATAAGGAAAAATATAAAAAGTTTCGCCTGAAAACGTCAAATACTTTGAAAGTTTTACTATACTGGACTAGTACTTTCAAACTGACTTTGAAAATCACACCCTCCCAGAATGGCTGTTGCACTGTGTAATTTTACCGAATTCTGGAAATCCCATAATGGACTGAAACACATTGCAGCGGTCTAACATAAGTGGAGTCTGTACGTTAACAGCCCATGTTCCTGATGGAATTTGCTGATTTATTTAATATTTTTTTTATATTCCTCGGAAATTTCACTTTGTGTTTTAAAAATAATATCAGAATTGTTTCTGAAAACTTGAATCACTTACATAATGTTCTTTTTTTTTGTAATAATTTATAAACAGTCTACAAAGGATTAATGAAAATGTAGTTTTTTCTGTTAATATATTCAAAGACAATAAAAGTTTAAGCGATTTTATTTTTGTATTCTCTTTACAACATAAAACTCTGTTGATGTTTGAAGGTATTAAAGTCTCTTTGAATGTTATATACTCTTTCGATTAAGAGTCTTTATCGAATATAATGTTGCTCTTTATATGTTACGCTTATAAACAAATCATAATTACTTAAGAATTTATTTTGTTTGTTCACATATAAGAAATATGAAATAACATTACGCAACGTGTTTTTTTTTTATATAAAAGGCCTAATTTTATTTTTATTACTCGTAACACTGACATTTTTTGCACATTTTTTTTTATTGCATATATGTATATTTTGCAAAATAAATTTAAATTTTTTTTAATAAACATAAAGCAAACGCAATGAAAAACATTACAGTAAACAACTTGAAGACCTTGGTAAAACTGCAAATGAATTTATGTGGTTTTATCAAAATAGGAATTAACATTGAAGTATTTAACACATGAAAATAACAAAAAAAAAAAAAAAAAAATAAAAAAAAATAAAGAAGTTATAGTCGATCAAAGCCAATTATACAATACTCTACACCATGAGTTTGGGGCAAACAATTCAAAAAATCTCGATGTGATTTATATAGCAATACAGGAAGATGGGAATATGAAAATATTGTAAGCATATGAAATTCGGAAGTTAAAGCTATAACCAGGACCTTCATTTATCGCTCGCAATCAGAATTTAACTTTCAGCGCAAAATGTAAGGTGGCCGAGACGTGTTTATTATGTCACCTTAACCAAACCATACATTTATCTTTTTGTTAAAAATAAAAAACTTTTTAATTCATATTAAAGCATCTTTTTTTTAATATTATAAATTCTTTTTAACATATGAGTAATTCCATATCAAACAGTACGATTTCTGGTAAAAATTGAATTCCAGAAATGTTCTACGTTTAAAAGTCTTTAACACGAATCAGGAAAAAGGTATTGACATCTAAATATATTAAGAAAACTACAAAATACCGACCGAGAGGACAACTTTTAATTTTAATTTAATAGTTGCTTAATTTAATTTATATGAAAATTTTTCCTTTCTTTATAATTTCATTTGTTTACTTCATAATGGAGTCAACGGTCTGGCTTGATTACTTGAGCTTCTTGAAGCTCGAGCTGGTCGAGCAGTAAAAACTAACTTTTCATATTTTAAAGTATGTAGTATAACAAATAACTGACGACAAATAGTCATAGTCGTATGTTCTAATGTTAGTCATACTCCTTAAAGAAAAATTGTAATACAAAATTGAAATTAAAATAAAGAACAAATTAACTAACTAAC
Source organism: Cordilura impudica (assembly GCA_963682025.1). Classification (NCBI taxonomy): domain Eukaryota; kingdom Metazoa; phylum Arthropoda; class Insecta; order Diptera; family Scathophagidae; genus Cordilura; species Cordilura impudica. The sequence continues at coordinate 130,675,505 of OY821519.1, forward strand.
TATAACAAATGTATAGCTTTTGAAATCGTTCATGTCCAGGAATTTCATACCTAGATCTATAATATTAATAGGCTAGGCGATTTTTTGTGACTGATGTTTTGTTCCACCGTTTTATCCCGATTTTGACCAAACGTATATTATTTGAAAGGTATTTCTTTTTAGCCGTTTTGCAGATTTACAGATTTTTTAATTTTTTCCCTTATTTTGAGTAAACTGCATTTTAAGTTGCTACTAACACATACATAAAATTATACAATGCTATGTGTGTATTTATTAAATTTGTTAATGTGTTTGTAATAAAAACGAGTTTGTTTTTTGTGTTGATTTGTGAATTGGCTATAATTGATTAGCATACCTTTAGGGTCTTTATTTAATGAAAAAATAAAATTTCCTAGAATTTGCACTCGAATTTCGAGGGCTGGCTAGTTTCACTTAAAGCAGACAGTCCTACTGGCGTGGGAAAACTACTACTCGTAAAATCTCGACAACTTTCCATACAAATGTATGAAATTACGCGCTTCAAAAATGTTTGATATCATTTTAGAAATATTTTTCCAAAAATTATTTTCAAGTCAGTTATACTGATAGATTACTCTTCAGACATATTGAAACTTTCTGATAAAAATTATGGAGTGGGCTAACTACTACTCGAAAAAGATCATCCTCTTTCCATACAAATGTATAAAAATATGTTCTTTGTATATTTTTGGTGGGTATTTGCAAATTTTTTTTTCAAAAACACTACTATTTTAACTTGAATATATGAATAGAGAATCTCTTTTCAAAATTTCAAAGCATTAAAAAAAAATCAGAAATTTTGCAAAACTGTTTTTGTTTCCCTGTCTGTAATCGATTTTCACTTTTTGCAAGAAAACGATACACAGTGTTCATATCTATCCACTGCAAAAATCTTACATCGATTTTTCTAGTCTTTCGCAAAAAAAAAAATACAGTTGTAACCCTGTTTGTGTTATAAGAGTAGCTGCTTTAGAATCAACTAAAAAGACATATTTTGAGTTCCACCCAAACAACTTGTTATTTTTGATGATCACTGAAAAAATCCCAAAAAAAACTTATTATTCGCAATTCTTTACAATGAAGCAACTGTTTTTAAATTTTGTAGTAAATATTAAAAAAAAACGTTTTTTGCCTCTACTGCCAATTTGTAAATTTTGAGTTGACTCACTTTAGAGGTACAGGTGCGATATATTGAAATTATGGGCACAACTTTCTCAATATTGATTTATTTGATACAATTAGCATTTATTATTCATGATAAGGAATCAAATAAACTAATCTAATTGTACCAAAATCGTAGCACATTTTGTTTAATTTGCTTGCAGCACCCATATTAGCTTTGTGGTCCTAATAAGTTGCAGTATGTTTCTTTTCCTAATATGAAGTTTTTTTAACTCAATGGCAGGTCTTTAAATTTCATTATGTACATCAGGGTGACAGCCAAATTTTTTTTTTTTTTTGGAATTTCAAGACGTGTGGGTCGGATTATTGTGATATTTGATCTAAAGCTTTAGTGCTTTCTGGACGCGCATTAAGTTCAAAGTTCAAATATGAATTTATATGTAAAAACTATCAAAAAAAAAAGTAATTTTTTCAAAATAGTTTTGATATTAATAATTGCGTTTCAACTTAATTAATTAATAAACCACAATCTAGAGTAAATTATCTTTTTAATAAAATAACAAAATCTATTATCGGTTAAAAACCATCCAAGTTAGAGTTTCACAGGCAATTAATGCGCCGCAGACCACTTGATTAAGAAAATGGGGCTCACATTTTTAAAGACATTGAAATAATTTACAACAACAACAACATTTTTGCATTGTCCTGATCCCTAAATAATCATATGTAAAGTATTTTGCATCTCGCCTCTTGTTATGCCGTTCTAAATTAATGTCTAAACGGTACGTATTTTTTTATCACTATTTCAAATTTGCAATTTTACTTTTTCAAAAATATTGTTCAAGAAATTTTCCGAAATAAACGATTGAACTTTAAGGTCTTATTAACAAAATACATGTGATTGAAAATACCAAATATTATTGGTATCCTGTTCTTAATTTGGTGAGGGCAGCGTTTTTATTTCAGCGGAATTGAAGAAAAATGTGACTTTTCATACTTTTTCAACTTTTAGGCTACATCTTTTTGGTGTTTTCATGTTTCAAATATTTTTTGTCAAAATATAATACTACTTGATATAGGTTCTCAATCTTGTAAATTAAGGTTAAATTGAAGCACTATAAACTGTCCCTCTTTAAGGTCAAAAGTCAAATTTAAGGAGATTTACATTTTTTTTTTTAACAAAATATCGAAATAATGTATATTTTTAGAAAGATTTTAATAAAACTTGTTAATAATATTTTAATTGTTCAAAAAAATAATATTCTGGACTTATTATCTGAGAGTAACCCGTAGGGTATCCTTGATGTCAAATTGACTCTTTATGAAAATCGATAAATAATTTCTTCATCAGGATTTTTTTTTTTTTTTTTAATAAAACAAATATAATGTATTCATATTCGTTATTTTATGAAAATAAGTAGATTAATTAGTTGTTATATTTAATACAGTATAAACAAATTTGTATATCGAGGGCTTCTATTCAAAAAGTGTTAATAATTATTTTAAAAGAGAGCGTGTAAAACCAATTTATTAATAAGATCTGAAAGCATTTGTCGATCGATTTGCTACAATATCAATTAAGAAATAGTCATACTAATCATGTATGATATCAAAATTAATATTATCAGCCCTGTTCTTGAAACGTTGTTATTTGAATAAGAGTGAATTTAAAATCACATGAATTTTGGGTTTCTTGAAACCACTTTTTTTATTTATTTAATGGAAACATATGTTTGAGTTAAGAACCATATGTTTGAGTTAAGAACATATGTTATCTAGAAACCGAGGTGCCATATGGTTCTTTTTTCAGTTTCACAAAAAAACTTTTAAGTATTTTGTTCATGTTTTTTTTTTAAGTTTATAGAAAAAGTATAAAGAAAAATATTTTCTTTAAAATAACAACTTATTTGTTTATTTAATTGTTTTCGTTCTTCAATTTCATTCAATTAAAAATGACTTTTCTATTTTTAAAAAGTTAGGCATCACCAAAAAAAATTTCGATATTCAAATAAATTGGATTTGACTGGCATCACTACTGTTTCGAACATATGCAAAAAAATAAAAAATATGTGATTTGATGAAAAAATTTTTTTTATTTCCTTTTTTTGCAATAATTTGTGCATAAAGAATCTATGTTTTAATTGAAAAAATTATAATGGAAAATAGATTGTGTAAATAAAAAGTTTTTATTATAGTTATAGAACAGCATCATTGCAAAAAGTGTGTTTTATTAACATCGACCACTTATTACGAGTTTTTTTTTTAATCAGCGCAAAATGTAGACGTTTTCTAAAATCGTTTTTTTCATAAAATTAATCTCTAATTTTTTAAAATAATGACAAGGTTCAATAAAAAAACATGTTAGAGTTTAAATATCAATTAGTTTTTTTTATCTCTTAAGACCTGCTTAGTAGAAAAAAAGGGCATTTGTTTTGATTTCACAAAGCCTTTCTATGTGAATTAAAACGAGAAAAATATTCTTATTGAAATTAGAGAACAGCAAAAAACTCGTAGATTTAATAATTTTTTCATTTACGAGTTTTTTTTTTTGTGATAGTGGTTTCAAGAACAGGGGTGTATATTTGACCGTTATATCAGACAACAGTTTGAAATTAAAAATTAATATTGCTGTTAAATGTAGATAGCACTTCTTGAATATAAGCCCTCGATATACCTTTATATGAATATAATAATTCTGAAAAAAAAAAAATTAAAACTAGGACAGGACACACTTTGGGACACGCGAATTGTATATGAAAAATTTTAAAACTTTTTTATTTCAGAAATAAAATAATTAATTTAAAAAAAAAAATAATCTTATAAATCGTTATCTTTTTGTAGAGATTGTAAATTTGCATTTTTCGAATACTGTTGCCTATAATTTTTACCACCGGTTAAATTAAAAAAAATTAACAAATGGCACAAAAATACAATTTAGCATAATATTGTTTAGAAACCCCTTAGTACCCTTATATTTTAGTTAAGATTTTTATTTTATTAATTAAAAAAAAAAAAAAATCGAGAACCCCACGGGGTAATTTCAGAAAATAAGTCCAGAATATTATTTTTAGAGTTATTTAAATATTATCAACAAGTCTTATCAAAATCCTTCCACAAATATATATTATTTTGATATTTTGTTTTATATAAAGAGGGACAGTTTATAGTGTTTCAATTTAACCTTAATTTACGAGATTGAGAACTTATATCAAGTACTATAATATTTTGATAAAAGATATTTGAAATATCAAAACACCAAAAAGATGCAGCATAAAAGTTGAAAAAGTATGAAAAATCACATTTCTTTTCAAATCCGCTGAAATAGAAACGCTGCCATTGCCAAATTAAGAACAGGATACCCACAATATTTGCCATTTTTAATCACATATATTTTGTTAATAAGACCTTAAAGGCCAGTCGTTGATTTCGGTAAATTTCTTGAACAAAATTTTTGAAAAAGTAAAATTCGAGATTTTGAAATAGTGCTAAAAATACGAACTGTTTTGATATTAATTTAGAACGGCGCAACAATACACGAGATGCAAAACACTTTACATAAGATCATTTTGGGATCAGGAGAATGCAAAAATGTTGTTGTTGTAGATTATGTCAATGTCTTTGAAAATGTGAGCTCGATTTTCTTGTTCAAGTGGTCTGCGGCGCATTTATTGCCTGGGGAACTTGATATAAATTGGATGTTTTCTAACCGATATTAGTTTTTGTTGTTTTATTAAAAAGATAATTTACTGTAGATTATGGTTCATTAATTATTTTAATTGAAACGCAATTATTAATTTTTAAAATTTTTGTGAAAAATGATTTTTTTTTTATAATTTTTACATATAAATCCATATTTGAACTTTGAACGCAATGCGCGTCCAGAAAGCATTGTCCGATTTAGCTCAAATTTTGCGCACTAAAGTTATAGATCCAGTGTCACAATAATCCGATTCGCACACTTCAAAATTCGACCAAAATTTTTTTTCATACAAACCGCTATCACCCTACTGTTCATAGATTACTCATTATAAATTTTAAACCATCCCAAAAAAAAAAAATTGTGTTATCGGTATAACACTACTCGACTGATATTGACCACTTTCTATATAAATGTGTGAAATTATTATCTTATTTGAAATTTTATGGTATTTTCCAGAAAATTTTCCACAATGACTTAATAAAAAATTATATTCCTTAGAGCTATACACTTATATAAGGACAAACATTCTTTCAAGGTTCGAAGTAAGCCGCCAAAAATTACAGCTTAGAGGAACTACTACTCGACAAGAAAAAAAAAACAGAAAATAAAAAAAATTTAAAACAAATTTTTCACTTTCCATAATTGACCGTATTCACTGATTACTCATTTAAAAAATTAAACCATTTCGACTAAAATTGAGCTCTGGGCGAACAACTACTCGAAAAAGAGCAGACATTTTCTGTTTAAAAGTGTGAAAATTTGCTCTTGTTTAAAGTTCATAATAGAAAGTTCATAATCTAAAATTAAAATTAAGATATTTTGAAAATTTCGGAATGAAACACTTATGTGTTCTTCTTATACCCTACACTTTGTGCTGCTGTTTGTAACTACCAAAAATATTTGACCTAGACCCATCTCTAATTATACCGATCGAATCAGAATCACTAACTGATTCGATTTAACGATGTCCGTTCGTGTGTCCGTCCGTCTGTGTGTCCATGTAAACCTTGTAAAAAACTGCAGGTCGCCAATATGAATATATTTTGATGAAATTTGGTTTGTAAGCTTTCATTGGCCATAGGATGAACGCTATTGAAATTGGTAAGAATCGGTCTATGTTTAGACTTAGCCCCCGTACAAATAACCCCTATGAAATCGACATAAATTGCCATAATATCCAAATTGTCATATAGATCTTACTCAAATTGGGTTTGTAGGCATTTATTACATCCATTAATGAGTAGTCTAGAAATGTTCCCTGGGACAACTCTTAGTCATATGCCCCATATAGAGCTGCTTCCCGATATTCACTTAAATCTATCAAAAAAACAAAAATATTGCACTGATTCTTCTCAAATTTTGTTTGTATATATTTTTGCAAAATACAAGAGACTTTACCAACCATAGTCAGGATCGGTCCATTTTTGGGCCTAGTCCCCATATAGATATAGCATCCGATATGAACTTTTTCATATCTGCAGCCAAAAAAATTAATAAAAATCCCACTCAAATTTGGTTTCTGCTTATTTTCTATTTCCAGTTAGTTGGGCCTATGAGATAGGGCCTCTAAACGCATGGTATAGGGTATCATATAGTCGGTCTCGACCGACTATAATTTTCTTACTTGTTTTTTTCTTATGATTTTCAAATTTTTCGTATTTTTAGATCTATGTATAAGCAATGTTTATAAACATTGTTTATAAATAAATATCGTGTTATACAATGAAACTTATAATAATGTTTGTATGGTACGGCTTTTTAAAAAGCTGAACAAATGAAAAATATCTTAAGAAAATATGTGGAAATGTAAGTGAATTAATTATATCCTTTACCACATTTTGGTCAGGGTAGCAACTACCAAAAATATTTGGTCTAGACCCATCTTTTATTAGACCGATCGTCTCAGAATCCATCCGTCCGTCTCTGTGTCCATGTAAACTTTGCAATCAAACTACAGGTCGCACATATGAATATATTTTGATGAAACTTAAGCTTCTATCGGCCATACGCTGATCGCTGGTGATAATCGGTTTATGTTCAGACCTAGTCCCCATACAAATGACCCCTATGAGTTTGACTTAAAATGCCATAATATCCAAATTATCATAAACATCTCGGTCAAGTTTGTGTATGTTTATTACATCAATTAATCAGTAGTCCAAAAATATACCCCGTAGGACAATTCTTAGTCATAGCCCACATATGAAGCTGATTCCAGATCTTCAGTTAAATCTATCAAAACACAAAAATATTGCTCAGATTGTTTTCAAATTTGGTTTGTATATGTTTTTGGAAAAAATAAGTGACCTTATCAAATATAGTCAGCATCGGTCCATTTTTCGACCTAGTCCCCCTATAAATATAACATCCGATATGAACTTTTTCATATCCGAAGAAAAAAAAAATTAATTACAATGCCACTCAAAGTTGATTTACGATTATTTTCTTTATCTAATTAGTGAGACCAAAGAGATAGGGTCTCTAAACGCATTGTATAGGGCATCGTATAGTCGGTCATATAGTGGGTCTTACTTGTTGTATGCGTGGTTGGTTATAAACGTATAAAAAAGGCATTGAAAATTATCAAATATTTAAAATTAAACAAAAAATAAATATGTGGGTCCAAAACCCTTTAAAATGGGCCATTACCTATCGATTAAAATTTGAATAGTTGTAGTTAGTGTATTATTTTTTATTTTTTTGATAATTTTTAAATGCGTATAACTTTAAAAAAATATAAATTTTAAACTTTTTATTTAAATACGTTAACCATGTTTAAAAGTTTAAGTAAACAAAAAGGTGTTCGGTTTGACTTGGAATTAGTCATATACGATCAAAATTAAGTATTTACAATTTTTTAAGATTTCTAAAATTATTTACTAAAAACGCTTCCTACATTTCTTTCATTATTTCAATTGTTATTAAGAAAAACAATGTAATTTTTTTCATTACCACTAAATGTTTTTATTATTATTCATTCATTCACAGACATTTTAAATAGAATCTTCCTTGAAAAATTCGCGAATTTAATGGTTCATTACATAATAATAGATGTTGTCTTATTACATTTTTAGTATATAATTTTATAATATTCTTTTGTTGATTTATACATTTAGAAGATGTTATTGTCTCTGAATAGCACATAATGTGAACATATATTTCGACCATTGTCATTTTGTGGGATTAAGATATTTAATAAAATGATTTGTTAATGAGTTTATTTTAGATATTGTCTTGGCAAGAAATTTACAGTGCAACCCTTGAATTAATAACACATATTGCATTATTTTCTTAAAAGTCATCCGTGTTATTATTATTATTCATTAAAAAAGTTTTGGAAACAAAACAATGATTTTAAACTAGTTAAAATTAGTAAAGAGTCATAGCCGTAGTTATGCAAGTTTTGTAGAGCTGGGAAACTAACGAAGCACGGAATGCTTTTAATATGATTTCCCTAATATATTATTTCTAGGCCATGTCTGCAGTATCTGTCTACATTAAAGCATAAATATTTTTAAAATAATTTTTATAATTTATTCTATGTTGTTTCGGTCACAGTAATGCAACGATTTTACCACACCATAACCGTAATGCAATATGACTGCACATAAATTATAAACAGAATATAAACAACAAAAACAACTAAAAATAATTTAATGCAGAAAAGTGATGATTGTCTTGTTTTGTGGTTTTGATATGTGCAACATAGAACATTAAAATGATATTATATTTTATTAATGTACTTATATATCCCAGCAAGAAAATGTAAAGTATTCTATATTAATGATGCGATATTGTATATTCAGCCAAATTACGAATATTCTCAAGGAATTTCTTTCTCACGGAAAATACTTTTCTCGAGAAAAAAAATCCTCCAATTATAAATTCCGCGTGAACAAAAAAATTAATAAGTGGCATAATCGTATTTCGAAGCAACTTGTTTTGCTTATTGACAATTAATTTTCTATATTTTTTTGTGTGTGCAAATGATAAAAAAATAATATAAATTTATTTAAAAGAAAAATTAAATAAAAAAAATTAATAGCATAGCTATGATGCGAGTAATTGTGGAGCAAATTGGTGTACAAAGTAAAAGCTGAAGGATTGCTAGAAGTCAATTGCGGGCAGAATCCATGGAAAACGCAATCAATGCCTGAATTGGCTTTCATTAAAGTTAACAAAAGTTGAAGTTGGGCTTTATTTGTGGTCTTCAACCTACAAGAACAATAAAATATTAATTTTTTTTAATTTAAATTTTATTTTATCAAAATATTTCTCACATTTTTATATAAACTCCCGTCTGTTTTGTAAGGGAAATTTTTTGAGGGAAAAAACCAAATTCAAGTGCATTGAGAATATCTACTTTTTTCCCATCGAACTTTTTTTCCGAAGGAATTTTTATTCATAATAGTGGAAAAAGGGAGAAGTGAGATATTTCATGCGGAATTTTTGTTTGGAATTAAGCTGATTATGTATTCTAATAAATACTTTTGCGCTTGTGTTCTGAATAAATGAAGATGTTATAAAAAAAATCGATTTCGGGGCTATTATTTATTTGTAATAAGTATTTTTTTTTTTTTATCAATTTGAACTTAAAACTTTTCAATATGAATTTTTGCATACTCCATTATCAGGCTTTAATTTCTCAATAGCAGTTCTTCATATCTTTTCCGTTAAAATATCTCAGTTTGAATTCACATTATCAACTTTTAATTTTACATATTTTAATTTTACTAAAGTAAATGTACCAGATGGTGCAACATCTGTAAATATGGTGAACATCTGCAAAGAAATACCCTTCAAATGGTATATTTTTTTTGTCAAAATCGGTTGGTAATTGAAGGTGTGGAATATGTCACAAGAAATCGCCTGGCCTATTAACATTATAGATAATAATTGGTTCATGTATAGCAACAATATTGGATTTCCTACTGTTGAATCGATAAGATGTAGACTTGAAAATTGTTATTTTTCAAAAACATTTTTGACAATTGATGGTAATGACAAAGCTTCTCTCGCTTTAAACATATCGCACCTGTACCTCTAAAGTGAGTCAACTCAAAATTGTTAAATTTTCACTTTTTGCAAGAAAACAATACACAGTGGTCATATCTATACAGTGTAAAAATCTTACAGCGATTTTTCTAGTCTTTCGTAAAAAAAAAAAAAATACAGTTGTAACCCTTTTTGTGTTATAAGAGTAGCTTCTTTAGAATCCATTAACAAGACTTATTTTGAGTTGCACCCAAAAAATTTGTTATTTTTGATGATCACTGAAAAAAATCACAAAAACAACTACTGTTGTATACTTATTATTCGCAATTCCTTTTAATGAAACAACTGTTTTTCAATTTTATAGTAAATATTAAAAAAAAAACTTTTCTACTGAAAATTTGTAAATTTTGAGTTGACTCCCTTTAGAGGTACACGTGTGATATATGACAAAGCACAAATGTGTCAGTAATTCTCTGAAACATTTAATGTAAGTAATGTTGCAGTCCATTTTCTCATATATGTTTATAAGCAAAAATGTATACAAACGCTGTTTAGCAATATAACCTGGCTTTATTCTGAGTTCGTAGAAACAAAACTGAGCGAAAAAAAATTGTTCCTACATCTATAATTTTTGGTAATATTATGAGTGATTTTTTTTTTTTAAAGAATGACTTCTATTTTGCTGGGATAATATAACATTTACAAGGGTGATTGGTATAGTGTAATGTATAGTCAAATTATTTACATATTTTACTGTAATTTTCTTGCCAAAAAAATATATATATTTTAAATTATTTTCACAGATATCATCATGTTTAAAAGTTTGAGGATTATACTTCGATGAATAAGTGCAAGACTAGAAAGTTTTTTGAACGACAAAATATTTTGAATTGAAAAATTGTGGGAATGAAAACGTTTTCGGGGAACGAATTTGAGGTTAAAAACAGGATTTTAGAAACTCTAGACATAAAAGTGAAAACGAAAATCTGGGGTAGATAAACATGATATAATATAATATAATATATTGACCCACATTTTAAAGAGTGACACTCGGTATGACAATATCAGCAATACCATCTGTTACCGAGAAGGGTATATTATATTAAAGATATTTGTATTCTAAGTAGTATAATATTTTAATAAAAACTTTAAGAACAAATGCAATTGAATGTTTTGTATTTTTATTTAAGAATACGTTCTATTATATAATTTTATTTATAAAACGAAACGTAACGAAACGTTTGAAATTTTGATGAAAACATTAAAATTAAACTATAAAAAGAATGAATTTTTCTATACATATGAAATTACAATATGTAATTTCTAAAAAGTAGTGGTCATGGGAATAGTAGTAGTAGTAGTAGTGGGTGGTTAATAATTAATATCTCAGATGAACGTACTAGGTTAGTGTAGTAAAATCACTCCCCAAAGGGTTTGATGCTATGCGGGTACAGTAAAATTTTACGCCCGTTTTAAGTTTTTATTTATTTATTTATTTTTTTTTTTTTTTTTGGCCCACACGGTTTGGAATAAGACGTAAGAAAAAGTGCAAAAGTTCTTCCGATTTATATTCCGAGATCGAACGTCTTCAAAAGAATTTTAAGAGGCATGTTCTCGTAGAAAAAGCAAGGAAAAAGATAATGAAATTGAAAATTTAAAAAGGGGATCATTATAATGCTTGAAATTTCAACTTTTGCCAATTTAAAAAGAAAAGGAAATTTGCCAGGAAAGTTGATAATATAAAAAAAATCAAATCAAGTTCTTCAATTGAAATACAAATTTATTATGAAAATTTTTGAAAACAATTTTGAAAAATGAAAACATATAATACATACAAACTTGATAAACATAAATATACAAAGTAAAAAGTACAAATTAAATAACATGTAGTGAGACACTACATTAGTCCCCCACCAGTAAATGAAACGCAAAACATAAAAATAAGATTAGTTAATTAATATAATAATTTGTGTTTCTATTGCGGGAAATATGTGGTATTTTATTTGAATTGTCAACGAGTGCAGGTTTAAGCAAATCTATAGAAACGTTTTTAATTAAATTACCACATTGTATTTTAAAAGTATTCTGATTCTTTTCTATTACTTTAAAAGGCCCTTCATAGGGAGACTGTAAGCCACTTGGTCTTATAACTTTAACGAAAACATAATCACATTTGAAAAGATCTTTTGAAACAACAGCACGAATACTATTTTTATGATGAATGACTTTGTTTCGAACAGAAGTAAAATGGTCTCTTAAATTTTGAAGTATTTGATCTGAAGTAGTTGAGTTTTCTGAATTTACGATCAAATCACCCGGTAATCTTAAGGTTTGACCATAAAACAATTCCGCAGGGCTACATTTAAGTTCTTTAATACTTGATCTGATTCCTAATAAAATTATTGGTAGTTGATCAGACCAATCTTTAGCGTTGTTACTTGCTTTTAAAGAAGTTTTTAGCTGTCTGTGAAAACGTTCAACCATACCATTTGCCTGTGGGTGATAACAAGATGTATGAATTTTATGTATACCTATTAATTTTGTCAAATCGCTAAACAATTTCGAAGTAAATTGAGTTCCTTGGTCAACTGTTATTTGAAGAGGGACTCCAAAACGTGGTATATAATTATTTACAAAAGTTTTAGCAATAGTTTGTGAAGAAATGTTCCTTAATGGACAAGCTTCTGGCCATCTAGTGAATCGATCTATAATTGTCAAAATATATTTATTTCCTTTTGACATTGGAAAAGGTCCAACGAGATCCATATGAATATTTTTTGAACTGGAGATTTTGTGTAATGATGAACTTTAGATTTCTGACAGTTAATACAATTTGTAGTCCATAAATTGATATCCTTTCTCATTGAAGGCCAAAAATATTTGCTTTGTATGAGTTTTCTGGTAGCACGTACTCCAGGATGAGAAAGGGTATGTAAATTTTAAAAATAATGTCTTTTCGTAATGAAAGCGGTACAAAAGGACGATTAATTTTACCTGATATATCACACCAAACTTTGAAATTAAGTAAGGGAATTTGAATTTCCTCCAAATTATTTTTATTATTACTATCAGAAGTAATAAGTTTTAATTCATTATCATGCTGTTGTTCTTTGTAAAGTAATTCTAGATCAATTTTATTATTACTGAAACTATAAATATCTGGTAGTCTGGATAATGTATCTGCCACAATGTTATCTTTTCCATTTATGAAAAGTTTCTCCGACGAGCTATATATTCTAAATGCCGCGTTTGGCGTGGAGATCTATCCGTTTTAGAATTTAGAACATATGTGAGGGGTTTATGATCAGTAAGAATAACAAAATTTCTACCTTCCAAAAAATGTCTAAAATGTTTGACAGATGCATACATAGCAAAGAGTTCTCGGTCGAAAGTTGAGTATTTACATTCTGCAGGTGATAGTTTCTTTAAAAAATACGCTAAGGGTTCAACAATATTATTTTTATATTGCTGTAAAACGGCTCCAATAGCTGAATTTGAGGCATCTACTGCTAAACTAAGACTTGCAGATTTATCAAAATGAGTAAGTAGAGTCCTTTTAGAAAATTTGAGTTTTAAAATCTCAAATGATTTTTCTGCATCAACAGACCAGATTAGTTCTTTCGTCTTAGTTTTAGATGCATTTGTGATTATCTCATGAAGTGGTGAAAGATAATTGGCAATCAATAAATTTCTGAAGTTGTGTTATCGAATATGGTTTTTGATATGAATTAATAACACTGACTCTATCAGATGATGGTTATATTCCTTGGGAAGAAATCTATCTTAAAAATTCAAGACTAGTAACACCAAAAACATATTTTGATGGTTTGTTGTTCAAGCCATATTCGTCTAGACGTTGAAAAACTGTCTTAAGATGGTATAAATGTTGATTTTTATCTTCACTTCCAATTAACACATCATCTACATAAGTGAATACAAAATCTATACCAAAGAAAACTTCATTAATGAATCTTTGAAAAGTTTGTGCACTATTTCGTAGACCAAAAGGCATGCGTGTAAATTCAAACATTCCAAAGGAAGTTGTAATAGCTGTTTTGTGAATGTCGTTTTCAGCCATCGGAATTTGATGATATGCTTTAACCAAATCAAGTTTAGAGAAAATTGCTTTACCACGGAAATCTATTGTTAGATCTTGAATGTGTGGTAAAGGGTATCGATCTGGAATTGTTACGCAGTTTAATCTTCAGTAATCTCCGCAAGGTCTCCAATCATTAGGTTCTTTTTTAGCAATCAGATGGAGTGGAGAAGATATATGAGAATGGGATGGTCTGCAAATTCCACTATCTATTAAAAATTTAAATTCGGATTTGGCTACATTTAATTTGAGAGAGTCTAATCTTCGAGGTTTTGAAAATGGTGGATTTCCTTTAATTTCAATTCTATGAACTCTTGTGTGTTTAATAGGTTTAAGATAGTTAGGTTCATTAGTAATTGAGGGGAACTCATCTAAAAGATTAAAAAATTTGTTTTTTGGATGTAAAATTTTAAGGGAATGAATTTCTGATGTTCCCAAGGAAGCTGAAATTGATAAATTTGTATTTGAATCTTTAATAAGTTTTTGTTTTATATCAATGACAATGCCAAAATATTCAAAAAAAATCTGCTCCTAGGATCGGATTAGTAATGTCAGCTAAAATAAAACAAATTCAAAAGTACGACCACGTCCTAAATCAATTGTTAATAATTTAGTTCCAAATGTTTTAATTATAATAATTTTTGAATATTATATATAGTTATAAACTTGGCATGAAAGCCGACAAAAACAAAAAAAAAATCCTTAAAAACTTTGGAGATGATATTCGGAACTGGAACTGGAGACCAATTAGCGCAATTATAAGATACTAGCAGATTCCAGCGCTCGAAATTCAAGTGCAAATTCTAGGCAACTTTTTTTTCAACTTAGCCAATTCACAAACACTTTTTTGGTTTATTATTGTGAATGAAGAAAACAAACTTACAAACACATTAATAAATTTAATAAACACACACATAGCATTGTATAATTTTATGTATGTGTTAGTAGCAACTTTAAATGTAATTTACTCAAAATAAAAGAAAAATTTTTAAAAATCTTTAAGTCTGGTGAATAGCTAAAAAGAAATACCTTTCAAAAAATATACGTTTTGTCAAAATCGGGATAAAACGGTGGAACAAAACATCGGTCACAAGAAATTGCCTAGCTTATTTATAATATAGATTTCATTACAAAATTTTGATATATTAAATATATTTATATATGGATTACATGACTTATTAAAAAGGTATTGAGGCAAGGTCTGTCCTTTGACCTATATATTAAGACGTGATGGTAAATCTTTCAAGCAGTTTTTAAGCAAAATGCGCTCATAGATGAGTGTGAAATTTGGCATAGTTATAGTTCATATGGAGGAGAAGGGCAGAATGATAAAATGTATGTATAATATGTGTTAAAAATATATAAAATAAAATAAAATATTTATAATAAATAATTTATAAGAGACTAAAGCCAATTCACAATTCATTTGCCTGTGCATTTATTATTGATGGTTTCAAAAACGCCCTGTGTTGAATTGGGAATTGTCTAAAATTGATTAGCATACCTTTAGGCTTTTATAAAAATATTTACTGACAATCTCATTTATATTTCTTCTGTGTTTTCGTCAAATATTTCTAATGAAATTTAATGAATTTTTTTTTTTAAATTCACAATTTAATGATGTTTTTTTTTTAATATTCATAAATTCTTTATATACATATATAGATTAAAAACACATTGAAAGAAAGAAATTGAATGAAAAACTAAAATTTCCTAGCATTTGCACTCGTATAGTGCTGAGCTCTGTTAATTACAACAAGTTTTGAAGATAAACGCAATTATTCTAAAGTGAGTTTTTTTAAATGAAATTTGCACTTTTTAGGGGTACCATTTTTCAGGAATTGATGGGCTGCTGAAAAAACTGTTTTTCTAAGCAAAGTAAAGTAGAGGATTTATGGCAAATTAAAAAAAATTAAGGAGTGCGAAGGCAAAAAATTATTTTATTCGTTGATTACAAATAGAAAATCCTGGTTCTAAAAAAACTGATTTAGCTACATTTAACGTGAAAGACATTTGAACTGTATATGGAATGTCAATATCGCTTGTTGAATAGGCCAAAATTAATTTTTTTTTGTTGTAAATTTACTTAATTCTACACATGCACTTCTATTTACATGGCCGCAACTGAAGGTATAAATTTCTACATACAATATGCTAGTATTTTAGAAAAATTAAATTTGTAAAATATGCTGTTGTTGTTGTTTTTTTTTTTTTTCTTTTGTATATTTTTGTGTAACAAATCGCTATAATTTAAAATTTATAGTTCATTATGAAATAAAATATAGTTGATATTGTTGAAATATTCTGGTTGAAAATATAAAAATTTATGATTTTTTTTTTTTTTTTTTTAAGAACAAAATACATTTTGTGATTTATGTTGAATTTTTATTGTTTATAAAGAATAAACCGAATATAAACCAAAAATAATTACAAAAAAAAAAAAAATTAAAAATAAACTTAATATACGAATTATTCTTGGAATAGTAAAACCAAAGTTAATTATTACAAGGAAAATGCATTTAAACATTCATTGTTAATTTCTCTTGAACATTTTTAGAACAAAATGCTGTTTGTTATGTTTTGAAATTAAGTGTATTCGACACGCAAGTTGTTGCGACAATATTCAATATGATTTATGTGAGCCAACTATGTTCATGTGAGCATAAGAAAAATAACAATTTCTTATGGGAAACATTAAACAAATGAATGAATTTTGCAACTCATTTAAAATAAGATTTTTGGCAAAAGTTTATATACACTTATATGTACGTACAGAAATATTTCTTGTGTTTAGTTATTCAATAGAAGTAATTAAAAAAAAATCAAGAGTTTTTATTGAAATTGTGCATCAAATATTTAGAAATCAACAGGTTTGAGAACTAAGGAGACGGTTTTATCTACATATAAAAACATACAATAAAAGCGAAAGTACGTCTGCTTTTTTGTTTGTAGCTTATAGGAAGCTAAACCATTAGACCAATCCTCCTAAAATTTATATAGGGTCTTACAATGTATCTCGAAGGAAGTCTAGGCTCAAATTTTTTTAATATTTTTAGTGGGTGTGGCAACTACCATATAATATCATATATATATTGAGTTCTCTGACAGGGAGAGCTTGGCAAATTTGTGTTAAGTCACCTATTAATATTATTAATATTAGTGGGCGTGGTACCTCCCATACAAAGTAATTATTCAATACCATATATCTCCAGCTTTGCAAATTTGTCTGAGGTCATCTTTTATTAATTTAATTAGTCGGAAAAAAATGGACCACATCGGACCAATGGGCGTGGCATCCTCCATACAAAGTATATATTAAATATCATATATCTGGAGTAGTATAATAGTGAAAGCCCTGGGAGTTTGTGTGAGCCCATAAGTTATTCATGTGATCAGTCGGCCAAAAATAGGTGTGGTCGGAGCAGTGGGCGTGCCATCACACAAAATAAATATATAATATAATATAACTGGATTACTATAGAAGGGAAAGCATTGACACTTTTTATGAGTTCATCAGATATTAATGTTAGTGAGATAAAAAATGGGCGTGATAGGATTAATGGGCGTGGCAAGTAATATACTATAAAAATATGAAAGCGACAGTCTTAAAACTTTTTTCAAGTACATTAATTTCCGATGTAACTAGTCGTGAAAATATAGGCGAAATCGCAAAATCAAAAATCGTCAAAAACGAAAATAACAAAAAACAAAAATCGCAAAAAAAAAAAAAACAAAAAATCTTCAAAATCAAAAGTCGGCAAATTCAAAAATCGCTAAATTAAAAAATTTTCAAATGATATTCTAAATTCAAGGCCAATCATTTGGAAAATCCATGGTTTCTTTCTGGGCAGCTATATGTAGCTTGCATCTAAAGCATCTGTTATTAGAGCATCCAAAGTCAAAGTAAATTGTCATACTTTGCAATGTTTTGACAGCTTAAAATTGTGCGGTATTTCAAAAGAAAAAAAGTTTGAATTAGTTTTGACTAAAAATATTTGATATTTCAATTTTGCCATGCAACACTAAAATGTTAAATTTTTCAATCTGAATTAGCTTGTAATTGTCAATTAAAAGATAAAACAACTAAGAAAATTATAATCGTTTGAGAACGACTATGCGATACCCCACACCACGCATTTAGAGAATTGGTCTTAGGTCCAATTTTGGAAATAGGAAATAAGCATAAAAAAATTTGAGTGGAGATATTATTATTTTTTTGCCTGCAATTCTGAAAAAGTTCATATCGGATGCTATAAACCAAATTTGAGAAAAATCTATGCAATATTTGTGTTTCTGATAGGTTTAAGTGAAGATCGGGAAGCAGCTTTATATTATGGGGCTATCACTACTGACTAATGGATGTAATAAACAACCACAATCCCAATTTGACCGAGATCTGTATAATAGTTAATTTGGATGTTATATCAATTTTAGTCAATCTTACAGGGGTCATTTGTATGGGGACTAGGTTTGAACATGCTCCGATTTTAACCAATTTCAATAGTGTTCGTCCTATGGTTGATAAAATATATTCATATTTGCGACATGTGGTTTGATTACAAGGTTTATATGGACACACAGACAGCCGGACAGACGGACAGAGTAAGAAAGTGACTCTGAGCCGATCGATCAGCACAAACTCAAACTTTTATTTTTATTAAAATCAACAACTCTACACAGAAATTATAAAAGAGACTAAGGGAAGCGCTTGGTAAAAGTGGGAAAATGCATGCTAAATTATGGGAAAATGCTAGTTAAGTCTATGGGAAATGCATGCCCAATGGTAAAAATGCATGTCAAAAATGGCAAAATGTTTGCTTAATTTGGGCAAATTTATGGGAAAATGTATGCTAAAAATGGGAATTTTTTCTGTTAAAAATGAAAAAAATTTGCATGCTAAATGTAGGGAAATTGCATGCTGAATTAAAAAAATGATTTTCAAAGCTGCAAATAAAAAAAATCTTTCGAAAAAACAAAAACATGCACATGACATGCATTTTTACCATTTAGCATGCATTTCCTATAGACTCAACAGGCATTTTCCCCTAATTTAGCATGCATTTTCCCAATTCTGTACAGTAAAAACAATTCTCTCATTATAAAATTTAGAATAACAACAGTAACAAGAACAACATAGAGAAAGTTATATTTTTCAAGTTTTTTTACATTTTCTTTAAAAAAAATATCGAAATCTATTGAACCGATTTTGATGATTTTAAATAACAACCTGCTCAGGTTGTTAATAAAACATGCTTACTCAAAATAAGCAACCCAAGTGACCTATTGAGGGCGTGGTTGTGATTTCTACAGACGGACAGACGGACGTATTTATATCAACTCCGCTTGTAATAAGGATAAAGATTATATATATTTTATGGCGTCCAAATTTATTTTTTCTAATTATTACAAACGGAAGACAAACTTATATGGACCCTATAAACACTGCTGTGGAGGGTATAAAACAAATATTTGCATTGTTTACGTTTTTTTGTTTGTTTTGTTTTGTTATTGGTTTGAAGTATTTATATACATATTTAAATTTTCTTCCTTTGTTTCGTCTAGATTAAAATAAAAACATTTCATTATCAACATACAAACACATACCTTTCTCCAAAATTAAAGCAGAAATAATTAAAAAAACAACAAGGTGAATTGTTTTTTTTTTAACGATAAATAAATATTGATGAATATTTGTTTTGTTTTTGTTTTTTTTTTTGTATATTTTTAAATTTGTTATTATTCTGTTGAATAAAAATTTATTATGGGTAAACGGTGAATGCACGCTGTGACCTTGAATTGTTATGAATATTTTTATATGTTTAAAAGTTATTATAATTTTAATGTGATTAAATAAATATCATACCGAACCTTTAAATGAAAGGAGTCTTTAAAAATAAGGAAATTTAATAAAATTAATATCGGGGTTGGTTATTGCCAGTAGCAATATATTTAAAAAAAAGGTCCAACCTTACTAGGTGAGATCATAAACTCTGATAACAGATATTTCTAATAGTAAATATTTAAAAGTTTATATCGTATGTGAATATTCTGTGGGGTGTAGATCCAAAAATGGTACAATTCAGATTCAGATCATATTTAGTGGGGACACTTATCTCTGCGAAAATCATATTATACTAATCAAATTTATATAAAATATTGTATTCTTCTAAGTGTTTAGACAGATTTAAATGAATATCGGGGGCTGCTTTACATGGAGATTATGGCTAAAATTGGTCATACACTATTTAATTTTGAAGTAGGCAGTTATGTATACTTTAAACACACACATACCAACCTTATCATGATATACTTTAATATATAATGATCTGAATCCCAAGGGAATCGCAGTCAATCTCATAGAGGACATTTGATTGGGGGCTAGGCCTGAATATGAACCGATTTACACTAAATACAATATATCATTCTATTGCTGATAATGGTATATATACAAAATTTAAGGATATATACAGTGAACTCGCGAAAACGTGAACACTCGAAAGTGTGAACGTCTCAGAAACGTGAACAAATTTATTTTTCTACAAACTACACTAAAACGTGAACAAAATCTGAAAGCTCTAATACGTGAACACTTTTTATTTATTGTTTTCTAATCTGTTTTTAAATTGGGAAATCCCCGAATTACAGGTTATTTGTTTGTTTACTTATGATTAAACGATTTTTTTTTTTCATTTATGTATGCGTTGACCTGTTAGTTGCTCTTTGACATTGCTACATAGATGTTGCAAGTGATTACAAAATTTTAATTCGTGAAAGTGAAAAATGTAACACCCAAAGTGTGAACTTTAAAAGATAAAGTTGATATTCTTGAATTATTGCAAAAGGGCTTTAGTGTTAGTGGCTTGGCAAGAAAATATGGAGTTGCCAAAGCAACAGTTTCTTCCATTAAATAGAAAAAAAGGGAAATGACTAATCGTGTAAATAATACACTTTATGGCACTGGAAAGCGTAAAACATTACGCGCTTCTGAACTTCCGAGAATGGAAAAGTCTTTATAAATTATTCCTTCACATGCGGAATAAAAAAAATGCCGGTAAGTGGACTGATGTTAAAAGCCAAAGCTTTAGACATTCACAATCAAATTAAAGAAAATGATCGTGGTTTTAACGCCAGTGACGGATGGCGCCAAAAATTTAAACAAAGGTTCGGTGCTTCGAAGCTTCAAAAACTTTACTTGTCCAGTTAATTACAAATTTTCCAAGTCAGCATAGATGACATGTACAATTTTTTATGACTGGTTTCATCAATGTTTTGTTAAAGAGGTAGATTTCAAATGACAAATTAAAAACTGAAAACTTTGCAATCATTTTTATACACTATACCACTATGTGGTTTGGGTATAATGACCTTGTACTGCTGTTTGTAACTACCAAAAATATTTCACCTAGATCCACCTTTTATTATACCGTTCAGAATCACTAACTGATTCGATTTAACGATGTTCGTCCGTCCGTCCGTCCGTCTGTGTGTACATGTAAACCTTGTAATCAAACTGCAGGTCGCAAATATGAATATATTTTGATGAAATTTGGTATATAAGCTTTCATAGGATGAACGCTATTGAAATTGGTGAGAATCGGTCCATGTTCAGACCTAGCCCCCATACAAATGATCCCTATGATATCGACATAAATTCCCATAAGATCCAAATTGTCATATACATCTTACTCAAATTGGGTTTGTATGCGTTTATTACATCCGTTAATGAGTAGTCCAAAAATGATGCCTATGGGACAACTCTTAATCATAGGCCCCATATAGAGCTGCTTCCCGATTTTCACTTAAATCTATCAAAAAACAAAAATAATGTACTGATTCTTCTCAAATTTTGTTTGTATATATTTTTGCAAAATACAAGAGACTTTACCAAACATAGTCAGGATCGGTCCATTTTTGGGCCTAGTGACCATATAGATATAGCATCCCATATGAACTTCTTCATATCTGCAGCCAAAAAAATTACTAAAAATGCCACTCAAATTTAGTTTATGCTTATTTTCTATGTCCAGTTAGTTGGGCCTATGAGATAGGGTCTCTAAACGCATGGTATAGGGTATCATATAGTCGGTCTAGACCGACTATAATTTTCTTATTTGTTTGCTTTAGGTTACTGAGTTCTTGACTAAAAAGGGGCTACCAGTTAAAGCCCTTCTGTTAATAGACAATGCTCCTTCACATCCACCTGAATACCAATTGATTTCTGATGACGAATCCATTTGTGCAATGTTTTTGCCTCCCAACGTCACATCGCTAATTCAGCCCATGGACCAGAATGTTTTAAATATAACTAAACTGTATTATATAAACAGTCTCTTGACATTAATGGCTGGAAAACAAACAGAATTGTTAGATTCTATTAAGATGTTAACTATAAAAGATGAAATTAATCTTTTGGACCCAGCATGGAGTAGAATTTCGCAACCAAATTTTAAACAAATGCTGGAAAAATATTTTGAACTTAGTTTCGGAGCAAGATGACCCCGATGATAGAGGAGAGGATATCTCCTCCAGAAATAAGACAGCTAGAAAATAGTGCGGTTCTACTTCTTCAGGCGCTGAATACTCAGGTTTGTTTTATTACAGGTTTCAGTGTTTTTAGAGAATTTAATTAAAATTTAATTACAGATCGATGTTACTCTTTCCACGGTTAAAAATTGGAACAACAATTCTGAAGAAAATTGCACAGAAGTAGGAAGTAGTATTGAAATTCAGGATGATACCGACGATGATGATGACTCGATTATATTCCAGCCAGAAGTTACAATTAAATCCAAGGAAGCTGTAGAAGCTTTGGATAAGGCTTTGATATGGGCTGAAAACGAGATGGTAGACCAAAGTGACATTAGAGTGCTGAGAAACCTTAAAGAAAAAGCTCTTTTAAAGATGGCAAAACAAAAAACTTACCAAACAAAATGACTGATTTTTTCCTTTAAACTTTATTTAGCTGATTCTTAATTATCCAACCAAAAAAATATTCCTATTAGTTTAAGTTTATTTTTTGTTGTTTTTGTTAATTAAATATGAATTTCTTGTATCTTTTATTTTATATTATTTTTTTTTTTTTTTGTGTTTATCGAATGCAAAGCGAACTGAATATACATATTGCATTTTATTTTTTGTTATTAAAAATTAATAAAATAATTAATTTAAAATAGTGTTTAGCATTTTTTCTTATTAATATATATTTTTTTTATATTAAATAGGGTAATTTTTTGTTTTAAATTTGGGTACTCGATAACGTGAACAAACTCGAAAATGTGAACTGCCTTGGTAAAAATTAGTTCACGTTATCGCTTGTTCACTGTATATATTTATACGTTTAATTGCGACCTATAGTTTTCGCACAAGAAACAAGAATTAGAGGGACACATAGGCAGACGGAGACGAAAGTAATTTTAGGTCATTTATGTAAATACTTATATATTTTGGACACACCAAGCGAATGTCCCATTCAAGCGAATTTTTGTAATTGTAGCTTAGGAGTTTTTATACATTTTGTGTGTTATTACTAAACTAAACAAAACAAAAGATGGGCAGAATCGGACCTATGTCCGTGGTAACTCCCATACACAGTAAATATTTTATATCATAGATGTGGAGTACTGTAATACTTAAAGTAATCTATATCAGACTAATGGACATGGAACTATAATATAATAATAAATTACATTTTCTGGAAATCAGAGTTCAGAAAAAAACACACACTGAATAAAAAACTCGTACATATATGTAAACAAACATAACTTAGACCAACACACACATATTTTTATTTTCATATCAATTATGTTTGTTTTTAAATTTTCTTCGGTGCCCAACACAACCATGACTGTGTTCGTTTTAATATTTCGTTATTTACACGAACATTTTTGTATCACGTACTTTTTGTTTCAATCACACATAAAGCACACATTTTTGAGTGTTGCTTTATTTGAAATTCATGTTCTGGTACGTGTACTGAAAAAAAACACAGAACATGTACAATAAACAGGTTCGAGTTCAGTTATATTTTAAGTCGTGTTGTGGCTCGTGTAGTAAGAAAAAACAGAACATGTACAATAAACACGACTTAAAATATAACTGAACTCGAACCTGTTTATTGTACATGTTCTGTTTTTTTTTTTTCAGTACACGTACCAGAACATGAACTTCAAATAAAGCAACACTCAAACAGTCATGGTTGTGTTGGGCACCGAAGAAAATTTAAAAACAAACATAATTGATATGAAAATAAAGATATGTGTTGGCTGCTTTTGAACAGAACATTGTGTGTTTCATGTGTGTATTTTCTGAACCTTGCTGGAAATATTGAAAACATCGAATGTCGCATCTTTGTTACTCCGAAAAGTTAAAAAAAAAATTGTGAAATTTGTAATTGTAGCTAAGGCTTAAATAAATGAGTATAATTAAAAAAATTTCAAAAATATTATAAAAAATACTGATGTATGTTTGATTTAATATTAAAAATATCACTCATACAGTGCATATCTTCTACTTCACTAGTAAATAATAATCATACGCCCTGATTATATTATTTTATTCAAAAAATTGATTAAGAAAACCAAGAAAAATTTTAATTTTTTAAAGATTTCAATGGATAAAATTAGTTCAACTTGGTTTGATGAAGCTATTTGCTAAAGAATTAAATGACAAATCATCAATGGTTCTTGAGTTTTAGCTGATAACTAAGCAAACACACGTCATGATAAGAAAATAATATAAAACGTTATTAAAAAAAAGTTTGGCCTGAGAACGTCGAACATTTGTAGGTTTTACTACATTGGCCTAGCACTTTTACCCTGACTTGGAATTTCTCAACCCCAGCCCACGGTGGGAAGGTGTCAAAGATTCGGCACACTTACTTGTTTTAAATGTGTTTAATTAAAATTTTTAATTTTAAAACAAACACTCACTTTTTGCATGTACGAACTACTTAAACTCGTATAAAAATGACGTTAGGAAAAATTTGTCATTACCTTTATTGCGTGTTTTTGTTATTATTATTTTTTTTTTTTTATTAAAAAATATATATATTTTTTTTTAATGAAATGATAACAATCATAATTAGTTTTTGTGTATAAATATTTAATAATATATAAACACAGCGGTAGACAAAGGAGTAAAGTTTTGAAATCTGCAACTGTTAAAAATATTTTTTACAAACAAAATGCTAGCAGGCGAGTTATTCGCCTAACAAATAACAAGTTTTAAATATTAACCAATCGAAAGGTTTGAACTTTTGTTTGATAGATTGTCATCTACTACACTCCAATAAAATTTCGCTCCACCCTACTGTGCATTATTTTCATTATATAAACCGAACAAGGGTTTCTATTGTTTTATTTTAAGTAATTCAAATTTGTATTGAATTTATTACTTTGCATGTGCCATGTACCCCATATATGTACCATTTACGAATATAAACGCTTTTGTCTGCAACTTTATTGTGTTTCAATATAAAAACTTTTATAGAAACAATAAAGGAAAAAAAAACACAAAATAACCATAACAAAACCAACCAACAAGTACAATCACATAATCAAACACACTCGCACATAACATTTTGCAACCTTGACTTCTTTTTGTTGTTTTTTATATTTGTTTTCGACTTTATTTGTGTGTTCTGGCTTGAAATTATTTGTTTTGTGCGGCCAAATTTGTGCTAAATTTTATTATATTGACCCTGAAATTTTGTGGGAAATAGAAATAAAATATATTATCCAAATATGTCAGTAAATTTTTTTTTTTCTGAATTTTTTGGAACATTTCAATTGGTAAGGCAAAAAAAAAAAAAATAGAAATCCATTGTTTTAAATATAACAATCTATATAGTGAAAATATAAACTTATATAAATATTGAAAATATAATTAACTTATTACCTTATCTCAATAAGTTTTGGTTGTGAAACAAAAAATTTTTTATTCTAAGAAATTCAAATAAACATCTTGACTCCATACTTAATCCATAGAGGCTTATGTTTACTTATAAATTGCTATATAGTTCGTGCTTCGGAATGTAGTTTACATATTTCAAAACTATAAAATTTTTCTATTTTCCCCCGCCTTAGATTTTAAACACATTCATTATTTATTACGAATGACAGTAAGTGGGGTTAAAACAAAATAATTTAACTCTGCATATACGCGATTGATAAAAAAAAACCAACAAAATTATATTATTTTATTAAAACCACCAACTTAATTTAATCAAATTTATATTCAAGTAAATTTTAAATAAAATTTATTGTATAACACAAAATAGCATTGCTTAATTTAATTAATTTCAATAACTGATAAGTTGTTTGTTGTTGGTTTAGTTCTAAAAAAATATTTACTTATTTATTTTTTTTGTGTTTTTTTTTTATTGTTTGTCTCTGTAAATACGCTTAGGTCATTGGTATGTAAGAACACTAACTGATATCGATTTGTAGTTTGCAATAAGCACCCCACAAACTCATCAATAGTAGCCATGACATTATGGCCAACTAAGAGCGTTACGTTGGGTTTACAAGTAATTTTTTTAAAACCCACTACTGTGTACTATAACACCGAATACAGATTTAAATAACAACAAATAGAGTAATTTAAAAAAATTGTGGGTAGAATCACTGGTTCACTGAAATGCAAACAAAAATAAGCATATGACTAGGTTTGTTAACAGGTTAAGAATAATTTATTAATCGATCAATTTGCGTCGATTAATCGGATAAGTCGCATAATTTTTAAAAGCTTTAAGAAGCAAAAAAAAAATAAATTATTATTATTGTTTTCTGTTTTAACAAATATAAAAAATAAAAATATCTTATTTTCGATCTCTATCCTTTTACTGATTGGGTTAGAAATTAACAAGGTTCAGAAAATACACAAATGAAACACACAATGTTCTGTTCAAAAGCAGCCAACACATATCTTTATTTTCATATCAATTATGTGCGTTTCTGAATTTTCTACGGTGCCCAACACAACCATGACTGTGTTCGTTTTAATATTTCGTTATTTACACGAACATTTTTGTATCAAATACTTTTTGTTTTAATCACACATAAAGCACACATTTCTAAGTGTTGCTTTATTTGAAGTTCATGTTCTGGTACATGTACTGAAAAAAAAAACACAGAACATGTACAATAAATAGGTTCGAGTTCAGTTATATTTTAAGTCGTGTTGTGGCTCGTGTAGTAAGAAAAGACAGAACATGTACAATAAACAGGTTCGAGTTCAGTTATATTTTAAGTCGTGTTTAAGTCGTGTTTAAAATATAACTGAACTCGAACCTGTTTATTGTACATGTTCTGTTTTTTCTTACTACACGAGCCACAACACGACTTAAAATGTAACTGAACTCGAACCTGTTTATTGTACATGTTCTGTTTTTTTTTTTTTTCAGTACACGTACCTCAACATGAACTTCAAATAAAGCAACACTCAAAAATGTGTGCTTTATGTGTGATTGAAACAAAAAGTACGTGATACAAAAATGTTCGTGTAAATAACGAAATATTAAAACGAACACAGTCATGGTTGTGTTGGGCACCGAAGAAAATTTAAAAACAAACATAATTGATATGAAAATAAAAATATGTGTGTGTTGGTCTCAGTTATGTTTGTTTACATATATGTACGAGTTTTTTATACAGTGTGTGTTTTTTTCTGAACTCTGGAAATTAATCAAGCTCAAGATAAAATGTTTTGACTTTTAATAAAGCAAAATTTGCTTCAAAAATATATCTATATTCTGCATGACAGATTAACAGCTTTTTCGGATCTAGTAATAATAATAAGTTAAATTCATATACGAGTATCTTTGTAAAAATCAACCTTATGAGAATCCAAGCAAAGAATTATACTATTTAAGCTTTTTCCAATAATAGCAAACTAAAATATAAGAACAACTTTAAAAGTAAAAACATTTGATCTTGAGCTTGATTAATTTCTAACTCAATTATTTCTGATAAATTATCAGTTCATATAAACTTTCTCCAAATCAAACATTATATAAACAAAATCCATAATTCGTTTTAAAGCAAAAAATTATTTTCATTTTCAAAAAATTATTTTACAAAATCAAACAAATTTGTATCTTTAATAATTCAAAAATCTATAGAATATTTCTTCCTAATTTTTATGAATTTAAATAAAAAAATACATTAAATAAGATCTCAATTTATTAAAAATTTTCACTTTTTTGTTATTTTTTTTTTTTAATTTTTTAACTAAAATAAAATTAAAGTGAATATTAGAAAATTTCTCTTTATATAGAAATAATAAAAATTAAATCTGATCTCAATTTATTTTAAGCTTATATGTTTTTTTTTGTTTTAACGTAATTTTTCTACCAAGTTTGCTATTAGTCTATAATATTAATAGTCTAGGCTATTTTTTGTGACCGATGTTTTGTTCTACGGTTTTATCCCGATTTTGACCAAACTTATATTGTTTGAAAGGTATTTCTTTTAAGCCGTTTTGTAGATTTACAGATTTTTAAATTTTTCCTTTATTTTGAGTAAATTGCATTTAAAGTTGCTACAAACACATATATAAAATTATACAATGCTATGTGTGTGTTTATTAAATTTGTTAATGTGTTTGTAATAAAAAAGAGTTTGTTTTTTTTGTTGATTTCTGAATTGACTATAATTGATTGGCATACCTTTATGGTCTTTATTTAATGAAAAAATAAAATTTCCTAGAATGTGCACTCGAATTTCGAGGGCTTCAATCTGCTAGTACTATAATTAATATGCAAATTTTGATATTGTTTTTTAATAGGGCATGATAGAGAAGAACCAACTTTGGAAATCGATGTCTTCCGATCGGGATGATTTCCGATTTGCACCAAGGTTAGTCGTATTAGATAGTAGTTTAGACACAATTTTTCAACAAGATCGATCTAGAACTCTCTGAGTTAGAGGGGGTCAAAATTTGGCATTTTGGCCAAACAGGTGTTTTTTCTCATCCATGTGAATTTTTTCTTATTGTTCTTAGCAAAATTTGTTCCAAATGGTAACTATTTAGATAGCTATTTTTTCAATTCTTCGAAAAAAAAATTGAAGTATAAAAAATTTGGCAATTAGATTGCTTTGAGTTTGAAACCATTTTGGTTAATGTTTTTTTTTTAATTTTGAGTTCTTGCTAAACAATACATACTAGCAGAGCCTAGTCCTCGAAATTTGAGTGCAAGTTCTAGGAAATTTTATTTTTTCATTCAATTTATTTCAATGTTTTATGCCACCTAAAGGTATTCTAATTTTAGGCAATTCACAATTAAACACAGGGCGTGTGATATGTAATTATTATAATGAAATTCAATTGCGTTATTGTTTTTATTGGTTTATGTCCAAAATTATTTTTCAATGCAACACAGGGCTTTTCATATACAATTTTTGCAAACACATTAACAAATTTGATTGGAAATTTTATTTTTTCATTCAATTTATTGCAATGTTTTATGCCACCTAAAGGTATTCTAATTTTAGGCAATTCACAATTAAACATAGGGCGTGTGATATGCAATTATTATAATGATATTCAATTGCGTTATTGTTTTTATTGGTTTATGTCCAAAGTTATTTTTTAATGCAACACAGGGCTCTTCATATACAATTTTTGCAAACTTATTAACAAATTTAATAAACACACACTTACAGCATTGTATAATTTTATGTAAACATATGGTCAAAATAATAAGTACAACCTGAAATATTATGTGTGTGTTATTAGCAACTTTAAATGCATTTTACTCCAAAAAAATTTAAAAAATTGTAAATCTGGTGGACAGCCAAAAAGAAATACCTTTCAAATGAGATATGTTTGGTCAAAGTCGGGGTAAAACTGACAAAGTTACATCGGTTACAAGAATTCGTCTTGTCTATTAATCTTATAGATTTAAATTATCCAAAATTAATAATTTTTATGAAAATTCTTTAAATTATCACAAAAAACTTTTTATCCAGTAGACTAATGTTGCTAATTTAAATTGCACAGTGCAGCAGCCATTATGGAGGTGACAAAGTCCAAGTCATGGTGAAAGTACTAGGCAAGGTTCAGAAAATACACACACGAAACACACAATGTTGTGTTCTAAAGCAGCCAACACATATCTTTATTTTCATATCAATTATGTGCGTTTCTAAATTTTCTACGGTCCCCAACACAATCATGACTGTGTTCGTTTTAATATTTCGTTATTTAAACGAACATATTTGTATCATGTATTTTTTGTTTCGATCACACATAAACCACACATATAAAAGTGTTGCTTTATTTGAAGTTCGTGTTCTGGTACGTGTACTGAAAAAAAAAAACAGAACATGTACAATAACAGGTTCGAGTTCAGTTATATTTTAAGTCGTGTTCTGGCTCGTGTACTAAGAAAAAACAGAACATGTACAATATACAGGTTCGAGTTCAGTTATATTTTAAGTCGTGTTCTGGCTCGTGTACTAAGAAAAAATAGAACATGTACAATAAACAGGTTCGAGTTCAGTTATATTTTAAGTCATGTTCTGGCTCGTGTACTAAGAAAAAATAGAACATGTACAATAAACAGGTTCGAGTTCAGGTATATTTTAAATTCGTGTTCTGGCTCGTGTACTGCGAAAAATTGAAACATCAATTCGCGATCTGATACACCCCGATAAAAACGACGACAATTGTTTCAACCAAATTTATTAAAATTTTATTGACCCTTTTTATGACTTACGTTGCAAATTGTTTACAATTGTCAAATATTTTAAAATTTTATTGGCCATTTTTTTGTGATTTACGTTGGAACTATTTACAATTGTTTTTATTGGCTGGTTTTTATTTTAATAAAAGATGGTAATAAAACACTTAAGACACAAAAACTGCATTATTCACTTAAATCTTTCTTACAGGTTTCAATCAGACATGTAAATTTTTTCGTTTCGCTATTAAAAGTTGCGTATTTTTTATAGCAAAACTTATTTCTGTTATTGCTTTAATTTTCACAAAATATTTGCAATTTACACAATAACACAGTACACTTATAGATCACCATCTAATGAAAACTGAACCACTTTTAATGAATAAATGACACCCGCACTAGCTATTTATTGCAAAATCAATTGCGTGAAATTGTAACACTTGCAAGCAATTGTAACGTAAGTCATAAAAAAGGGACAATAAAATATGAAAATTTTTTTTTGAGTTTTTTTTATTGACACTCATTGTGTTTTTACGCAAAACATCACAAAAAATCATTGAGAAAAGGATTGTGCATTGACACTAATTGGTTCGCAAATTAAGGGTGGGTGATTGTGTTTTTTATGATGCAAAATTTGTTTGCGTCTAAAGTTATTTGTTACCAAAAAAAAATGTGACACTAATTGGTTGCGAAAATAGGTGTGGGTAATGTAAAAAAACCTAACAACCAACAAGTGTAACTTTTATGATGCTAAATATTTTTTGTGTCTTAAGTATTTTATTACCATCTTTTATTAAAAACCAGTCAATAAAAACAATTGTAAATAATTTCAACATAAATCACGAAAAATGGCCAATAAAATTTTAAAATATTTTACAATTGTAAAGAATTTGCAACGTAAGTCATAAAAAAGGGTCAATAAAATTTTAATAAATTTGGTTGAAACAATTGTTGTCGTTTTTATCGGGGTGTATCAGATCGCGAATTGATATTTTAATTTTTCGCAGTACACGAGCCAGAACACGAATTTAAATTATAACTGAACTCGAACCTGTTTATTGTACATGTTCTGTTTTTTCTTAGTACACGAGCCAGAACACGACTTAAAATATAACTGAACTCGAACCTGTTTATTGTACATGTTCTGTTTTTTCTTAGTACACGAGCCAGAACATGACTTAAAATATAACTGAACTCGAACCTGTTTATTGTACATGTTCTGTTTTTTTTTTTCAGTACACGTACCAGAACACGAACTTCAAATAAAACAACACTCTTATATGTGTGGTTTATGTGTGATCGAAACAAAAAATACGTGATACAAAAATGTTCGTGTAAATAACGAAATATTAAAACGAACACAGTCATGATTGTGTTGGGCACCGAAGAAAATTTAAAAACAAACATAATTGATATGAAAATAAAAATATGTGTGTGTTGGCCTAAGTTATGTTTGTTTACATATATGTACGAGTTTTTTATTCAGTGTGTGTTTTTTTCTGAACTCTGGTACTAGGCCGGTATAGAAAAATATCCAATGGGTTTTATATTTTTTCCTTATCTTGAAATTTGTTCGCTTAGATTTTCAGCTATAACTCAGGAACCATTGATGACTTCTCATTTCATTCTTCAGTAAATAGCTTCAGCAAATGAAGTTGGCCAAATTTTATCAAGTGAAATCTTAAAAAAATTTCAATTTTTCATAATGTCTTTTTGATAACATAACGGGCGTATGATTATTATTTATTAGTGGAGTAGAAGAGTTGTATACGTATGAGTCATATTATTAATATTGAATCAAATCAGGGGTCCAAATCGCCGCATTCGATATCGAGTAAAATCAAACGAAATTCCATATATTGGCTTATTATTTAAAAAAAAGACGGACAATCGTCACACCTCGTTTCACTTATACTATTAACTATGGACCATAACTCGTTAGCTGTGAGAGAGTAAAATTATTCTTAGTATTTTATTTTGGAAAATAAAAAAATAATTTCGATCGAAAAATTTCGATAAAGAATGCGACGAATCGACCCCAGTATTTTTTTTATTCTATTTTTTACATGGATATATTAATAAAAATTATTTATTTTAGCCCTAGCTACTATTTGGTGAAGAGTAGAATGGAAAATCATCAATGGTTTTCGAGTTATAGCTGATAGCATAAACAAACAAACATCAAGATATGGAAAAAATATAGAAGTTTGGCCTGAGAATGCCAAATTCTTTGGAGATTTCACTATACTGGCCGAATAAAATCTATTGACTTGGAATTTCTCACCCCCCAGACAAGGATCCCGAAAAGGTTCCACGGTGTTATTTGACCTTTAAAATTATTCCACATTTCTGGCAGTTTCGTATTTGATACATCAGAAACTAATACATGTGAAATGTTACATAACTATTTCAGAATTTATAACAATTTTAGAGAATTTCACCCATAATTTTGTATATTTTATTTAAAAAAAAAAACATAGTTTTTGTTGTTAAGTGATAATATTTGTTCAAACTACAACTGAATTTATTAAAAAAATTTTTAGAAAATTTTAATTAAAAACAAGTTAAGGAAAAGTATTAATTAAAACAAATACACTAATAAAATTAAATGTCTTCAATATACATTTATGAGGAAGATACGCTATCTTTGCGATACACTATCTCTACGATGCACTATCTTTACCATTTAGATTAATGTCATACTTATAAACCTAACCTAACCTAAGATACAGTGTGAGCTGAAATTAAAAAAAAATTTTTTTTTCTTTTTGTTGTTTTGAAAACCAAACTGTGCAGACCAATAACAAGGAAATTTTAATATATATAATAAAAAAATATTTGAATGTAACTTTTTGTTCAAAATATCTAATAATGTTATAAAATTTTTAAGCAAAAAATTTTTTTATTAAAAAAATTTATGAAAATTAAAGTCAGTCCGTCTGGCCGTTCTATTCGGCCGATTTCCTTCATTTTTTTTTTAATGAAAGGTATTTAGACACAGATATGTCATCAATTATTGAAATTTACTCAACTCCCACATTACTCAAGTTATACTCACACATTCACTCAAGCAATTCGAATTCTCATAGCTCCTCTTCTAATGAATGGATCTTGGTCGTTGCACTACCGGAACACTCGTTAAGTTTGAGGAAAGTAATGCGTGCACAATCAACTTTACATTAAATTTTTTCAAGATTTTTTCAATATTTTCCTTCAGTCAAACCTCTATAACTAGAGTTCGAATGAAAGTAGGCTGTTGACACAGATCTAAGAACCCTCAGTGGATCAAGCTCTTTCTTTTGAGCTATCAAATTCGTTGAGTTTGAGGAAAGCACAATCAACTTTACATTATGCAACACGCGAGTTAACGTCCAGATTAATTGTACGTACACAATCAATTTTACATTATGCAAGACGAAAGTTAACGTACAGATTTCATTACAATAATTGCATAACACATACCCTGTGTTGGACTGTGAGTTGCCAAAAAATTTGAATACCTTTAGGTGGCGTACAAAGTGGCCTTTATTTCTGTGTGTTCAACAAATATTTATAATGAAAAAAATCATGTGAGTCTGATCACAAGGGAGATGTGTAAACATCTAATAATTAAAGAAAACATCAACATCATATTTTCCAGTGCATAAAAAATAAGTCGATTATGCTGTTTTCTGAAATTCAATTGATGTTTTCTGAAATGCAATTGATGTTTTCTGAAATTCAATTGATGTTTTCTGAAATACAATTAATGTTTTCAGCAATTCAAATGATGCTTTTTGAAATTCTATTGATGTTTTCTGAAATTCTATTTATGTTTTCTGAAATTCAAATGATGTTTTCTGAAATTATATTGATGGTTTCTGAACTACATTTGATGTTTTCTAAAATTCTATTGATGCTTTCTGAAATTCAATTGAAAATGTTTAGAAAAGAACATATCATAATTTTTTCACAAATACAATCAGATAAAGTCACATCGATTTACACTTCAGCTCACACCGATGTGTTACGCTGTTTTTGCGATTGTATTGTGAAACAGAAATTTACCCCCCTGCGCGTATAGATGTTTACACATCAATAAACTTAATGAAATAAATAGATAGAAAAACATTGAAAGAAATAAATTGAATGATAAAATAAAATTTCCTAGAATTTGCACTCGAATTTCGAGGGCTGGACTCTGCTAGTAATTTAGAAAAAAGTTTAAATTTCAAAGAAAAAAAAAGATATTTGACCTGGAGCCTATTTCACTAAGCTACAAGTTCACAATTACAAGTGTTTTTGCCTGTAAAATTGTGAACTTGTGAATAATTGTGTTTCATAAAAAACAGTTACAAGTTTGTGGCTACAAGTGATTTGTACAAGTCACCAGTCTACAAGTCATACTTCTACAAGTGGTTTTGTTTCACTAAACTAAATTTGCACTTGTACATTTGTAGAATTGTAGAAAAAAGCTAAGCGTCGACGCAGACCCTTATAAAAATTTTACAAGTTGCAAGTGAATGATACATTGAATGAAAATTTGATTTTTATGTAGTTTTTAATAAAAATTAGTTCAAATAAACACAAAATCTAACAATTTTAATATTAATTAGTATTTATTTATTTTGTTTATTTTTAATTATTTATTTTTTTAAATATGTGATTATATGTAATAAAGCAAACTATATCAAAAGTTGGCTCTTATTAAGAAATATTATTAAAATGTGTTATATTGCGTTTTTATAGAACATTTTAGCATTTTGAGCAAGGTTCAGAAAATACACACACGAAACACACAATGTTCTGTTCAAAAGCAGCCAACACATATCTTTATTTTCATATCAATTATGTGCGTTTCTAAATTTTCTACGGTGCCCAACACAACCATGACTGTGTTCGTTTTAATATTTCGTTATTTACACGAACATTTTTGTATCACATACTTTTTGTTTCAATCACACATAAAGCACACATTTTTGAGTGTTGCTTTATTTGAAGTTCATGTTCTGGTACGTGTAATGAAAAAAAAACACAGAACATGTACAATAAACAGGTTCGAGTTCAGTTATATTTTAAGTCGTGTTGTGGCTCGTGTAGTAAGAAAAAACACAACATGTACAATAAACAGGTTCGAGTTCAGTTATATTTGAAGTCGTGTTTAAAATATAACTGAACTCGAACCTGTTTATTCTACATGTTCTGTGTTTTTTTTCACTACACGAGCCACAACACGACTTAAAATATAACTGAACTCGAACCTGTTTATTGTACATGTTCTGTGTTTTTTTTTTCACTACACGTACCAGAACATGAACTTCAAATAAAGCAACACTCAAAAATGTGTGCTTTATGTGTGATTGAAACAAAAAGTATGTGATACAAAAATGTTCGTTTAAATAACGAAATATTAAAACGAACACAGTCATGGTTGTGTTGGGCACCGAAGAAAATTTAAAAACAACATAATTGGTATGAAAATAAAAATATGTGTGTGTTGGTCTAAGTTATGTTTGTTTACATATATGTACGAGTTTTTTATTCAGTGTGTGTTTTTTTCTGAACTCTGATTTTGAGTAATAATAATAAATAATTAATAAATAAGAATTGTAAAATTAATATCACAATATATACAAGAACTTGTAATTGTTGAAACTGTAATTTACAAGTCCAAAAACTACAAGTGTTATGAAAATTTTAATGAAACACAATTCATCAGCACTAGTAAGAATTAGACTTGTGATTGTAACTTGTAAACATTTAGAATTGTAGTTTAGTGAAATAGGCCACTGGTCGATGAAAAGCACGCTTACGTGTGAAGTTATCGTGATAGCTGCTAAATGTAAAAAACTGCGTCAGTTTCGCGATAGTTGTTCCCTTTTATTTAAACCTAAGCCCCCTTTTCATAGACCAGGTCACATATGTACACACATTCCTTTTTAATAAGACAATAAATTGGCTATGAGTTGAGAATTACATAAACAAAAGTTGTGCTAAAAACGTTCTTTGTACGTTAGGTAAAAGTAAAACAGTGAATATGGGACGACAGGGACGACTTACACCATCCCAGCGCAATTACGTGGCGTATGTATTAAGTGCAATAAAAAAACAACTACATGTGTATGTACATAAAGACTAACTTTTTTGCAGTTCAATGGATATAGGAACAAAAAAAAAAAACAATTCACAAAGCATTAGAGAATATCTTCCACCAGATAAATTCAATGGTTTGCGTCACAAAGTAGAAAATAACAACATGAATAACAACGATATAACAACAATAAAAGTAGAAGCAGCAGCGACAAATACCATATTTTTATATATATATTTTTTTTTAATTTTATCTCTTTATTTAGCAAAAAATAAAAATAATAATCATACAACACAAAAGATTAAACCAACGAGCCAGAAAAAATTTTATTCAAATAGAAGAAGAAAAAAAAAATCATAAAAAAGAGTGAATGCATACAATACAATACACACACGCACTATTAGCAATAAAAAAAAGAAATAATAAAAGTACTCTATCAAATACAACAGAGCTTTAAACCAATTTATTCCTGAATCATCACATATTTTAAACGGTTAACATAAATGGTGATTTCATTTTATTCTCGTTTTTTTTTTTGGAATAATAAACAATTATTCAAAAATATAATCAAAAATATGTTTAGAAAAATTTAAAAAAATACTTATTTTAAAAAGAATTAATTCGTTTAAACTTTGTTATAAATATTTCTTAACACGTATACAGCTTTATAAGCATGTGTATTCTAGTATATGAATTTAAGTATCTTTGTTGTAGTTTTTGTTTTTGTTAATAGTGTTGTTGCGCGTTTAGGTCGATCACCTTATAGCTTTGCTTTGTTTGGTACAACCCTGCCTGGTCTACTTCACTGCCCGTCTCTTGGATTAGATTTTATTTGATGTGTTTTTGTTTATACTCGTATGTTAACTGGCTGTGTGTTCTGCCATTGGTTTGTTTATTTTATTTTCACATTATCGAAAAAAAAACGTACATTTAACTTCATGTTAAAAATATCAAAGTCAAATTGAAACTAAAGCTGAAGCTAAAAACCTAGAGTTAAGAAAGAATTTTAAATCGGAACTTTATGTAAAATGTACTCGTGTGTATTATGGATGTATTCTTTAAAAAGAAACCTTTTGACATTTTTTTTTCTGCCTGCTTTTCTTATATTTAATACAAAGCAAATATACTTTGTGATTTTTAAATTCAAATTTCCCCCTAAGACTGCTTTGAAAAGAATATTATTGTAAATTATTTAAAAGGCTATACATAGTATCACACGATATAGTATATTCCTTTCAGTATACATACATATTTTTTTCTTTGAAAAAAAAAATGTCCTTAACCCTAAATTCTTATAAGTTAAAATCATATGAGTATACGTATTATTAAATATGTATATACATCACTTATACGTTATGTAATCAATTATGTATCTATTCAAAGGGGTTGATTAAATTGAAATACACCGACCATTCGGTTCAACTTTGCTTTCGGTAATAATTGAATAAGAAAACAAGTAAGAAAATTATAGTCGGTCTAGACCGACTATACGATACCCTATACCATGCCCTATCACTTAGGCCCAACTAACTGGACATAGAAAATAAGCAAAAACCAAATTTGAGTCTGATTTTTATTAATTTTTTTGGCTGAAGATATGAAAAAGTTCATATCGGATGCTATATCTATATGGGGACTAGGTCCAAAAATGGACCGATCCTGATTATGTTTACTAAAGTCTCTTGTATTTTGCAAAAATATATACAAACAAAATCTGAGAAGAATCTGTGCAATATTTTTGCTTTTTAATAGATTTAAGTGAAGATCGGGAAGCAGCTCTATATGGGGCCAAAGGGATCATTTTTGGACTACTCATTAATGGACGTAATGAACGCATACAAAACCCAATTTGAGTAAGATCTATATGACAATTTGGATCTTATGGCAATTTATGTCGATTTTATATGGGTAATTTGTATGGGGGCTAGGTCTGAACATGGACCGATTCTCACCAATTTCAACAGCGTTCATCCCATGGCGGATAAAAGCTTATGTACCAAATTTCATCAAAATATATTCATATTTGCGACCTGCAGTTTGATTACAAGCTTTACATGGACACACAGACGGACGGACGGACGGACGGACGGACATTGTTAAATCAACTCAGAAAGTGATTCTGATTCGATCGGTATAATTAAAGATGGGTCTAGGTCAAATATTTTTGGTTGTTACAAACAGCAGCACAAAGTCATTATACCCAAACCACATAGTGGTATAG
This sequence comes from Cordilura impudica, assembly GCA_963682025.1. Taxonomy (NCBI): domain Eukaryota; kingdom Metazoa; phylum Arthropoda; class Insecta; order Diptera; family Scathophagidae; genus Cordilura; species Cordilura impudica. The sequence goes on from OY821519.1 coordinate 130,714,408, forward strand.
GGTATAATAAGCCTAAATCGAATTAAAATGACATTTTTTTGAAATTCGTGGCCTCTACATATGAAAAAGTTCATATCGAATATTTATATTGGCATTGGAATCAGATAGAAAAGTAGACCAAACATGGCTAATTTTGTTTTTTAAATAGATTCAAGTGAAAATTGGAAAGAGAATTTATATAGGAACAATGGTTAAAAATGGTGCTACTAATTAATAAGTTTAAAAAAAAAACAAAAAATATCTGGATCTTAGGACAATTTAAGTCGATCTGATACGGGCCATTTGTGTTCTATGGCCATTAAAAGCTTATGCACCAAATTTCATTGAAATATATTTAATTTCGCGATCTGTAGTTTGACGACAAGGTTTACGTAGAGATACAGACAGATAAACAGACAGATATGCAGACAGTCGGTAATGCTGTAGTGAACGATATTATAAAGGGAGGGCCTATGCCCAGCTATTCGAAAGCTATTATTTTTCTTTGTAAAAAAGAAGAAAAATTATTAAACTAAATGAGTTTTAAAAATCTTATTAAAAAAATTCGTGTTAAATCTATTAATATGGCTCGATAATAACATTGGTCTACAAATTTAAAAAAAAAATTGACTGCAGAAACGAAGCATGTTTTTAACTGGGTGCGCTGAATTCGAAACTGGCATAAAAATTGGGCTATCACATTTTGTTCATTTATTATCGCATGCTGGCAATACTGTAAAACAGTCAATACTGACACTACAATTTCACAATTATTAATTTGACAGAAGCCCACATTCAATCTAAATCTTCGTAATAGTAGCGTTTAAGCATGTCAGAAAGATCGTGTGTTACTGATTCAAGCTATTTTTGCTTTGTGTGTGGTGAATATTTGGTTGGCAAAAAAGGATTATTTTGATTTTGCTGTCAGAAATTTGGACAAACCGTGGACACAAATAATGTTTTGCAATAGCTGCAGAACTGTTTTATACAAGTGGTCAAGTGGGAGGAAGATCTATTTCGGTTTTTCAATTACAGTACTTTGGAGAGAGTCAAGCAAACCGATTGTTATTTCTGTTTAACAAAAGTTGCTGGATTCAATATGAAACAACGAAAAAATCTTACTTACGCGAATGTACCATCGGTTTCCAAACCAGTTCAAAGTCAATCAAATGAGCAATTACCAGTCATTCCCAGTGCTACAAGCAGTGAGTCCGAAACATCTTTCACCAGCAGTATTAATTTGTATAAGGCTGATGATGAACGCCATTTAGTGACTAAAGCTGAGCTGAATGATCGAATTCGGGATTTACATTTAACGAAGCAAGATGTAGAATTACTAGACTCACGGATGCAGCAGTTGGGGCAAAAGTAACAATCTATAAGGATAGAAGCTTGGAATTGACTGCATATTTTGAAAAGAAACACTCTGTTCTATACTGTGCTGATGTTGAAGGGTGTGAAGTTAAATATCGAAATAAATATCTGTTAAGAATTTTAACGAATGTTAATGTTAACATTTTCTGTTAAGTATTTCACTTCAGCAAACGAAATTTTTTATTCAAGTAAAAAACAATTATCTAAACTAGCAGATTCCAGCCCTCGAAATTCGAGTGCAAATTCTAGGAAATTTTATTTTTTCATTAAACAAAGACCCTAAAGGTATGCTAATCAATTATAGCCAATTCACAAACCAACACAAAAACAAACTCATTTTTATTACAAACACATTAACAAATTTAATAAACACACACATAGCATTGTATAATTTTATGTATATGTTAATAGCAACTTTAAATGCAATTTTATCAAAATAAAGGAAAAAATTTAATAATCTGTAAGTCTGCAAAACGGCTGAAAAGAAATACCTTTCAAATAATATACGTTTGGTCAAAATCGGCATAAAACCGTAGAACAAAACATCTGTCACAAGAAATCCCCTAGCCTTTTAATATTAAAGATATTTTAATAATTAAATTTTGACTAATAAATTTGTTTTGTTATTACTTTCTAATTTCATATAAAAAATAATGTATATTCGCCAGAGTTCAGAAAAAAACACACACTGAATGAAAAACTCGTACATATATGTAAACAAACATAACTTAGACCAACACACGCATATTTTTATTTTCATATCAATTATGTTTGTTTTTAAATTTTCTACGGTGCCCAACACAACCATGACTGTGTTCGTTTTAATATTTCGCTATTTACACGAACATTTTTGTATCACGTACATTTTGTTTCAATCACACATAAAGCACACATTTTTGAGTGTTGCTTTATTTGAAGTTCATGTTCTGGTACGTGTACTGAAAAAAAAAAAAACAGAACATGTACAATAAACAGGTTCGAGTTCAGTTATATTTTAAGTCGTGTTGTGGCTCGTGTAGTAAGAAAAAACAGAACATGTACAATAAACAGATTCGAGTTCAGTTATATTTTAAACACGACTTAAACATGTTCTGTTTTTTCTTACTACACGAGCCACAACACGACTTAAAATATAACTGAACTCGAACCTGTTTATTGTACATGTTCTGTTTTTTTTTTTTTTTTTCAGTACACGTACCAGAACATGAACTTTAAATAAAGCAACACGCAAAAATGTGTGCTTTATGTGTGATTGAAACAAAAAGTACGTGATACAAAAATGTTCGTGTAAATAACGAAATATTAAAACGAACACAGTCATGGTTGTGTTGGGCACCGTAGAAAATTTAGAAACGCACATAATCGACATGAAAATAAAGATATGTGTTGGCTGCTTTTGAACAGAACATTGTGTGTTTCATGTGTGTATTTTCTGAACCTTGATATTCGCATATAACACCATGTAATGTTAAAATAGCCAAAACGGTTATTTCTAGCCGACCTGAATGAGGGTTGTCATCTATCAGGTGAAAGCCCCATGGGTGTAAATTCTAATGGCATACCGCACATATTCAATTGTTTCTCAGGAAAAAAATTACAAAGGATCAAAATAAAAAAAAACAGATTTTTCCCATAAGTATTATTTTCAATGGGCCAAAACGGTAATTTCTAGCCGATCCGAATGAAGGTTGCCATATATCAGGTGAAAAACCCATGGGAGTAGATCCTAATTTCATACCGCCCATATTCAATTGTTTCTCAGGAAAAAAGTTACAAAGGATCAAAATAAAAAAAAAACAGATTTTTCCCATAAGTATTATTTTCAAGGGGCCAAAACGGTCATTTCTAGCCGATCCGAATGAAGGTTGTCATGTATCGGGTGAAAGCCCCATGGGAGTAGATTCTAATTGCATACCGCCCATATTCAATTGTTTCTCAGGAAAAAAAATACAAAGCATCAAAATATAAAAAAAACATACTTTTCCCATAAGAATTATTTTCAATGGTCCAAATCGGTAAATTCTAGCCGACCTGAATGAGGATTGTCAAATGTCTACTATGATAATGATGTTTTTCTTATATTTATACCCTATACCACTATGTGGTTAAGGTATTATAATTGTGCTGATGTTTGTAACTACTTAAACATTTTTACCTAGACCCATATTTTATTATACCGATCGACTCAGAATCACTTTCTGATTTAGCGATGTCCGTCCGTCCGTCTGTCCATGTACAGTTCGCAAATCTGAATATATTATGATGAAATTTAATGTCTGAGTTTCTATCAGCCTTAGAAGGAACACTGTTCAAATTGGTGAAAATCGGTTCATATTCCGACCTAGTCCCCATACAAATGACCCCTATGAGATCGACTTAAATTATCCAAATTATTATATAGATCTCGCCCAAATTGGGTTTTTGTATGTTTATTACATCCATTATTGATTCCCAATCTTCACTTAAATCTATCAAAAAACAAAATTATTGTACAGATTTTTATAAAATTTGGTTTGCATATGCATATATTTGCCAAGAATAAGTGGCTTTGCCAATTGTGGTCAGGATCGTCCATTTTTCGAAGCAGTCCCCATATACATAAGTACAGCATTCGATATGAAATTTTTCATATCCGAATTTTCATATCTCAAATTTGGTTTATGCGCATAGTCAGTGTAGACCGACTATAATTTTCTAACTTGTTTTTAAAAACTGCAGAAATTAAACAACCATTATATCTAAATATTTTAGGATTTCTAGAGCAAAATTGGTAACAGTATCTGAAGTATTTTTATACCCTCCACACCTCTGTGCAGAGGGTATATATCAGGTATATGTCATTCCATTTGTAAAGCATCGAAAAATGAATTTGCGACTCCATAACATGTACATATTCTTGATTCTTATAATAACTCGCGTCGATATAGGGATGTCCGTCCCTCCGTCTGTTCGTATCTCGCTCATTCACAAAATAAACCATTTACCTGAGTAAATTTAGAATAATATTGTTTGCCATTATTTCGAGCAGCTTGCTATTTTAAATTGAGTAAATCGGATATCACATTGCCAAGATATGACCCCAAATATGGATACACCTCTAAAAAAAACCCTAAAAATTCAGTGTGTTTGTTGTTATGATTTAGAATGGAATTGTATACTTTTTCAAATATTTTGTTTACATTTGTCATAAATAGTGCAATAAGTCTATTGCACAATGTATAACTTATACATTTTTAAAAACGATGATATAAAGCTTAAAATTTGGTAACTTATGCAAATAAACGTGAAAATATGTGTGTTTGAAGATTGTAGCAGGCCACCGTTTTATGCCGATCTGCCTACTTAATCTTCACTATTGAATTAAGAGTTGGAAGATAATACGGTGGCATTTAGGTCACATTGCCGAAAAATATACCCATATTACATGAATAATCTACTGAGTTACAATTTAAAAATTTTGTCTTATTATGTAAAAACGGAAGTAGATAATATAAAAATATTTAATTAATGTAGTTAAAGGTTAATGCCAGTTAATTTTCCTCAAATATCCGGCAATAGCCGCAAGTTTACTTTAATATTAAAATTAAAAAAAAAAAATAAGTAGCGATAATAATATACAGAATTTTTCTTTAATTTTAAAAAACTTTTTTAAAACTTTTTTTTTTGAGATAAGTTACACATTTTTTCGCATGAGCAACATTCAATGGGTTCTATTATCTAACCATGTTTAGCAAAATGCCAAACGATATAATACATAACATTTGTTCGTTCGCGTCATTGGTGTCATATAGCCAAAGCAGTACAATTGTCTGGTACACTTATGTAATGTTTAAAATAAAATTTAAAAAAAAAAAAAGGAAAAAACCGGCTTTCAAAATCATGCTCCCATTTGTTTGCAATCTACTCTATTCGTATGAGAAACGCCTGCGTTTTAAAACTTTAAGACTCTTAAACACTGCTTGAAGCCTCTCTTAATCGAAGCAACAAAACTCTTGAATGTTAAGCAATTTTTTTTTTCCATTTTGTGTTTCAGCTTAAAAGTATGTCAAAGTCAAATAAAAAATGATGACGTTATAGTAGTTGTTGCTGTTGTTTTGAACTACATAAAAGTTGTCCAAAAATTATCTACAAGAATGAGCTGTTGCTGTTGCCGTTGCCGTTACCATTACACTGCGGCCGCTTACGACTACATGTGTGTTGCTAAACAGAAGCATGGTTTTTGCAATAGCTTGTCTTACGATATGTTGAATCATAAAAAAAAACACGTCATCTGTTGCCTTAGTAGTTAGTGAGGGTATATAAGTATGTATGTAGTTACATAATTTTCAGTTAGTTAAGCATAATATTGCAGAGCTTCTCAAATGAAAAAAAAAAATAAATAAATAAAATTGAGGTCTCATATAAAGTTTTAACAATATATATTCTTGACGATTTGAACGATCAAAAAATTGGATCATAATATTTAAGACTCTTTTATTAATTTTAAAAAGAACAAGTAAGAAAATTATAGTCGGTCTAGACCGACTATACGATACCCTATACCATGCGTTTAGAGACTCTATCTCATAGACCCAACTAACTGGATATAGAAAATAAGCATAAACCAAATTTGAGTGGGATTTTTATTAATTTTTTCGGCTGCAGAGATGAAAAAGTTCATATCGGATGCTATATCTATATGGGGACTAGGCCCAAAAATGGACCGATCCTGACCATGTTTGGTAAAGTCTCTTGTATTTTGCAAAAATATATACAAACAAAATTTGAGTTGAATCAGTGCAATATTTTTTGTTTTTTGATAGATTTATATATGGGGCCTATGACTAAGAGTTGTCCAATAGGGATCATTTTTGGACTACTGATTAATGGATGTAATATTTACATACAAACCCAATTTGACTAAGATTTGTATGATAATTTGGATCTTATGGCAATATATGTTGATTTCATAGGGGTCATTTGTATGGGGGCTAGGTCTGAACATGGACCGATTCTCACCAATATCAATAGCGTTCATCCCTTGGCCGATAAAAGATCAGATACCAAATTTCGTCAAAATATATTCATATTTGCGACCTGCAGTTTGATTACAAGCTTTACATGGACACACAGACGGACGGACGGACGGACATCGTTAAATCGAATCAGATAGTGATTCTGATTCGATCGGTATAATTAAAGATGGGTGTAGGTCAAATATTTTTGGTTGTTACAAACAGCAGCACAAAGTCATTATACCCAAACCACATATTGGTATAGGGTATAAAAATATTGGTATAAACTAGCTTAACTTCAGATATAAATAACAAAAGTAAAAGTAATAATTTTTATGCTGGTAACAAAACATTGGAAACCTTCACTAAACAATAATTGAAAACTTCCCCGATATTTTTGATTTCAGTATTTTGTTAGATATTCATTGTTTTCAGTAGGGAAAGTTTCTGGCACCCTCTCGTTTTTGGCTCATAACTTTTGTCCAATTGCACAATATGTGGACTCATGCATACCAATCGAAAAAAAAAAGGCTACATACTTTAGCTAATAACTGGTGAAGGAATTGAGTTTATTCTGTCCATTGGAAAATGTGGATTTAAGAAAATCCACTGAAAATGGTAGAATATGAATGAAAACCACCAGTATTAAAAAAAAAGGAAATTTATTTATTTTAAGGACAATCAATGGCACTTTTCACATTAATCGTCATCAGGATCGAGTACGATGCAGCAGTCGATTTTATAGCAGCTATTCCCCTAAAAATCGTTTGATTGCTTTAATCTTTGAAGAAGTCAATTGTTTTGCGGATGACCTGGCTAAAAATATCGAAAAAATTCTTAGAAACAACACTGAAATTAATTACATTTACAGCCATGGTGATATTTCACCATTTGTCACAAAAAAAGAGGTGCCGACAACCGATTATAGCAGCCATTTTGAAAAGTGAAAAAAAAAACTTTTGGTTGTCAACATTTGGTGAAGTTTATTGTTGAATCACAAAATAGACTGAATTTGTTTCACAAATATTCAATGCACTTATCTTTTCGATCGATTTACTTCACTTTAAGTCTTCCACACGCAAATTTTATACAAATTCTAGTTCGAAAACTCATTAGTTTGTAGGCAATAGGATGAAGGGAAGAGAAAAGGAAAATTTCGTGTACGGAGTTTGCCGTTCTCGCAAATTCCTCTTTTGCTCTTTTCGTTGAAACAAATTTTTTGACATTTTGCTTTGCTTCACATTCGTTGTAGTCAGATATACTTTTAAGACAATTTAAACTTTGTAAACATTCAATGTGACAAATAATAATTGAAAATTATAAAATTAAACCAAATATGCCGTTGAAATGGTTTCAGTCTGATGCAGGGCAATTAATCGTTCTAATGCAGGCCATAGACGTTGCGACGGTTGGTACAACTTGATTAGGTTGGGCACGAGATTGCAACGTTTTTGGGGTCATTGTATTAAGTTGAGTCTTGGATGCACGAAAAATCAAAAAGTTTTGATTTTCTGGCAAGTTGTCCAACTCGATCGCAACGTTTGTGGGCATTTCATGCAACTTCATTCTATTTTGTGTTTATGTACGTAGTAATCGTCATATCATTGATTGCCGGTATCATTAAAAAAAATTTAAATCAAACTATTTAGAATTGTATTTTTCATATAAGTAATAGCGGCTCTAAATGATTTTATTATTTATGTTTTTATGTCTCGTAATATTTAATATTTTTATTAATCTTTAATGATTTAATTATCATCTATGATATTTACTTCGAACAAAAATATCGATTCAAGTAATTTTTTATCAATATCATTGTGTTCTAATGTAGATTTTTAAATTTAATTCTTAAACATAAAACAAAAACTTTTGAAAATGAGCTAACTTGTTAATGGATATTTTAAGAAAATTAATTTACAAATATAATTTATATTTTTTTAAAATAAAAACACAAATTAAAAAAAAAAACAAGTAAGAAAATTATATCGGTCTAGACCGACTATACGATACCATATACCATGCGTTTAGAGACCCTATCTCTTAGGCCCAACTAATTGGATATAGAAAATAAGCATAAACCAAATTTGAATGGCATTTTTATTAATTTTTTTGGCTGCAGATATGAAAAAGTTCATATCGGATGCTGTTTTTATATGGGGACTAGGTCCAAAAATGGACCAATCCCGACCATGTTTGGTAAAGTCTCTTGTATTTTGCAAAATTATATACAAACAAAATTTGAGAAGAATCAGTGCAATATTTTTGTTTTTTGATAGATTTAAGTGAAGATCGGGAAGCATCTCTATATTGGGTCTAAGACTAAGAGCTGTCCCATAGGGATCGTTTTTGGACTATTCATTAATGGATGTAATTAACACATGCAAACCCAATTTGACTAAGATCTATACGACAATTTGGATCTTATGTCAATTTATGTCAATTTTATAGGGGTCATTTGTATGGGGGCTAGGTCTGAACATGGACCAATTCTCACCAATTTCAATAGCGTTCAGCCCATGGTCGATGAAAGCTTATATACCAAATTTTATCAAAATATATTCATAATTGCGACCTGCAGTTTGATTAAAAGGTTTACATGGACACACAAACAGACGGACGAACGGACGGACATTGTTAAATCAACTCAAAACGTGATTCTGATTCGATCGGTATAATTAAAGATGGGTCTAGGTCAAATATTTTTGGTTGTTACAAACAGCAGCACAAAGTCATTATACCCAAACCACATAGTGGTATAGGCTATAAACATTGTGCGTGACAACATGACTTTTTTCAAAATAAAGTTGTACAATGAGGTTGTATCGCTTGTGTGCAAAACACCCAACTTGATTGCTAACCAAGTTGTACCAACCGCCGCAACGTCTATGGCTTGCATAATACAGCAATATGAATGCATGCATGTACAACAAAAAAATATTTTGACGTTTCTTTTAATTTTTATTCTTCAAGCCAAAAGTTTCGAAACAATAATTTGTCTGTGGAAACGCCAACGAAATTCTTAATGAAATTCGAACGAAGTTTGGCAAACTAAAATTTGCGTGTGGAAATCGGGACTAAGCTAATCACCAATATAATACTTTAAAATTGAATTTCAATCGTTAAAAAATATTTTAATTATAAAATCAAAGCACGTGCGTCTATTTTCTTAGGTATTCAGCGCAGTAAGAGCGTGCTAATAAAACGCATTTTGACATTTGTCCATCGACCACTTTCCCCTTCTGCTTCACAACGCCGAATCATGGAGTCAATTAAATTCTTGATGATATCCATAGACATATTGTGCCACTCTGACTTAACTGCCTTTATTATAGCTGTCTTGTTTGTGTAATTTAGTTTTCGTATTTTTCGATCTACAATTTCCCAAATATTGAGATCTAATGATTGTGCTGGCCATTTCAAAATACTAACTGCATTAGATTGAAGCTAATCGATTACAAGTTTGGAGGTATGTCTTGGGTCAATGTCATGTTGGAACTTCCAGACCAGTGGCTTACTTTCCTCTGTCTATGGATATCTTACGTCATTTAGTGTTTTCCTGTATCCAATTTTAGTTTGAGCATCGATTACTACATGAAGCGGCCAATAGCCCGAAAAGCAAGCCCATATCACAATATTGGGTCTAGTCTTTTTCCCTTTGGTCGTATAAACGTTTTGCCATCATGGCCTCATAAATTAAACTTGGACTCACCTGAAAAGAGAACAAGATTCCAAATCCGTCTTGACCAGTTCATGTGCTCTTTAGCAAAACTTATGCGAGCCGGAGGATTTTACTCAAATTTCAGTAATTTCTTCACATTTCTTCACCCGTCGGGAAACTGTTTGAGCACATATTTTTATTTTCAAATTTTTAACGACTTCTTTAACTCGTTTTACGGGTGCCTACCGCCTAAATGTTGATTCGTCAACGTAACTCTTTCACGACATTTCTTGATCATTTTTGAAATTATGGATTTATTATGGAATATTTTTCACAGACAATCCTTTGTTTAAGACCAGCAGTAAAATCTTATGAAAACAAAAATCAGTCCGTCTGGCCGTTCTACCCGACCGATTTCCTTAATTTTTTTTAATGAAAGGTATTTAGATACAGATATGTTATCAATCATTGAAATTTATTCAACTCCCACGTTACTCAAGTTATACTCAAACGCGATTCTTCCCTGTACATTTCTTATGTGACACTTTCACTTAAGCAATTCGAATTCTCATAGCTCCGCTTCTAATGAATGGATCTTGATCGTTTCACTCTCAGGAAACTCAGTGGATCAAGCTCTATTTTTGAGCTATTAACTCTGCTTAAATTCGTTGAGTTTGAGGTAAGTTATGCGTGCACAATCAACTTTACATTAGCGTTTTGTATTACCATCACGACAATAAAAAGTGTTGAATTGTGAATTGGCTAAACTTGATTAGCATACCCTTAAGGTCTTATAAAATAATTTGATAAATGAAAAAAAAAAAAAAATTTTGCACTCGAATTTCGACGGCTGGGATCTTCTAGTCATCTATTATTTTGGTTTTAAGGTCTTCGCAAAAGTTTATTAATTAGAAAATAAAAACATTGGAAAATAAATTCGTGTTTAAAAAACAGTTGAAAGAAAATAGCAGAAACTATAAATATTTAAGTAACGGTTAAGATTTTTACATTTTCTTTCATAACATCTTCTATTTTATTTTTGTTTTTCTTCGTTTATATGTTTTTATACCCTATACCACTATGTGGTTTGGGTATATTGACTTTGTGCTACTGTTTGTAACTACCAAAAATATTTGACCTAGACCCATCTTTTATTATACCAATCGAATCAGAATCACTCTTTGAGCCGATTTAACAATGTCCGTCCGTCCGTCCGTCCGTCTGTGTGTCCATGTAAACCTTGTAATCAAACTGCAGGTCGCAAATATGAATATATTTTGATCAAATTTGTTATATAAGCTTCAATCGGCCATGAGATGAACGCTATTGAAATTGGTGAGAATCGTCCATGTTCAGACCTAGCCCCCATACAAATGACCCCTATGAAATGGACAGAAATTGCCACAAGATCCAAATTGTCGTACAGATCTTAGTCAAATTGAGTTTGTATGTGTTTATTACATCCATTAATCAGTAATCCAAAAATAATACCTTTAGGACAATTCTTAGTCATAGGCCCCATATAGAGCTATTTCCCGATTTTCACTTAAATCTATCAAAAAACAAAAATATCGCACAAATTTTTTTTCAAATTTGGTTTGTATATAAATTTTCGAAATATAAGTGACTTTACCAAATAAGTTCAGGATCGGTCCATTGTTCGACCTAGTCTCCATATAAATATAGCATCCGATATGAACTTTTTTATATCTGCAGCCAAAAAAATTAATAAAAATGCCACTCAAATTTGGTTTATGCTTATTTTCTATATCCAGTTAGTTGGGCCTGAGAGATAGGGTCTCTAAACGCATGGTATAGGGTATCGTATAGTCGGTTTGGACCGACTATAATTTTCTTACTTGTTTTTAAATTGTTTTTTTTTTTTTTTTTTTTTGTAACAAATTTATTATGTTTGCGATAAAGAACACACCAAAGATTGATTTCGTAAAAAATACCTAATTAGAGGACTTTACGAGAAATTATTTTAAAACAAAAGTGGCAAATTCAGAATTTTGCAAAAGTTTCCAATGTATTGTCTCCCACTGTATTTATTATCGGATCCCGTCAAATTTTGTTTTCCCCTAGCTAACATCAATAAATGAATGGTTTCCTTTATGTATTTTGCTTACATAACAATATTTTCGCTAGTAATATATATATGATTGGTATTTTCCGAAACTAAGTCATCGAGTACAAACTCCTTCACGCGGTTTTTCGAAGTATTTATTGAAAATAGCAAAACCCCATTTCAGTTTGCTGGTTTAGCTGCTATTTGGATTTTATGGCCTCGTGTATATTTTAGCTGAAACTTGATTTTTCCGAACAACATGTAATTTTTCTCTCGGCTATATCTCGGTAACCAAATGAAAACTTGGGTATTGATTCATTCAATTTTTTTTTTGCCTTTTGCTACATTTTTCATATATTTCTCGAATTTTCGATATAAAATACAGCTGAAAAATATTTTTTTTTTTTTTTTTTGTTATTTTGATGAAAATAGTTTTAAAAAAGATATCTTTGTGGGTGAAAATTTGAGCACTAGATTCAGTTTTTTGGGTTTAGTTTGTTTTAAATTTTTTTTTCTCCTAGTGTACAATTACAGTTGTGGCGATAACAGGAAAACAAAATTCCAAATGGTTACCAAGATATGGCCGTGAGAAAAAGTGAATTTTTTTCGGAAAAATCAAGTTTTAGCCAAAATATACATGAGGCCATAAAATCCGAACAGTCCTTCGAAAACAGCACACGAAAAGGAGTTTGCATTTTATGCGTTGCCCTGTTGAATTATTATTCATGGAAGGTGACACGCCCATTACGTTCCTCGGATCCAAAATATAAAAAAGCCAAAAGACCTAGAACCGCCTTTGTTGTGTAAAATAAGCTCGATACGTCTTATGGTCCGGAAGATCATTCGTTACAAATGCACCTAATATTTTATATGTAAACGTAGGATCTGATATAATTTTTGAGTAATGCAGGGTATAAAAAGGCTTCATGCTCTCTAGGCCATGAATACATCAATCTCACTTAAATTAGGTTAGATTTCATTTTTCTATAAATATTTGCAAAAATTATTGTTAGATTTTGATTATTTTTGAACTTATCCGAAACTAATGAAAAAGAGCACCGTATAGTCGGCCCATATAAAAAACACATTTATTCGAGCATTCGAGCTTAGATCATTAATTTTAAATAATTAATTCATATTACATATATTTAATTTCAATCCAGCTACCATCATAATGAGAAACTCTGCTATAGGCAGACAGACAGACACACAGCCAACATGCTACAACATTTTGTAATACAATGCTGTTTGTCAATGTTTTATACAATTGTGTAGTCTTTGTGTTGGGCTTGTATAATAATAAATCGTGGGTTCGATATTTATTATGTATATAGATTTAGTTTTTTTTTTTTTTTGTTTTTGTTTCAAACATTATTATGAACAAAATGTTTTCAAAATAACTTTAAAATAAGTAACTTTTAATCTTTGAGTTATAACTTCATTTAATATTTCAGGTTATTGGTACATTTTTGTGAATCAAAAATAAATAAAAAATTAAATTGCAATTTGTAGTTGATTATTTGTTTTTTCTTTAAATGTTTTTTTTTTAGACCGACACAAATGTGCTCAATTTCAATTTGTTTTTGTTTCGCTGTTATTTAATCAGTAAATATTTGTGTAAATTTTATTTAATTTGCGAGGGTTTTTTATTTATTTTCTTAATAAATCAATTAAAGTGTGTTAATCTTTTGTCTATATTAGCTTTTGCCGTTTTGGCAGCTTATATCCATTGAAACATTTATTTTTTAGAAATTTCAAAGTATTTCAATAAGGTTTAATGGTTAGAAATTTTTGCTCATTTTCATTTTAATTTCAGTTCAATTTTTTTCATATTTGATCCAAAGTTACCTGTTGCAAATTTAATATACAACGTGTTTTGAGGTCAAATTATACGCTATATACGCTCACCTGGGCGGAATTGACCAACTGCTGAAAAAATACTCCACAAAAAAAAAAAAAATCCCCAAAAAATTTCTATTAAGTCTTCGCTCAAATCACCATATTCCCTTAGCTATTTTTTTTCTGAAAACGTTGATATAGTGCTATCAAACCTAAACTCAGTTTTTGTAGAGTATTTTTTTTCAGCAGTTCGTCAATTCCAACCAGGTGTGTAGGGTATGTACAAACCATCTAAAGTTTTTAGGTGGTGTTGTATGAGAATGTTCTTAATATGTAACAGGTTTGATGCCACATTCACTGTATTGTATTTTTATTTTTGTCAAAATACGTTCTTGTTTCAGTATTAGACAAGTGTTGCCGTCAGGATAGCAATTCGGAGTGCAAAACTTACACAATATGCATCATAAAATTATTAAAAATTGTCAATCTTAGCTAAAATTGACACCACATCTTCGGTTCGGTTGTATGGGCGTGGTACCTTCTAGACAAAGTCAATAATTATCCTCACATATCTAGAGTACTATTATAGCAATAGTCCTGGCATGTAGTGTAAGTTCATTAGTTATAAATGCTCATAGTCGACCCAAAAAATGAGCGGAACTGGACAAGACGGTGTGCAGCTCCCTCACCCAGTCAATATTTAATGCAATCTATGTGGAGATCTTATATTACTAATTTCATAGCGAAAAAATTATTGTTTATGTAAAGGGAATATTTTGAACCGACACAAAAAACTTTAAATGTATTTATTAATGTAGACTTAGGGTGAAATAACGTTCAAGAGGATCCGCTAGTGTCATATAGAAATTAAAATTTATTTCGAAAAACTCCTACATGCACTAATAATTCTGTAATGTATTTTCATTGTTTTTTTTAACAAACTTTTAAATGAAATATAAATTTAAATGTAAATAGGTAAGAAAATTTCTTGTGACTGATGATTTGTTAAAGAGTTTGCCACCGATTTTGGCCAAACGTATCTTATTTCAAAGGTATTTCTTTTTAGCTGTCCACCAGATTTACAGATTTTTAAATTATTAAAAGTTACTACTAACACATGCATAAAATTATAAAGGGTCCGCCATCTAACGTTTTTTTTTTCAACTAGTGCTTATTTCGTGAATGGTAACACTTAGCTCATGTCTGATTTGACAGATAATTAGTTTTATCCTTCCGCTGAACGAATATTGTTGTGTATACGCTTGAACAACGCTAGGAAATATTGCGACATTACTTTGAAAATCATGGTAATGTTGCAGAATGTGTGCGAAAATTGCGTACGGATTTTGGAAGAAGAGAAGCACCGTCAGCTTCGTATGTTCGTTATCTTGTGAAAAAAGTGAAAGAAACTGGCATCCTCATCGATAAACCAAAGCGTGAAAGGCCAAAAACAGTGCGTACACCCGAGAATGTTGCTGCTGTGGCAGAAAGTGTGCGTGAAGCGCCATCAACATCAATTCACCGTCCTTCTCAAGAATTGAACATTACGGAGGCATCATTGAGACGAATTTTGCATAAAGACCTTGGTATGACGCCATACAAAGTCCAATTGGTTCAGGAGTTGAAGCCAACTGGCCATCCAATGCGTTTTCGCTTCGCTAAGTGGGCCTGCGATCGACGTACAGAAGATGCCGATTTTGCCAAAAAAAATCATCTTTTCAGATGAAGCTCATTTTGATCTTGGCGGGTATGTAAACAAGCAAAATTGTCGCATTTGGGGCACAGAAGACCCGCACGCATACATTGAAAAACCGATACACCCAAAACGAGTCACTGTTTGGTGCGGTTTTTGGTCCAGAGGCATAATTGGGCCATTTTTCTTCGAAAATGAGCAAGGACTGGCCGTTACAGTCAATGGCGATCGTTATCGGGCCATGTTGAACGAAATTTTGTTCACAAGGAGGATATTGGCAACATTTGGTTTCAACAGGATGGCGCTACGTGCCACACAGCCGAAGCTACACTCGATGTTTTGCGCCCTGTTTTTGAAGACCGCATTATCAGCCGCAGAGCTGATGTCATTTGGCCACCTCGGAGCTGCGATTTGACACCGTTGGACTATTATTTGTGGGGTGCCCTCAAAGATAATGTTACGCCAACAAGCCAGAGACAATTGACGCTTTAAAGGACAATATTCGTGAAGCCATTGGTGAAATACAGCTGCACACAATCGTTAATGTTCTTAAAAATTGGACCGATCGTGTAGGCTACTGCATGGCCAGCCGAGACAGCCATTTGAATGAAATTATTTTCCATTATTAACCAGAAGGATTGTACTTTCAAATAAAAAAAAGAAATTTGAGATAATATTCAGTAGTTTTTTTTTATAGCATTTTCAAAAAAAAAAAAAGTTATTTGGCGGACCCTTTACAATGCTGTGTGTATGTTTATTAAATTTGTTATTGTGTTTGTGAGTTTGTTTTCCTTATTCACAATAATAATTGTGTTGAATTGAAAAATAATTTTGGACATAAACCAATAACACTGAAAAATAGTTTTGGACATAAACCAATAATGTAATTATTTACGTGAGCGTGAAAGTGGTCCTACTGTTGGGACCTAGATGTCCAATTGGAATGTCACATGCAGAGGGCAATCAAGTTTTTATCTTTTGTTTGACATTTATTTTATATACTTGTAAAATGTAATATCTTAAACCGCGAATTTGTTACTCGTTAAATTATCGTTAACGAGCAAAGACCGCTTGCGAAGGAGCCGCAAAGTTTTATTAAATTAAACAAACTTGTAAAATCGCCATTTTCGAAAAAAAGGAGAGTAAAATTGGATTTACTTTGTGAAATTTTTTTATAGAAAACCTTAACCTTGCGTGCTTTTTTATTTTGCTGTTTCTTTTGGTAGCCGTAGCTGGTGTTCCACATCAATTGGAAGAACCAACCCCCATTTTTTGTCACGAAATATTTAGTAATCGATATTTAAGAAGTGTTGAATTGTGAATTGACTAAAAATTATTAGCATACCTTTAGGGTCTGTATTATATGCAAAAAAATCAAATTTCCTACAATTTGCACTCGAATTTCGAGGGCTGGGATCTGCTAGTTAATAATAAAATATCGGCATATACATAACTTTTAAGGGTTTCAACGTCCTACATTTATTCTTCAAAATAACTTTATAATTTTGTATTGCTTTTTTAATTTTTTGTTGAACAAGCTTTTATATGATATATATAACATTATAAGCATCATTAACAAAAGGATTTAGCTTTAAGGGTTTCAACGTCCGGGGGTAGTTGTTACGCACAAATCGCAGAATACCAAATGGCGTAACATTGCGTTTCTAGTTTTTCATTGCGTGATCTTGTTTCCTTTTAAAATGACAAGAATTTCATAGGATTACTTTTTACAAGTAATATATTTAAATTTTCCTAGGAAAGCTGGAAAGTATTAACACATGCAAAAATTTTATTCTTCTAGCTTTTCTAATTTTTTAATTTCATACACGAACAAAAATGTTATACATACATCGCTAGTAAAACAAAACTAATTTTTTCGTTACACATGAAAAAAAAACTTAAATTATATCAAATCATGTTACACACGAACTGTATGATATACACATGTACATTAGGGTAATAAGTTTTTTTTTTTTTACAAAATTGCTTCATCGCACCACGCTATGGGCAATGTTGCACTGATAAAAAAAAATCATTTTTTTGAGGTCATTTTGGTGAAAAAAGTTCATGCACAGAATGCAATTTCTAAAACTCCCTCATAATCGTAAGTTAATGAAATTTATCACTGTTTTTTTACCCTCTATCCAAATGGTGAGGTTTTTTTTATATTAAAAACTTTGCAATTAAATGTTATTTTTTTTATACTTAAAAGAAAAATACTAGAATTCAAAACTTCATCGCATTTGATGCGCGAACTTTTTAAACGATCGCGAAAAAGTAGTACATCATGTCTTAATATTTGTTCATGGTCTATACGGTTATGCGATGAAGAATTTATTATTTGCAAAATTGTCAATAGTTATTACCCTAATGTACGTCTTTTACAAGAGAAGAATAACTATAGTAAAACTGAGTTTATTGATCTTCATTTCCTGATCATGTTACCTATTAAAATAACTTCAAAGTTTCAATGAAGAACATTTTGCAATCAATACACTTAAATATTTAACTTGTCCTATGATACCGCTATCAGTGTTTTATGAAAGAAGTCAATCTTGGCAATTTTGTGATTAGTATTGAATGAAAATCGCATTGAAAAATATACAAATAAACTCAAGTCTGTAGGCAGTTTTTATACAGTTATGATAAGGAATCGAAAAATTCATGAAGAATTTTAACAAAAGCTGCTTCATTTATTTATTTTTTTTTATTCATAAAACATGCCCAAATATTTTGGAAATCTTCATGGAATATGTCTTAGTTTAACTTTTGGGCACTCCAATGTAAATATATTTAGCTATGACAATTTTTAATTGATTTAATTTAATAAATAATTCGTAGTAAGAAGAATGAAATAGCTTTCAAATGTTATACCATATCGGAAAAATATCTTTAATTTTTATTTTCTTCTTTTAACTCGATAAACTTTTCCCAGCTATAACCTCGATACCCTGCAGAGAATGAGAACCGTCAAGCTCTGCTAAAAGGCCATTAATCACAATCTACAAATATTTTACCACCCAGACTTGTATGCAAGTTACGAATAAGGTGCACAATGAACCAATTCGAAATTTAACTTATTGTCTTTGACCATCGCAATAACGGATTGTCATTTATCGTGGCAGTGAAATTATGAACCCATGTGTTATCCATGGTTATGAATCTAGGCAAAAGGTCGGTTTTACTGCTAAATAGTTGAAACTTTGTTATTGCGCAGAATTTATTACACCTATATTGCACACAGCTTTCGCAATTCGGAATTGGCAGCCAATATACGATGTACATAAGTTTTTACAATGGACATTACATCCGCTTTTTCCCTTACTTTTAGTCGACGGTCGTTCCAACTATTGAAATGTTCATCTTGATAGTACGTAAAGCCTTGTTAAAATTCCCCAATTCAATATCATATTAAACAAGTAAGAAAATTATAGTCGGTCTAGCCCGACTATACGATACCCTATACCATGTTTAAGAGACCCTATCTCTTCAGTCCAACTAATTGGATATAGCAAATATGCATAAACGAAATTTGAGTGACATTTTTATTAATTTTTTTTTCGCTGCAGATATGAAAAAGTTCATATCGGATACTATATTTAAATGGGGACTAGGTCGAAAAATGGACCGATCCTGACCATATTTGGTAAAGTCACTTATACTTTGAAAAAATATATACAAACCAAATTTGAGAAAAATCTGTAAAATATTTTTGTTTTTTGATAGATTTAAGTGAAGATCGGGAAGCAGCTCTATATGGGGCCTATGACTAAGAATTTTCCTGTAGGGAGTATTTTTGAACTACTGATTAATGGATGTAATAAACACATACAAACCCAATTTGACTGAGATCTATATGATAATTTGGAACTTATGGCAATTTATGTCGATTTCATAGGGGTCATTTGTATGAGGGCTAGGTCTGAACATGGACCGATTCTCACCAGTTTCAATAGCGTTAATCCCATGGCGATGGAAGCTTATATACCAAATTTCATCAAAATATATACATATTTGCGACCTGTAGTTTGATTACAAGCTTTACATGGACACACAGACGGACGGACGGACGGACGGAAATTGCTATTTCGACTCAAAAAGTGATTCTGAGTCGATCGGTACGTCACTTATACTTTGAAAAAATATATACAAACCAAATTTGAAAGGAATCCGTGCAATATTTTTGTTTTTTGATAGATTTAAGTGAAGATCGGGAAGCAGCTCTATATGGGGCCTATGACTAAGAGTTGTCCAATAGGGATAATTTTTGGACTACTGATTAATGGATGTAATATATACATACAAACCCAATTTGACTAAGATTTGTATGATAATTTGGGTCTTATGGCAATGTATGTTGATTTCATAGGGGTCATTTGTATGGGGGCTAGGTCTGAACATGGACCGATTCTCACCAATTTCAATAGCGTTCATCCCATGGCCGATAGAAGATCAAATACCAAATTTCATCAAAATATATTAATATTTGCGACCTGCAGTTTGATTACAAGCTTTACATGGACACACAGACGGACGGACGGACGGACGGACGGACATCGTTAAATCGAATCAGATAGTGATTCTGATTCGATCGGTATAATTAAAGATGGGTGTAGGTCAAATATTTTTGGTTGTTACAAACAGCAGCACAAAGTCATTATACCCAAACCACATAGTGGTATAGGCTATAAAAAAGGAGCAGACCTGCCCAGAGTACAATATAGCTCGGCTTTGTAGTGGTTGGAGTGAGACCATTCAAAGGAAAATATTGTCTTACATACCAATCATCTATTGTTTCACGCTTGAAAATTCACTGAGAGCATTAAATGGACAACATTTCCTTTTCAAATTCAAAACCTCAGTTTTATACTGTCGGTACTTTCACCGGAGCATTTTTTAATTAACTGTGACGTCTATAATTGGTAAGCAGTTAGATAAAAAAATTCTTGAAGTATGATGTTTCGAAAATATTCTCCGACAACTTAGATTAAATGCGATGAATAGTTTCTGAGATATCTTACAATTACTGAAATTGCTTGTAGCAACCGGTTTCGGAATTTAACGAAAATATTAATACGGTATCTGGACCGAAAAACTTTAAATATGTTTTTCTTAAAACTATGTTTTGACCAAAATAATTCTAAAACCACTGCATGGATTTTGATTACATCTTATTAATAGAACTAACAACTGGTCTTTGATCGTAGAATATTCATTTTTCTTTAAAAATTCTATTCTGTTTAAAATAAAGTAATGCTTTTTGGTCGTAAATCCGGGAGCAAACTGGTAAGAGCCGCCATTTTGTTAATTTAAAAAAAAAAAAAAAAAAAAACTACGATTAAATACTTAATTTATTTTTAAACTAATGATTTTCTTTTGTTTTATTGATTTTAGATAATTCAGTTAGATGTTCTGATAGTCAGCGCGAAACACTTATTGCTGAAGGGGCCCAACAAAGTTGGCGATATTTTTATATGTAATGAATATATACTAGCAGATTGCAGCCCTCAAAATTCGAGTGCAAATTCTAGTAAAATTTATTTTTCCATTAAATAAATAAAAACCCTAAAGGTATGCTAATCAGTTATAGCCAATTCACAAATCAACAGAAAAAACAAACTCATTTCTATTACAAACACATTAACAAATTTAATAAACACACACATAGCATTGTATAATTTTATGTATGTTTTAGTAGCAACATTAAATGCAATTTACTCAAAATAAAGGAAAAAATTTAAAAATCTGTAAATCTGCAATATGGCTAAAAAGAAATACCTTTCAAATAATATACATTTGGTCAAAATCGGGATAAAACGGTGAAACAAAACATCGTTCACAAGAAATCGCCTAGCCTATTAATATTATAGATTTTTATTCTGTATAAGTCAAGTTTAAATATGACATAAAACTTCTGTATATTCAGTTTTATAAAATAAAATTATTTATTATGAAAAATATATATAAAATATAAAACATTCTGCCTTTTTCAAGCAGCTGACTGCATCTCTCAGCATAACTCAAGTCGGGTAGTTTTGGGACCACCTTCGTATATAACATAAACTAAACTTTTCATTAATTTTTGTATATGAAATTATTAATGCGTTGTTGGTAACGAATGATCTCCGGAACCAGTAGAGATAGAGAGCTAAGATCTACACCACGTTATCGGTTTGAGTTCGTCTGATTTTATCAAAAATGAGCGGTATATTATGAGCTATATTTATCATAAAATATCTAGAGTACTGTAAAATCATGAATCTTAAAACTTCATTAATTACAAGTGTCCATAGTCGATCCAAAAATAAGCGGTATCAAACAATAGCGCATGGTATCCTCCATACAAATTCAAATATCAAGAGTGCTTTGAAAGCAAAAACCTTGAATTTTGTGCTGTTTCATAAGTTATTGATCTAAATAGTCGAAGCAATGGGTGTGTCAGTTCCCATTCAAAGAAAAGTGCTATGGTAGTGCGAACCTCAAAACACTGTGTGTGTCAATAGGTTACTAATGTGACTGGTGGAGTAAAACATTGACGGGTTCAGACCAATGGGCATGGTATTGCCCACACAAACTAACTCTATTTAAAATAATCTATATGGAATCCAAATGTTTTTAATGTCATTGCGAAATATTTTGTTGTGCACGGTATTATGAAAGTAAGTAAAGTATGGACTATTTGAAATTTATATATAAAATAATATATCTATAATATTAATAGGCTAGGCGATTTCTTGTGACCGATGTTTCGTTCTACCGTTTTATCCCGATTTTGACCAAACGTATATTATTTGAAAGGTATTTCTTTTTAGCCGTTTTGCAGATTTACAGATTTTAAAATTTTTTCCTTTATTTTGAGTAAACTGCATTTAAAGTTGCTACTAACATATAAATAAAATTATACAATGCTATGTGTGTGTTTATTAAATTTGTTAATTTGTTTGTAATAAAAATGAGTTTGTTTTTTGTGTTGATTTGTGAATTGGCTATAATTGATTAGCATACCTTAAGGGTCTTTATTCAATGAAAAAATAAAATTTCCTAGAATTTGCACTCGAATTTCGAGGGCTGGAATCTGCTATATATACTATATAAAACTATAGTAAAACTGACCGCGTTGCTGGACAAAACAATAATATATGTTTACGTTTTTGTATTAAAAATTAAGTCTTCTAGAAAGAATGGACATTTGCCGGAAAAAGAAGTGCAAAAACATACATTTTTTAAAGTGAGAATATCAAAAAAGAAAAAAAATTACACATTTTTATATGGGAAAAACACATCTTCACAAAAGTGTGCGAAATGCGTAGATACCATCAGTGTAAGCAGAACTTTCCAACGCATATATTGGTTTGTAAATCGGTTGAGTGGTTCTCGAGTTATAAAACGAAGAACACAGGACAACATATTTTTATATATAAATAGATAGATCGATAGATAGATAGATAGATAGATAGATAGATAGATAGATAGATAGATAGATAAATTATCTAACCAATAAAATACAAAGTTTTTATTAAAACTCCTTCTTTGCTTATGCATATGAGTTTTGAATCTCTCCGTGACTGTGCGTGACTTTGCGTGACTATTTTAAAATTAATATTTGGTTACAACAAGTCTATGGACAAATTTTCAGACCGATCGGATGAAGGGAAGTGAGGTTTTAATCTCTCCGTGACTGTGCGTGACTATTTCGAAGTTAATTTTTTTTCACAGCAAGTCTATCCAACAAGTTTCAGATCGATCCGAGAAGGGGAAATGGCTTTTAAATTACTCCGTGACTGTGCGTGACCTTCTTTCCAGCAAGTATATCAACAAGTTTCAGATTGATTGGATGAGGAAAACCCGTTTTAAATCTCTCCGTGACTGTGCGTGACTAATCTTTCTTTCATAGGAAGTGTATGGACCAAGTTTCAGATCGATCGGATGAGAGGAAATTACATTTAGATCCCTCCGTGACTGTGCGTGACTACCCCAAAATTAATCTGTAGTCACAACAAGACTATGGGCCAAGTTTCAGATCAATTGCATAAGGGGGAATGGGGTTGATCCACGACAGACAGACAGACAGACAGAGAGAGAGAGAGAGAGAGAGAGTTAAAAGAAAGAGTTTAAAAGCAGGGGGCAACACGTCGCATTCGATATCGAGTAAAATCAATCGAAATTCCATATTTTGGTTTATTATTTAAAAAAGATGGACGATCGTCAGACCTCGTTTCACTTTTACTATTAACTATGGACCATAAATCGTTAACTGTGACAGAGTAAAATTACTCTTAGTATTTTATTTTGGAAAATAAAAAAATTATTTCGATCGAAAAATTTCGATAACGAATGCGACGATTCGACCCCAGTCTTTTCCAAAACTGAAAATCTTGTTGTCAATCTATAATATTTTTAGGGTTGAAAATCTAATTAAGTAACTGTGTCATTTACAATAATGCATAAATTCCTTTGTCAGGTATTGACATTCAAAATAAATATAATAATAATATTAAGTGTTATTGTTATTATGAAATGTAAATAACTGTTATAGTAATACTTAAATATAGTGTAAAATTATAACAAAAGACTAGAAGCTTCAACGTCACTTATTCAGTAAATGTCATTTTTTTGAGATTTGTTTAATACAATGGCTGATTAAAATGCAACTAAAAAAGGTGTGGCGTTAAAAAAAAATTATATAAAGATAGTTTTATCACTAAACATTTCATAAATGTTAACGTGCACTAAAATCACACACAATTAACCGAGTTGTACCAACAAAGGCACAGTCAATTTAATAAAATACGATTCTTTTTCCAACATCAGATTCAACACCATTCCCCTGTCATATTTAAGAAAGGGAAAAGCTATTTAAAATTCTTGAAATCTTATTGAGTTTTAAATTCTTATATTAAACATATCAATTAAAAATTTAAAATAGTTTTTTTTTATTTTTTTTAAATAAAAATAGTTGAACATCTCTGTCTTAAGCACACAAAAATAAAACCTATGAGCAAATACTCACATTGATAGTTACTTCCCACACAAATATCGCTTGAATGTAGACAACAATTTATGTAACTCTGATTGTTGCAAATGTCATATAATTGCTTTTGAAATACTTATTGGGCCCTTATGTAATAAAGATAAGAAATACAAATAGATTTTGCAATAAAAATAGAAAAAAAACTAATTATATTTTCTAATGAAGCTTGCTTACGTTTTTTTTTTATTCTTTACAATTTGGAACGATTTATGTAAATGCAGTAGAAAAAGGCCGTTGCTTTTTGAATACTGTAAAATCAAACATGAATTAAGTTTATCGGTAAATATCAAAGAGGTGGCAACAAAGGAAAAAAAAATTAGAGAAAAAATAATTATGCACAAAACCCTTAGGCTTAATTTACATAAATAGGCAGACAAGTAACCCAGTGAAAATGTATACGTTTTTTAGAAGTATGACAAAACTAAAGCGCATATGTAAGCGCTTTGTGGTGTTAGAGCTTATATCTCGCCTTTAGTAGGCAAAACTTGTGAAAGAGGATTTGCAAAATTTAAGAAAATTCAAACAAAAAATTTAATTGAATCAAATAAAAAATTATTGAAACTCAATTAAATATTTAATTGAATCAAATAAAAAATTATTGAAACTCAATTAAATTTTTAGTGTAACCAATTAGACAAATATATTGAAATTTTTAATGGAGTCAATTAGAAATTTGTTTGAACAATTGTTTAATTGGAAAATGTTGGGCCATAATTTTTTCTGTGTAGGATTTAAGTTTCCATAGATCCTTTGAAGTACAAACTTGTTCTGAATACGTAAAGAGCCATTCGTATACTTAAGTACCTCATGGTACTTTTATCTATATAAGGAGTTACAGTAATACTTGCTTCAAATCTTTTTTAAACTTTTTTTTTTATTTTTTTTTTATAATTGAATCTTTTTTTTTTTATTTATTTTTTTTATTTTTATAATTGAATCTTTTTTTTTATTTTTTTTATTTTTATAATTGAATCTTTTTTTTTTTTGTTTTTAAAATTTAATCTTTTTTTTTAAGCCTAGTTCCGCGAAACCGAGTGGCTTGTCTGCCGATTCTAATTTTGGCTAGTTTTTTTAATTTTTTTTTTTTGCAGCGACAGACCAAAGCCTCTGGTGGGAATCGAACCCACGACCCCCGCATGATAGGCGAGCACGCTACCTACTCACCTACCGGGGCGCTCCATTAAATAAAATTTTAATATCAGACTCTAACGGATGTTGGCCTAGACTAACTATCCTTAACTCTGTGGTTTTCTAGAATAACCGCATATGTCATTAAATCAAAATGTTGAGGGGAGCCAAAAAAAACGTTATATTTGAAATTATGGGCTCGATATAAAGATTTTAGAGCTTTTTATTTAACAGTCCTGTAGATATGGGCAATAAATACTTTATATAAAATTTTGAGTCAAAAATCTTCAGAGGAATAGATCCTAGAGAAGGACGAAAAAAACAATATGCAAATTACACTTAGTGTGTGCAGATAAAACAACTGATGTCGACAAACGTCGTTTTCTTTGAAAAAGAAAGCTACCAATGCAACCATCCATGTAGACATAAGTTGTTGTTTGTTGAAAAATGTATTTTTTTTGTTCGTCAACAAAAAGTTAGGATGAGAATATAACAACGTATCAAGAATAATAGTGACAAAAAATAACAGAAATAAACACACAAGTTTTTATAAGTGGTTATAAACTGAAAAATAATCCAAAATTATTTTGCATTTTTTTTTTCCATTAATAACAACGTATGTTGCTATGTGTCGTTTTCTGAGAAAATAATTTGTCAGCGAACAAACGTAGGTTGACATACGTCGTTAGGGCTGCAAATTAATTTAATAAACATTTAAGTTACGTCGTTATTTTAAGAAAAAAACTCAAAAATGGTCAATATTTTTTTTTTTTAATTGAACACATGTAAAGAGCGTTAAAAATTAATATATTTGGCGTCGTTAACTCAAAACTGACAAAAATGGACATACGCGGTTATTCCAGAAAACCACAGAACTATCAAAGATGCGCTTGTAAGATTTCTATAAAAATTAGCTTCAAAATGAAACAGTAAATTTTAAATCTTAATTCAAATCTTCATCAAAAACTTTTGTTAGCCTAAAACATTTACAAGAAGTGATTTAAATTTTATCCAATTTCAACAAAATCCATTTGGTGTGGGAAACTCCATGGATAATTAAACCATGTTTTAAAATCCAGAGTTAGATTTAAAAAGTAATTTCTAAAACTTAATTCAAATCTCCGTTGAAAACATTTTTTATTTTTAAACATTTATGAGAAGAAATTTTAATTTAATCCACTTTCAAGAAAATCCATTTGATGCGGGAAGTCTTCATGGTTTAATCATGATTTGCTTTAAAATCTAGATCAAATTTAAGTGTAAAATGTTGAAACATATTTACATGTAATTATTTCTTCACCGCTTAAAATCTTTTAATGAATTCTGCTTCTATTGCAGTTGGATTTTTTAGTTTTATCTTTTCCACACTCATAACTGGAATTAGATAGAAATGAGGACAACAGTTTACAGCCCGTTTGCTATGCTAAGTGTGCCACTGCATTGCCGTTGTGCATAGAGCCATAAGTTGTGGCAAACTGTTGCGATTTCTTTTATTTGCAAAAACAAACATTTTGCAATTGCTTTGAAGTTTTGCAAGTATCTGGTTTTATATTGGGTCATTCTAACACTGAACGACTTATGTTTAAATTTGATACGGCAAACTAAAACTAATACACAGTGTAGCGTTTTGTAGCTTAAAACGTAATTAGAACTGTTGGTCGACTTTCGACAGAATTTTTTAGGAAAACTGAAAATACTGATTTGAGTAATATGGTAATATGGTTTTTAATATAACAATTGACTTAGAATTACGTTGTGAGTTCTCACAATATAAAAATTACAGTTTCCAAAAAATATATTTAAAGTAGTGTTGAAAGGCGCCTAAGGCCGAGGCCACGCAATGAGCGGCAGAGCGGTGAGCGGCGGAGCGGTGAGTTTGAGCAGCAAAATGCCATTGTCAATGTTATTATTATTTATATAAAAAGTTTTTATAATAAAAGCAAAATATTTTCACTATTTTGTGATTTTTATTTATGTATGACTATATTTCACCCTTTTTAACTTTTTATCGATTGAAAAACAACACAAAAATGGTTGTCGTTAAGATAACAACAACAGCTGACTTTAACAATAGCGAATATCGTTTAAAAATTTTACTGAATACCAAATTCGATAATTTTGTTGTTTTCTTTTTCTAACGATTCGATTATCGTTAGAAAGAAGTTACTGAATCGCGCTACATTTTTATTCTTTGCCGCTCAGAAAACAACTAAAAATTAGAACAAGTTCTATTCCTGAGCGGCGCCTCTTAGACGCTCAAAAATGCCGCTCACATGCCGCTCATTGTGTGGCCACTTCACTAGTATTTAGTATTTCCTTATAATTTCTAGCAACGCTAGATGGAACTGAAGAGCTATTCTCGCCATTTGTTCTCATTCTGAAATATCGGGAAATGTTACAACCAATATGTGATTTTATATGTGATGCATGGTGCAATGTTCGGTTTTCTGATCACTGTTTCAACGAAAATAATTTTTCAAATTTAAACAACTCTTTAGTAATATAGAAAAGGGCCCATAAATGTTTTCTTTGCCACTGAGTGAAAGAATCGTCTAAAATTCCGAATCAGCAGCGCAAAATATTTTTCCGTTACGTAAAACAACTCGTACTTTAAACTTAAAATTTATTTCATTTAACACAAAAACTTAGTTATTTATCAGTGTTATATTTTTATTGGTGAATATGTATACATTAGGGCGGGTCAATTTAAAAATCGCCCAAACGACAAGGAAAATCGTGTTGTAGGGATCAAAATAAGAAACTTTGCCCGAGGAACCATACCTCTAAAACGAATTCTGATGTCCCGACTTTTGACCTGTCTGTCTGTCTATCTCACTTTGACCCATTTAGAGTACTCCAATCGAGTCCAAATGTATGCTCGACCCCTACTAACTTTGGAGGGCCGACAGTGACACACCCCCTGGAACCCCCTGGGGGTTTCCCATACAAACATTTCAAAAATCACAATTTTTTGTTTAGAATTGGGCTGACTATGTTTGATTAAAATTAAAATTAACACTCATACGTATGCGTTTCTTCTACTCTGCTAATAAATAATAATCATACGCCTTGTTTATGTTGTGTTATTCAAAAAGACCGATCGGATTAGGGTAAATAACTTTTAGATCACTCCGTGACTATGCGTGACTACCCCAAAATTAATCTGTAATCACAACAAGACTATGGCCCAAGTTTCAGATCAATTGCATGAGGGGGAATGGGGTTACCCCGTGGCAGACAGACAGGCAGACAGACAGACAGGTCAAAAGTCAGGACATCAGAATTCGTTTTAGAGATATGGTTCCTTGGGCAAAGTTTTTTATTTCGATCCCTAGAATAAGATTTACCTTGTCACTTGACCGATTTTTTTACCTCCAAATCGACCCGCCCTGGTATACATATTCAACAATAAAAATATAACACTGATAAATAACTAAGTTTTTGTGTTAAATGAAATAAAACTGGCGATTTTTTGAAATGTTTATATGGGGAACCCCACAGGGGAGTTCCAGGGGGTGTGCCACTGGCATGGGTGGATCGGGCCTCCAAAGTTAGTGGGGGTCGGTCATACATTTGGACTCGATTGGAGCAATCTAAATGGGTCAAAGTGGGATTTTTCAAAATTTGCCCCTACCCAAAAGTTCGACCCAAATTCTGGGACATCAGAATTCCTTTTAGAGGTATGGTTCCTTCGGCAAAGTTTCTTATTTTGATCCCTAGAATACGATTTTCACTGAGCAATTGACCATTTTTTTGCCTCCCAAATCGACCCGGCCTAATATGTATATATAAAATATACACCATATACGTATATACCATTAATGTACCATTAATGTAACATATATGCAATGTATATTGTAAACAATGAAAAAATAATTAAAATAAAATAAATCTTAAAGGAGTTTTAGAAATTGAATTCGGTGCATTTTTCACCAAAATGACCTCAAAAAATGATTTTTATTATCAGTGCAACATTGCCCATAGCGTGATGCGATGAAGAAATTTTGTCAAAAGAAAGTTATTACACTAATATACATAAATCCCGAATATACATACAGTGATGTGCAAAAATATCTTTCCATTTTTTTTTATCTTAAATGAAGAGAAAAAAATTAACAATGCTCATCTACACATGTAGAATGAATGCTTGCATTTGGTGGCATGGTGAAGCGTTGGAAAAGCTAACAATGTGGAATACTTTATTAAATCATTTTATATTATTAAAAAATATTTATTGAAAATAAAAATAAGAGTGTTTCATATGCTTTCTGTTGCGAATAAAAATTTTAATGAAATAAAGGGTGATTTTCTAAGAGCTATAGGAAAGTTTTCCAAAAAAAAAAAACACATAAAATTCAGAAAAATGCATGACATCTTTATTTGAATCGATAGTACGGTCTATATGTTTGAAGATTATTTCATGCAAATGTTGACCGTGACTGCGCCTCAAATGGTCCATCCGCTTAGTCCAATTTTGGCATACTCTTTCCAACATTTCGGCCGGTATCTCACGAATAAATGCTTCAATGTTGTCTTCCAATGCGTCAATTGAAGCGGGATTGTCTGTATAGATATGAGCTTTAACATAGCCCCACAAAAAATAGTCTAAAGGCGTTAAATCGCACGATCTAGGCGGCCAATTGACCGGTCCCGAACTTGAAATAAAATGTTCACCGAACTCGCCTCTCAATAAGTCCAATGTTGCGCGTGCTGTGTGGCATGTGGCACCGTCTTGTTAAATCCACATGTCATGCAAGTCAAGCTCTTGCATTTTGGGCAAAAAAAATTTGGATATCATCTCTCGGTAGCGCTCACCATTCACAGTTACGTTACGATTCGCATCACCTTTGAAGAAGTACGGTCCAATGATGCCACCAGCCCATAAACCGCACCAAACTGTGACTTTTTCTGGATACATTGGTAGCTCTTCCAATGCTTCTGGCTGATATTCACTCCAAAATCGACAATTCTGCTTATTTACATACCCATTGAGCCAAAAAGAGCTTCGCCGTTGAACAAAATTTTTCGGCAAAAAAGTGGATCTTCGGCCAACTTTCCAAGAGCCCAATCACCAAAAATTCTACGTTTCGGTAGGTCGTTCGGCTTCAATTCTTGCACCAGCTGTATTTTGAAAGGCTTCACACCTAAATCCTTCCGCAAAAATTTCCACGTTGTTGAGTAACAAAGGCCCAATTGCTGGGAACGGAGACGAATCGATAATTGATGGTCATCATTAACACTGGCCGATACAGCTGCGATATTTTCTTCAGTTGGCACTCTACGTAAGCGTGTTGGTGGTTTAATGTCCAACAATGTTAATTTGGTGCGAAATTTAGTCACAATAGCCCGAATAGCCGCTTCAGTGGGTCGATTAACCTGACCATAAAATGGAAGAAGCGAGCGATGAACTTTCTTAACAGAGCACGCAATTTGATAATAAAATTCAATAACTTGCAAGCGTTGTTCGTTTGTAAGACGATTCATGGTTAAATTATAGACGAAACTGAAGATGTTTGACAATGAAACAAAACATGAAACGTGCGTCAGCTGTTTAAACCAGTGTTGCCTAAAAGATAATAGCTAAAAAATCACCCTTTACAATAAGTTTTTACTGATAGTGGAATTTAGTTTGCATTGTCCAGTAAATTGTTACTGACTGCTGAAAAAAAAGAACTGAAAGAATTTTATAAGATTGTGCTTACATGCACCGATTTGCAACAATTCCAATAATTTAGAAAGTGATTCTGAATCGATCGATATAATAAAAAAAAAATGGCTGTAGGTAGTTACAAAGATCAACACAAACTTATACCCTAACCACTAGAGCGGGTCGATTTGTAGGGAGGCAAAAAAAAATCGCTCAAGTGACAAGGAAAATCATATTCTAGGGATCAAAACAAAAAACTTTGCCAAGGAACCATATCTCTCAAAAGAACGAATTCTGATGTCCCGACTTTTGACCTGTCTGTCTGTCTGCCATGGGGCAACCCCATTCCCCCTCATGCAATTGATCTGAAACTTGGCCCATAGTCTTGTTGTGACTACAGATTAATTTTGGGGTAGACACGCAGAGTCACGCTTAGTCACGGAGTGATCTAAATGTCATTTACACTCATCCGATCGATCTTTTTGAATAACATAACATAGTCAAGGCATATGATTATTATTTATTAGCAGATTAGAAGATAGGTAAATCGACCCACTCTACTAACCCCATATTAGTATAGGGTATGAAAACACGTTGAAGGTGCTATCGTTGCCTGGGGCGCCTTTTTGTGGCACCAAGTTGGGCCCTTACACCAAATCACAAAAATCAGAAATGATAAAAATAATCCATTTAAGACAAAAAAGATATTATTAATAAAATGTTTAAAAAAACGAATTTATTTTATAAGCAGTAAAAAATCCAAATGACTTCTTTTTTCCAGAGGTTAGGATGAAGGTTTGGTCAGGCCATCTGAAACCACAGAAGCTTCAAAAATCACAAATAGGAAAAAAAAAACTCCAGGTTTATATATTTTGTAATTTTTTGCGGTGCAGTATAAAATATTTTCCTTTTCATTCAAAAAAAACAATGTTGTTCAAAAGAAAACCAACAATTTTAAATACAGTTCAAAGTTCGATTTTTAACCGTGAGTAAACAAAAATGACCTACTGCTAGAAAATTTACAACGATAAGATTAAAATAGTAAATGTAAAAACTGCCCTCTGCGTTTGAGAATGTTATAAAAATGTAATTAATAATGACATTAGCGCCACCTATGTGTGACAAATCCAAACCAATTATTTAATTTCTGTCACCAAAGATCCAAAGTTTTAAGGTGACAACGAATGGGGACAATGGGTCAAGAGATTGCCCTCAAATAATTTAATGAATATACAAACCAAATTCATAACTTACACTTTGTTTTATACTGTATATGTGTTTTATTAAAAAAAAATAATAATAATCTTTGCACCTGGTCACATTAAAATGTATTGTTATTATTCATTGGTCGTTATCAATAATTTTTTTGTTTTCTAACTTAGAAATTCGAATTCGTTGTTATTCTTAAATATTAGAAAATCAACTAATTAAAAACTAATAATCCTAAAAAATTTGGAAAGTTACTAAAACATACATGTAGTAGTTTCAGCGTTTTAAAGAATTTCAAAAAGAATGGGTATTTTTTTCACAGTACTGTAAATGTAACATATTAACAATCAGTTGCTATGTAGTATAGAGTTATTATGTTGAATTTTCAAAAACATAAAATGTTTCCATCTAAAATTTTATGATATGAAATTGCTTAGAAATTTTTATAGATTTTATGTAAACCAATAACATTTAAATGACTTTTATGCACATTTTATTTTATTATACAAACATATTTACTAACAAATCTTGTGCTATAATAACATCTGCCAACACATGTTGATTTTCTTGGCAACAAAAAATGTTCTAACAAAGGTTATTATCATCGATTTAACAACAACAACAATTCTATATGAATATTAAATAAATTCAAGAAAAAGTAGTAGGTATAAAGCAAAAAAAAAAAATGTCGTTACGCACGAAAAAGCTAATGTCCATTACAGTTAGGTCATCTATGTATGTATTTTTAACTTCTATACCTAAATTCTATCCTATGTGATCAAGGTATAATGAGTTTGTGCTAATGTTTGTAACTACCAATGGTATTTGACCTTGACCCATCATATATTATATCGATCGACTCAGAATCATTTTCTGAGATCGAATCAGACCATTTGGCCATAAGACAAGCAGTATTGAAATTGGTGAAAATCGGTGCTTATTCAGACTTATTCCTCATAAAATTTACTCCTATACCTTGAATTTTATGTAATTTTTTATTTTATCATATTACGATAAAAAGATATCACCAATATTCTTTGAAAACTTTTTAAAATTTTATAATCTTTTAGATTTTTTTTATGTTTGAAGAAACATTTATTTTTAGTTGAGTAAACAAGTTTTGTTTGTGGAACCAAATTTTAATTTTATCCTAGGTTGTGCGAATGTTTGTAAGTGCCAAGCATACTTGACATACAGCAACCTTCAATTATACGGATCGAATCAGAACCACTTTTTGACTCAGAATCACTTTCTGAGTCGAGTTAGCGATGCCTGTCCGTCCGTCCATCTGTGTGTCCATATAAACCTTGTGTCCAAACAAGTTTGGACAAAAACAAAAAAAGGATTCATAACTTTTATTATATTTAGTATAACTCGTAATATTAGCTTAAGAAAATCGCTAAAAATTTGAAATCACATATAATTGAATTACTATTTACCAAAATTTAAATTTAGTACTCGTTGCAAGAAATTTCGAAATTTGAATTCAGCCGTTTCAATTTTGTTAAACCGAAGTATTAAAAAATTTAACGGCAAATTCATGTCACCATTTTGATTTTCAACGAGATACATCGCTTGAATTGTTAAATAAATTGTTAAAGAATTTAAAATATTAAACAGCAGCCTTTTTTTTTAGAAAGGCAATTCCAACAAGGTGAGCATCCCAAATTCCCCACACATTTAAAGTTAAATAAAAGAAACTAAATTTCCCTTTTTTTCTTTTATTTTCCATAAAGCCAATTATAATTACTCATAATGGAGCAATTATAAAAAAATATCTTTTAGATGGGGGGCCAATCTAATTGTCACATCTCCAATCCAAAGAGATTTTTAATATTGTTAACCCAGAACAATACATGGTCCTTCGAACCGGATCTGAACCAGTGACCTATGGATTACAAACTACAGGTGGCAAATGAGAATATATTTCAATGAAGTTTAGTATATAAGCTTCTATCGACCATAGGATAAACACTCTGAACCTAGTCCCCATGCAAATGACGCCTATGAGATTGACTTAAATCGCAATAAGATTCATATTATCATAATGAACTCAGTCAAATTTGTTGATCATGTTTATTACTCTAATAAATTGGTGCTCCAATACAATACCCTATAGGACCATTATTTGTTTCCCGATTTCCACTTAAATCTATCAGAACAGAAAAATATTTCATAGATTTTCATATGTGACCCTGCATAAGAAAACAACAAACCAAGTTTTTGAGTAAAACGCAATTAAAGTTTCCCCCTCTATATTGTTTTCATAGTATGTTTGTTATATAATTGCATTTTTGCATTACTTTCCGATATCTTTGAGACTTGCGAGCGATTTCATATAAAAATTTAAGGTGTTTACATACAAATCGAAAAAAAAGTGAAGTCATGAAATTTGACACTTATGTTTTTGTTAAAAATTTGCTAAATATGGTCTAGATCGGTTCGTTTTCCGACTTAGTCCTCATATAAAAATAGCGTGCGATATGAAATTTTTCATATCTTCGGCAATAAATTTAAATAATGCTACTTAAATTTGGTCAATACTTATATCGATACTTTATATATCCTATTAGTTGGACCTACTACCCTTTCTCAAAAATCGTGGTATAGTGTAGCGTATAGTCGGCCCACTATAATTTTTCTTAGTTGTTTTTTTATTTTATTTTAACGAATAAACCAAAAAGGATCAAATTTTGGTTTAAGTTTGCAAAACATAAGTTTCTCCCGAAAGAATTTATTGAAAATTTCAAAGGATATTGAAGGATTAAGTATTTAAAAGACAGTCTTGAAAACATTTTGTTCAGGTATGTCAATAAAAAAAAGAAGAAAAAAATAGCCGAGATCATTTATTTCACGATACTTAAGTATTCTTAATATATTTACGCTCATTACTGATTCGCTGAATCCGTTATGCTGTATACGCGTCTTTAATCGTTGATATCTCGTCGTTCGTAAGTTATTGTGTTCTATATGATTTTTTTTTTTGATTAATTCATGTTTAAGGCGTTTTCAAAGAGGATTTTTTTTTAAACAGAAAAAACCACAAATTATAGTACTTTCCTTGGTAGGAAGGTCGCAATAATTTTATCGGTTCAGTTTTTTTTAATTACCAACTAAACTTTAGCAACTAAACTTTAACAAAAAGCATATAGAACACAATAATTTACGAACGACGATCTGTCGGCGCTATAATTGCATTAATGATTTTGAACTCGATAAAACGAAATACTATCACATACTGTGTGCCGCCTTAGGCCGAGGCCACGCAATGAGCGGCTAAGCGGCGAGCGGCAGAGCGATGAGTGGAAAAAAATTAAAGCATATGAAATAAATAAAAACTTTGCAAGTTATTTTGTTTATACTTAAAAGAAAGACTAAAAATCAAAACTTCATCGCATTTGGTGCGTGAACTTTTTTAACGATCGCGAAAAAGTAGTACATCTTAATATTTGTTCATTGTCTATACGGCTATGCGATGAAGAATTTGATATTTGCAAAAATAGCAAAAAGTTATTACCCTAATGTATATATTTCAAAAACTTTCTATGATTAATGTATTCATCATCCTAGTATTAACGCTTAAGGAAAGTGTTTTGTTCCATCTCAATTTCGAGTACGTTTGGTTACAAATTTGAAACTATTTTTTTTTACAAATTAATACATTTACAAACATAACTCAAACCCTTGATGACAACTTCATTTAACAACATTTGAGCTTCATTTCAAAAACCAACACAAATATTTACATAACTATAAATGCTTACCTTAAATGAATGTGTCATAAGCAGGATTTCATTTTAGTAATGAATTTTTTGTATTAATATAATGTAGCGTGTATGATAAATATGACCAAGGAAACAAACAAAATTTTCAAAAAAAAATAAAAAAAATAATGAATAAATATTTATTTATATAGCAAATTACTGAGGGTTTTCACAACGGCCACTTAAGTGGTCTGTGGACAAACGATAGTTTTCATATGTATGTATATAAAATGAAAATATGTATATCCATTTATATGAAAATCCATTATAATGCGTCGAGGTTTTGTATTCTAAAACAAGTAAGAAAATTATAGTCGGTCTAGACCGACTATACGATACCCTATACCATGCGTTTAGAAACCCTATCTCATAATCCCAACTAACTGGACATAGAAAATAAGCAAAAACCGAATTTGAGTGGCATTTTTATTAATTTTTTTGGCTGCAGATATGAAAAAGTTCATATCGGATGCTATATCTATATAGGGACTAGGTCCAAAAGTGGACCGATCCTGATCATGTTTGGTAAAGTCTCTTGTATATTGCAAAAATATATACAAACAAAATTTGAGAAGAATCAGTGCAATATTTTTGTTTTTTAATAGATTTAAGTGAAGATCGGGAAGCAGCTCTGTATGGGGTCAAAGGGATCATTTTTGGACTACTCATTAATGGATGTAATGAACGCATACAAACCCAATTTGAGTAAGATCTATATGACAATTTGGATCTTATGGCAATTTATGTCGATTTCATATGGGTAATTTGTATGGGGGCTAGGTCTGAACATGGACCGATTCTCACCAATTTCAATAGCGTTCATCCCATGGCCGATAAAAGCTCATATACCAAATTTCATCAAAATATATTCATATTTGCGACCTGCAGTTTGATTACAAGCTTTACATGGACACACAGACGGACGGACGGACGGACGGACGGACGGACATTGTTAAATCAACTCAGAAAGTGATTCTGATTCGATCGGTATAATTAAAGATGGGTCTAGGTCAAATATTTTTGGTTGTTACAAACAGCAGCACAAAGTCATTATACCCATCCACATAGTGGTATAGGGTATAAAAATACGGTCTTTTTGATATGTTTCTCTTAAGTTTATAACCTGGTAGCACACACAGAAAATAGATTCATTGTGGCTACCGAATTTATTGCCAACCGAATTGCGATAATGCTACTAACCGAATTTCGGGTTCACTATGATTACAATCATATTGCCTTAACAGTAAATATTTTATCATAATAGAACATTTGCACATACTATTAAATTTCTGTTGATACAATCGAAAATACGGTTGTTACACATTAGAGCAATTCGGTTGGCGAATATTTTTTCTATGTGCATGTTAGTAAATAGTTGAATACTAAAAATACTGAATTTAATAGAGAAAACTAAATAAACTGGCCATTCCTAACAAAGCCCAGCAAAAAAAAATGTTTTTAATCTAAAAAACATCAAAACGACCACAGAAATAAATTCCACAGATTGTTGTTTAAAATGTTTTCACATCACTTTTGGAATTGCAATTAAGAATATATTATTAATAATACGGAGTAAATTTTAAAATGAAGAAAGTAAAAGATATCAAAATGGATTTAAAATTTAAAAGAAAAAGTTAATTAAAATATTGAAATAAGCAAACATAAGTCAAAAAAAAATTTAAGACCTGCTTTTATACGATTTAAGATTAGCCGAGAGAAATAATGATCAGTCCATGTAATAATTTATTAAATGATATGTTATGATCCATTTTACATAAATATTGAAAATTTCATAGCTCTTACTAGTCGGGAAGTTGGTGAAAATGCAGTCACAAAAATTTGAAAGGAAAATGTTTCAGAGTTCTAGCTAGTCGGGAAATTGGTAGCAATTTAGTTTCACGGGACGACTACCATGTCAAAATCAGGGATTACAACAAAAAGATTCGAATAGCCAAACGCAACTCCTGGAGACACTTCTGTGAACAGGTTGATAGCGTTAATGACGTCTCAAAAATCAAGAAATTCTTATCGAAACCCCATTCGCAGCCAGAAACTCTAGTCGATAGGGACGGGATTCGGGCGTAATCGATGGAACAGTCCTTAAGAATATTGATGGAAACACACTTTCTTACCGAAGAACATGGGCCGAATAGGAACACAGAAATTGGTACCAATGTGTCCCGACAAACTGGAACCAGCGTGGAACAGCAGACGGGACCCGAAGGGGAACAATATGAAGGGCCTAATGAGGAACAATATCGAGAGGAAAGATATGATAGAATAACCGAAAATATGGTAAATAAGGCAATACAAAACTTTGCCCCCTTTAAGTGAAATCTTTCCTGCTCTACTATAAAAGAGCGGGCACTTGATTGGCAGTAGTCTGGCTGGCATATTCTCTGCTTGCCTTAAACTTGCGTACAACCCCAGGGCATGGCAGTAGGCCAAAGTGGTCTTCATACCAAAGCCGGGAAAGGAAAGGCCTATCGACCGATAAGTCTAACATCCTCCCAACTGAAAACCATCGAACGAATAGTTGATAACATGGTTAAATCTCAAATCCCAAATGAGCTGTTGAAGTTCAAACACCAGGCTTATTTAAAGGAACGCTCAGTAGAAACTGCGCATTATGAAGTAGTTCACCACATCGAACGATCTTTTGATCTAAAAATCTTCACTCTAGCCATATTCATTGATGTAGAAGGAGCTTTTAACAATGTATCAACCAATACGCTACTCCAATCCCTAGAATGATTTGACATCGACCGGGATATCAAAGCCGGGAACAGTCACATGCTAGGGAATATATGGATAAGTTGCGAGGTTGGTGGCATTAAAATAAGAGAAGGTTTTTTGTGGGCCATCTCAAGGGGGAATTTTATCCCCCCTTTTCTGGGTGACCACTATAAACAGTCTTCGAAGGATTCTAGCCAATAAGGTTTTCCAACCTGTCTGCTAGATAGATGATGTAGCGATACTGTTAAGGGGGAAAGATCCTAGAAATTTATGTAGGAGGGCAGCGGATGCACTCGAAATAGCATACGATTGGGTGCAACCGAGGGGATTGAATGTGAACTCGGAAAAGACTGAAATATGCCTCTTTACTAGGAAGACGAGAACCCCGCTTGCCAGGGCAAAACGATTAGAATCACACAAACGGTGAAATACCTTGGGGTGATTCTCGACAAAAAGCTCACTTGGAAGGACCATATTGAGAGCAGAGTCGCGAAAGCTCACCGGATATGGGCCATTTGCAGAAGAGCTATAAGTTCAAAATGGGGTTTAAACCCGAGGAAGACCCATTGGCTACACACAAGCGTCGTTAGACCAATTCTAACTTACGCATCCGTAGTCATATGGACATCAATGAACAGGAAATGCTATATTCAACCATTCCAAAAGATACAACGCCTCTGCAGCATAAGAATCAGCGGTGCAATACGGACTACATCTACGAGGGCTTTAGAGACGGTTCTATCCATACACCCGATCGAGATTAGAATTAAATAATAGGCAGCTCTGGTCATGTTACGACTAAGGGTAACGGGGGAATACATCACCGACCATATGACCAGACATCAAACAATATTGGACCAGATACCGGAATTTAACACAGTGGAGTTTAGCTGTGAAAGAATCGCGGAAGTGTCGACAAACACACCCTGCAGTATAAGGATACCTGACAGGGAAAGCTGGTCGAACGGAAATATTCTACAAAACCTTCCAGGGTCACACTACTGCATGGTAGGACTGGCATTGGTTTCTATGATGAAGACCGTCCCAATGGCATATACCTATGCATTCCGGACCACAACTCTGTCTTTCAGGCCGAAGTGGTCGCGATAACTGAATGCATAAGATCTATTGACGCACGGGAAATCCAAAGCCCTGGAGACGTGAAAATATTTTCGGACAGTCTAGCGGCTATCAAGGCGATATCCTCGGACTGTCCTCAGATGTAAGGAGGAAATTGCAAACTTTACTACAAGAGGTAGACTTGAAATCATTTGGATTCCACGACACAGTGGTATAGTGGAAAACGGGATTGCAGACGAACTGGCTAGGAAGGGTTCTTTCCTGGAGGGAGTCAATTTGGAAAACCCAATACCTTTCAAGGCTCTCAAATTGATAGTATCCGAGTGGGCAACCAGTTCACATACTTCAGTTAGGGAGGAGACTGACCTGGGTAAGGCTACGAAGCTACTATGGGGCTTTCCAAACACTTCGAAGACTAAGGAAATCCTTAGTCTAAATAAAAGGGAACTGAGTAGGATTATTGGCATCCTCACTGGACACTCTAAACTGAGGGCTCATCTATACTGTATAGGACGGGCAGAATCGACCACATGCAGAGATTGTGGAGAGTATGACGAGACCCTACAACACTACTTTTGTTACTGTCCTGCATTTGCGGGAACAAGGGTCAGATATTTATCCAATGACATCATACCAGGCCTAGCGGGATGCGCTGGAAAACACTTAAGAGATTTGCTATCGAGACCGAATTCCTAAGTTAAATAAGGAGTAGATTACCGGATGAGCACGAGGATATAGAGCGCACAACAAGCCGATTTTCTGGCTTAAGTATATATCCGGGTAAAACGGATATGAGCTATGTATATACATGGCTCCTCTTTTTCAGCCTAACCTAACCTAACCTAACCTAGTTTCAAGATTCCATCTCAAACAAAAAAAAAACAAACAAACAAAGTTAAATGAAAACATGTAAAAACAATTTCAATTTAAACAAAATTGAAATGAAAAAGATAATAATAATATATGAAAATCAGGCAGCCTATGATTACAAATACAAAATAACATTAGGGTTCTGTGATGTTTTCTGCAACTCAATCGATATTTTCTCAATTTAAATGGATAATCTCATAAGTTTTGAATGGTGTTTTCTGAATTTTAATTATTTATTTTTTTCATTTATATCTAAGTGATGGTTTCTGAATTTGAATTAGTTTTATCTCAATGCTAGTTAATATCAGTTAAGTTTTCTAAACTTTAGTTGTTGTCTTCAGAATTACAATTGATATATTCTTTTAAGTTAATTGAATCTAAACTCAAAAAAATTAAACATACATTTAGAACTTAAAGATTCCATTTGCATTAATTTTAAAACTTTTAGCTAAGATAAATATTTTTATTTATTAATTTCTTGAAAAACAATAAAAGCATGTTACATGTTTAAAGCGCTAACAGTAAAATGTTAACTTAGCAGATCACAACAGAAAGGAAGAGAAATTATAGATCGAACACATAACTGCAATTGCGAATGCGAGAAAAAAACGAGAGTAAGGCAGCATAATTTTTTCTATATGTGGAAGCGAGATCGATAGTAAAACGTTTTTGTGTGGCGTTGCCAACTCAGGTTGTAAAAACACTCGCAAGGGAAATAGAATTGATTCTATTTTATGTGCGAGAAAAATCAGATGACAGGAGAATCAGCTGATAGGCATTAAACGCGATGCCTACTATAGTAATTACTTTATTTAACCCGTTAATAATTTCGATTTTATTAATTTTGTTATATTTATTGTTTGTTATATGAACAGCTTTGTATACAATTGACAGTTGAATTATGTTTGACAGTAGGACAATCAGCTGCTCGAAAGCATTTTGATGATTTTGTAAAAGCACAAAAGCACAAATTCTCGCATGCAAAAAGCTTAGTTTTTACTCGCTTTCGCAACTCGCCGTTATGTGTTTAGGGCTTAACTCCACTATAAAATTTATGAAAATTTTAATGCCAAAGCGCTTAATTGATGGCTAACCATTTAAATTCCAACCAGGTTTCTCTAATAATAAAGTAGTGTTAATGCTGTTAGTACTTGTTAGCACTTTGGCATTAAATTTTCCATAAATTGGAAAGTGGAGTTCATTAATTTGGCAAGTGCAGTATCCACATAACATTCAATATTTGAAGAATTTTATTTGAATATTATTTGATATTTTAGGGACTTTTGTGTTTTAAAATTGTTAATTTTAGAGTTGCAATTTATATTTTGAATCTCAATGATATTTTTTTAAATTTGTGTTAATTTTCTCCGAAATTCAATTGAAATATTCTGAAATTCAATTCCAGTTCTCTAAATATGTATTAAAATTTTCTTGTTTTAAATTTAGTGTAAATTATCTGAAAATCAATAGATATTTTTAAAATTCAAATCGACATCTTTCTGAATTTCAGTTCATGTTTTTTGAATTTCAATTGAAATGTGGTTTGTTCAAATGGTTCTGAATTTTTATTTATTTTCCGAATATACTTGATTTAATCTAAATTTTTAAAGATGTTTTCTAAATATGAAAAGATGTTTTCTGATTTACCAATATAACTTTTTTCTATACTTTTTTCGGAGTTTTATTTTGATATTTTCGGAATGTCTCCGAAATTCAACGGATTTTTTTTTTAAATTTAATTATTTGTTTTTGAGTAGAAATTTTTCTGAATTCAATTGATTTTTTGTAAGCCTAATTGGTGTTTTACCACTATATGGTTAGGGTATAATGACTTTGTGTTGATGTTTTCAACTAGCAAAAAAAATTTCTGAGACGATTTAGCTATGTCCGTCTGTCTGTCTGTCTGTCATAAACGTTTGTGTGTCCAAGGAAATCTTGTAATCAAACTATAGATCGCAAATATAAATATATTTTGATCAACTTTGGTATATAAGCTTCTATCGACCATAGAACGAATGCTACTGAAATTGGTGTAAATCGGCATATGTTCAGACCTATTCCCCCTCACAAATGAGCCCTATGAGTCCGACTTAATTTGTCATAAGATCCAAATTGTCAAATTGGGTTTGAGTATGTTTATTATATCAATAATCAGTAGTCCAAAAGCAACCATATAGGACAGTTATTAGCCATAGCCCCCATATAAACCAGCTTCCCAATCTTCACTTAAACCTATCAAAAACAAAAATATAACATAAAATATAGGTTATATGTTTTGCAAAAGATAAGAGACTTTACCAAGTATACTCAGGATCGGTTCATTTTTCGACCCAGTATAAAAATAGCACCCAATATGAACTCTTCCAGATCTGCAGGCAAAAAAAAATTAATAGAAATTCCACTCAGATTTGGTATAAGCTTAACAGCAATTCTCTAAACGCAGGTATAGGGTATCGCATAACTAGTCGGTCTAGACCGACTATTATTTTCTTATTTATTTTGTTTTGAAATTTTTCTGAATTTTAATTAACGCTACCAAGATTTCAACTGATATTTCTTAAACTTTAATTGATGTTTTTGGAACGTTTTCAGTTGATAATATCTTTCATTAATATTAGCCAAATTTCAATTGATATTATTCTTTGAATTGCAATGGACGTTTTTCCAAATTTAAATCGATTTTAACTCAGAAAAAATAAAATTTAAAACACAGAAAATTTAAATTAAAATTCGAGAAATATTTGAAATATTTGAAGTTTAACTTAGAAAAAATAAAATTTAAAACACAGAAACGTTAAATTAAATTTCGGGAAATATTTGA
Source organism: Cordilura impudica (assembly GCA_963682025.1). Lineage (NCBI taxonomy): Eukaryota > Metazoa > Arthropoda > Insecta > Diptera > Scathophagidae > Cordilura > Cordilura impudica. The sequence continues at coordinate 130,758,299 of OY821519.1, forward strand.
CCTGCATTTCATCAAATATTTCCCGATTTTTAATTTAACGTTTCTGTGTTTTAAATTTTATTTTTTCTGAGTTAAAATCGATTTAAATTTGAAAAAACGTCCATTGCAATTCATGACCTGCATTTAATCAAATATTTCCCGAATTTTAATTTAACGTTTCTGTGTTTGATGAAATGCAGATCAGATATATCCCGAAATTTAATTTAAAGTTTCTGTGTTTTAAATTTTATTTTTTCTGAATTAAAATTTAAGTTTTTAGTGATTAATCTTTCCCAAAATATATTAATCGAAAATATGTCCGAAATGGAATTTTTTAAATTTAAATCGAAATTATGAACTCTATTTATACATTTTTCTTTTTAAGAAAACATGTTGTTTGGTAACAAATTAAGTATAGTCCACTTTCATAATATTAGTTTAAGAACATATGTACTCGCTTATCACATTTAATAAAAGCCAAAAACTACCAGGAGCAATGAACCAGAAAAGCGTGTTTAATAAAATAAAGCAAAAAAAAAAACTTTAAATTATTATGAAAGCTATAAGCACTTATGTATGTGCAATATAAAAGATGAGAGAAAAAAGTTTCTGAAAGCACTATATTAATGATTAAACGCTATTCCAGTGTATTATGAACATAACATCTTTGTTCTTATTAACAACCCACGCCATCGTCGAAGAAGACCCTCAACATTAAATTACCATAAAATATTCAAAATGTCTACCACAAAAAAGAATCTTATACAACAAGAGTTATAATTGCACAGTGGAAAATGTGAACCAAAGTTACTTACTTTTTATTCATTTCAAGAGTTTATTAATTAGGAAATTTTTTTCCATTCCAAAAATCAAAGTAAGTTAGTTTAAATTTTCCGCAATAACCAGACTATTGTCGTTCAAAATTTGTGGGATATACATTTTGTTTTACTGTCCATTTAAAATCACAATACATTTTTCGAGTCGATGCGAAGATTTAAATTCTACAAACAAGATGATGTAATTTAAAAAAAATTTTAATAAAATTTTATACATGAGCTTTGATCGGCTCAAGGACGAACGCATATTGAAATTCATGAATTCTGAAACTCATAGTGTAGGTTATCTACTTCTGTAGAAGAACTTATTTTTTATTAAATCTTTTTGGTGAACCGAATTCCACTGTAATCTGAGTTGATTGCATAAGCCAGTAATGGAACGAAAAACTAAAAGAAAATGTTGAAATATAATTTACCATTGAAAATCCTAAAGGCGTAAAAGAGTTTATTATTCATATCATTCGATATAAAAGCTATTTGCATACAACAAAGAAAAAAAAAACCTTAACCCTTTAATATTTAAAACAATTATTCCATATTCCCAACTGCAGGAACTTTAAATCAACAAATTTTATTTACTATTACTCATGTTTTATGAGTAATATTGAAATACCTCCCATGCAAAATGAGCTAACTCAACTTTTTAAATTTCAATGTCAGTGGATTTTATTGTTGCTTAACTACATACATACATACATATACTCGTATTCAAAATAAATGTCTCTTATAATATGGTGGTGTAAATGATGTTAATTCTTATTATTTGCCAAACTTATTGTGAATACGAGTATAAGCAGTTAGACATCAATCACGATTTCTTGTGATGTATTCTACAACTTCAATTACCAACCGATTTTGACAAAAGATATACCATTTGAAAGGTACTTATTTGCAGATGTTCACCACATTTAAATTTTTTATTATTATTATTATTTTTATTGTTATTTTTTTTTTTTTTTTTTTTGAGTAAAATTCATTAAAGCTACTAACCCATACATAAAACACATATATAAGCTTCAAATAAAAAACTATACAATGCTGTGTGTGTTTATTAAATTTTAGGTTAAATTTGTGTTGTGTGAATTGGCTAAAATTTATTAGCATACCTTTAGGCTCTTATAAAATTTTTTATTAATGAAAAAAAAAATGTTCCTAGAATTTGCACTCGAATTTCGAGGGCTGGGCTCTGCTATTTTCATTTATAACAATACAGTATGTGAAATATTTAAAAGTTCGTATCGACCAATATTGCCGATATTGATTCAATGTTTCGTAAACTAATAATATATACCAATTTTTTTTTTTTAAATAAAAATATTATTTCCCAATCAATATGTCCATTACATTAATATAAACTAGCACATCCCAGCCCTCGAGTGCAAATTCTAGGAAATTTTATATATTCATTTAATAAAGATCCTAAAGGTATGCTAATCAATTTAAGCTAATTCACAATTCAACACTTTTTAAATACTGGTTTAAGTCCAAAATTATTTTTCAATGTTATTGGTTTCTGTCCAAAATAATTTTTCGATTCAACACAATTATTATTGTGAATGAAGAACACAAACTCAATTTTTTTTCGCAAACACATTACAAAATATAATAAAGACGCACATAGGATTGTACAATTTTATGTATGTGTTAGTAGCAATTTTAAAGCCATTTTATTCCATAAAAATGTAAAAATTTAAAAATCTGTAAATCTGGTGGACAACTAAAAAGAATACCTTTCAAATGAGGTACGTATCGTCAAAATCGAGATGAAATATTTAAACAAAATGTCGGTCACAAGAAATCGCCTTACTATAGATATTTAATATTATATTTACACATATATATTATTATCAATATATGTATGTAAGCTAGCCTATGCAAAGAAGGCTTAAGTATGTACGTAAACAAGTTATCGAGAAGAGAGCCGATTCGGATGGGCAGCAGCTTTAGCGTTAACTTGTTTTCGCAAAATTTTTTAAATTTAAACAAGAAAATTATAGTCGATCTAGACCGACTATACGATACCCTATACCATGCGTTTAGAAACACTATCTCTTAGGCCCAACTAACTGGACATAGAAAATAAGCAAAAACCAAATTTGAGTGGGATTTTTATTAATTTTTTGGCTGCAGATATGAAAAGGTTCATATCGAAAGCTATATCTATATCGGGACTAGGTCCAAAAATGGACCGATCCTGATCATGTTTGGTAAAGTCTCTTGTATTTTGCAAAAAATATATACAAACAAAATTTGACAAGAATCAGTGCAATATTTTTGTTTTTTAATAGATTTAAGTGAAGATCGGGAAGCAGCTCTACATGGGGCCAAAGGGATCATTTTTGGACTACTCATTAATGGATGTAATGAACGCATACAAACCCAATTTGAGTAAGATCTATATGACAATTTGGGTCTTATGGTAATTTATGTCGATTTCATAGGGGTAATTTGTATGGGGGCTAGGTCTGAACATGGACCGATTCTCACCAATTTCAATAGCGTTCATCCCATGGCCAATAAAAGCTTATATACCAAATTTCATCAAAATATATTCATATTTGCGACCTGCAGTTTGATTACAAGGTTTACATGGACACACAGACGGACGGACGGACGGACGGACATTGTTAAATCAACTCAAAAAGTCATTCTGATTCGATCGGTATAATTAAAGATGGGTCTAGGTCAAATATTTTTGGTTGTTACAAACAGCAGCACAAAGTCATTATACCCAAACCACATAGTGGTATACGGTATAAAAACTACTAAGAAAACTAAAGTCGGTCTAGATATTTTTTAAATTATGCGTTTCGAGAGAGAGTCTTGGATGCAACTTACCAAAGGCAATAACTGGATATATCATATAAGCTTAAACAAAATTTCAGTAGTATTGTTATTAACTATGTCCTGCAGATATTTAAAAAGTTCATAGCTGATGGAGACTAATACAAAAAATGGGCCGATCATGACCATATTTAGTGAAGTTACTTACTTTTCTCAAAAGCGTATAACAAACATAATATAAACCAATTTTTGAATAAAATCTATTTTTGTTTTTTTTTTATACATTTAAGTGAAGATCTGGAGTTAGCTTTATATGGCGACTATGACTAAAAATGGTACTACCGGGACCATTGATTAGTGGATATAATACATACACAGACTCCAAATTTTATCGCGCTATGTATAATGATATAAGCCGATATAAATTTCTGTCTGTACCAGACACACAGACAGACGGACAGATGGATGGACGGACGGACGCACGTCGCTAAATGGTGAGACCATTTTTAGTAGGTTCAAACACTACCACGGACTCGTTACACACAGAGCACACACTGGTATAGGCTATAATAACAAATATTGAACAATATACAAAATACACAATTCAGGGATTTTTTTTGTCGCTTTTTCGGGCAAACTATTTGAAATTCCACATCCAAATTTATATACTAATTTCCTATACATAATTTCGTAATTGTACGATGGCTGGATCTATTTAAGTTCCGTTTTGTGTGGGCTCGATTCACTATGCATCTAACACGAAGCCCTTGATATATGTAAAATGTCTTAAAGTTGAATATATTAGACTGCATGAAAAAAATTTATATGCACAAACATAGTTTAGTCGGACCACTGAAGGTCTGTTATTTTAATTTTATATAAAAATATATATAAAAAGATATAATAAATCCATAAATTGTGGACATTGAGGAAGTAGAGGCGTTGTAGCTAACGAATTCGATTGGCTCAAGTATTTATTTTAACTAGCCGATTCTAGCCCTCAAAATTCGAGTGCTAACTCTAGGAAATTTTATTTTTTCATTAAATAAAGACCCTAAAGGTATGCTTATCAATTATAGCCAATTCACAAATCAACACAAAAAACAAACTCATTTTTATTACCAAGCCATTAACAAATTTCATAAACACACACATAGCATTGTATAATTTTATGTATGTGTTAGTAGCAACTTTAAATGCAATTTACTCAAAATAAAGGGAAAAAATTTAAAAATCTGTAAATCTGCAAAACGGCTAAAAAGAAATACCTTTCAAATAATATACGTTTGATCAAAATCGGAATAAAACGGTAGAACAAAACATCGGCCAAAAGAAATCGCCTAGCCTATTAATATTATAGATTTTTTATTTTTAATTTTTTTTTTTTGATAAATTAATAAATTATTTAATTAAATATTTTTGTGCATTTTGAATAAAATAATTTAAAATAAAAGATGTAATTATTCTATAAAAATATTTTTCATCTACAATTGTTTTTTGCTCCATACAAATCAAGCTAATTACACCTAATGATTTAAAGAATGATGTAAGATATTTCAATTCATCTCCTACTGTTGTTTCGTGTATTTGGTATGTTTTGGTATGTTTTGGTGCAGTTAGTGTGATTTTTTTTGATTCGTTGTTGTGTGGAGTATATTCTGTACTCTTTAAACTACGTATTTGGTCCATTTGAATTTGTATATATAACTTTTTTTTGGTTATATGTGTTTTTCACAATACATGATTCATTAGCAAAGTGTAATAGACAATCAGTATTAAAAACAAGTAAGAAAATTATAGTCGGTCTAGACTGACTATACGATGCCCTATACCATGCGTTTAGAGACCCTATCTCTTAGGCCCAACTAACTGGATATATAAAATAAGCATAAACCAAATTTGAATGGGATTTTTATTAATTTTTTTGGCTGCAGATATGAAAAAGTTCATATCGGATGCTATATCTATATGGGGACTAGGTCGAAAAATGGACCGATCGTGATCATGTTTGGTAAAGTCTCTTGTATTTTGCAAAAATATATACAAACAAAATTTGAGAAGAATCAGTGCAATATTTTTTTTTTTTGATAGATTTAAGTGAATATCGGGAAGCAGCTCTATATGGGGCCTATGAGTAAGAGTTGTCCCATAGGGATCATTTTTGAACTACTCATTAGTGGATGTAATGAACGCATACAAACCCAATTTGAGTAAGATGTATATGACAATTTGGATCTTATGGCAATTTATGTGGATTTCATAGGGGTAATTTGTTTGGGGGCTAGGTCTGAACATGGACCGATTCTCACCAATTTCAATAGCGTTCATCCGATAGCAGCTTATATACCAAATTTCATTAAAATATATTCTTATTTGCGACCTGCAGTTTGATTGCAAGGTTTACATGGACACAAAGACGGACGGACGGACGGACATCGTTAAATCGAATCAGATAGAGATTCTGATTCGATCGGTATAATTAAAGATGGGTGTAGGTCAAACATTTTTGGTAGTTACAAACAGCAGCACGAAGTCATTATACCCAAACCACATAGTGGTATAGGGTATAAAAAGGGATTGTCTTGAAGCGGCATTTAAATGCATTTGTGGAGAGGTTTAGTGTATATATCGATATTATTTGGTTGCAATGGAGTTTTCTGTTGATAAAAACGAATTGTCTTTAACTCAACCAGATGAAACTTCTTCAACTTCAATGTGTATATACTTAATCTGTTCGCCTTTTGCATTCCTACCACATAAGAGGGTTAATATTAAACACTAATGTTTGTAATAGCCTTATTAAAGGCTGCTAATAGGCTTGTTATTTTAAAATCCTTTAATATGAACAAAGATTAAAAAGAAAAACAAATATGGAAGAAAATTATAAAAAAATAAGTTTTTTAATATTAAAACCGCAATTTTTAAAAGTGTTGTGCTTTGTAAACTTCTAAATAAATAATTTTATTTTATGTTTAGCGTGCTAAATATCGTAAAAGAAAATATTTGTAAATATTTTTCTGTTTTTTTTTTTTTTTTTTTTTTTGGTTTTGCAAAATTTTATAAAAATACTTGACATACCAATCGAGTCTTGATATTTACAACCTACATTGTAACACACAAGAATGCTTAATATAGTCTTCTTCTTGCATTTCAATGTATCCCAGCAATAAACAAGCAAAATCATTCTAAAAGAATCACTTTTGCATTGCTTCCAAAGTAGTAATATAGGAAGATTTTCTGCATTTTTGGAAGTAATTTGAAACAACTTAAAAAAAATTCGATATATGAAACAAAAATAACGATTGTATGTTTGACAGTGTTGTATCTTCTGAGATTAATTCGAAGTAAAAAACTTATTCTTATTCTTAACCACACTGCATGTAGGCCCGACTTTGTGCAAGTGCAAGTACGTGATTCACTGATGAAGGCTGAAAAGACAGAAACCGGTCAGATTAAGAATACAGAGTAGTTCTGAATTTTAGAAATATATGGTTAGCAGTATGTGAAGGTTTTCTGACTATTGCTCGTAAAAAGTTGTTTCAAACAACTTTCCATAATATCAATATAAATATATCGTTACATACTAACGGGTGATTTTTTTGAGGTTAGGATTTTCATGCATTAGTATTTGACAGATCACGTGGGATTTCAGACATGGTGTCAAAGAGAAAGATGCTCAGTATGCTTTGACATTTCATCATGAATAGACTTACTAACGAGCAACGCTTGCAAATCATTGAATTTTATTACCAAAATCAGTGTTCGGTTCGAAATGTGTTTCGCGCTTTACGTCCGATTTATGGTCTACATAATCGACCAAGTGAGCAAACAATTAATGCGATTGTGACCAAGTTTCGCACTCAGTTTACTTTATTGGACATTAAACCAACCACACGAATGCGTACAGTGCGTACAGAAGAGAATATTGCGTCTGTTTCTGAGAGTGTTACTGAAGACCGTGAAATGTCGATTCGTCGCCGTTCGCAGCAATTGGGTTTGTGTTATTCGACCACATGGAAGATTTTACGCAAAGATCTTGGTGTAAAACCGTATAAAATACAGCTCGTGCAAGAACTGAAGCCGAACGATCTGCCACAACGTCTAATTTTCAGTGAATGGGCCCTAGAAAAGTTGGCAGAAAATCCGCTTTTTTATCGACAAATTTTGTTCAGCGATGAGGCTCATTTCTGGTTGAATGGCTTCGTAAATAAGTAAAATTGCCGTATTTGGAGTGAAGAGCAACCAGAAGCCGTTCAAGAACTGCCCATGCATCCCGAAAAATGCACTGTTTGGTGTGGTTTGTACGCTGGTGGAATCATTGGACCGTATTTTTTCAAAGATGCTGTTGGACGCAACGTTACGGTGAATGGCGATCGCTATCGTTCGATGCTAACAAACTTTTTGTTGCCAAAAATGGAAGAACTGAACTTGGTTGACATGTGGTTTCAACAAGATGGCGCTACATGCCACACAGCTCGCGATTCTATGGCCATTTTGAGGGAAAACTTCGGAGAACAATTCATCTCAAGAAATGGACCGGTAAGTTGGCCACCAAGATCATGCGATTTGACGCCTTTAGACTATTTTTTGTGGGGCTACGTCAAGTCTAAAGTCTACAGAAATAAGCCAGCAACTATTCCAGCTTTGGAAGACAACATTTCCGAAGAAATTCGGGCTATTCCGGCCGAAATGCTCGAAAAAGTTGCCCAAAATTGGACTTTCCGAATGGACCACCTAAGACGCAGCCGCGGTCAACATTTAAATGAAATTATCTTCAAAAAGTAAATGTCATGGACCAATCTAACGTTTCAAATAAAGAACCGATGAGATTTTGCAAATTTTATGCGTTTTTTTTTTAAAAAAAGTTATCAAGCTCTTAAAAAATCACCCGTTATAATGACATTCGAAACCTTTATTAAACTGAACATATATCCACTTATGAAAAAGAACATGAGAAACCAGTATTACTTAAAAATAACTTATCAGAATCCAGAAAATATATCTTCCGTCCAATGGTAACCCTGTGTTAAATTTATTGAAGTTGTACCAAATTTTCATCTTTTCAATTCTTGGAATGTTATTTTTTTTTTGCTGGGATGTATATAACATATGTATATTTGTAAATATTTATTTTTTTTAATACTTATGTACGTTTTACATGCCTGTAGTGTTAACAAATATAAATTTCAAATGGAACTGACTATAAAAACATGGTGACTTTGCCGACAATTACCGACAAGAAGTTCATTTTAACAATCAATTGTCTAAAGCATTTAATGGAGTATAATTCTTGTGAATATATTTTTTTAGAAATTTATATTTCAAAGCGATATTGCAACTGACAAGTGTTCCTTAAGAAATTTTTAATTGTTGGTAAGTAATTTGAAACTTAACAGTAATTGTTAAAAATATTATCATTTAACATGTAATTTAGTTTTTTTGATATTTGTGATATCCCCACAGTCCACTTGTTGCAGTTCATTTTTTTTTTTTAACTTTTTAGAAACCCACACTCAATATCTCTCAAAACTATAGAGTTATACACATTTTTAGATCAAAAATTTACAAGTAAATCTTAGAGTAGAAAAGGTATATTTTGGATCACTCTGTTTGCATTTAAACAGCCGAAATAAAGTTTTAAATTTTTAGGTTTCTAGATTCTTATGAGCTTTCAAATTTCTTAGTCGGTGGCTAAAATAACTGAACTTTTGGCCGTCCTCTGAATGAGTGACACAGAGCATGTTCAAGGTAGACATGCATATTGGAGCATTTTAACAAAAACACTTTTTTGATTCTTAAAATTATTAAAACATTATATAAATTTTGATATCGTTTTAGATTTTGGGAGATTTTTTGCAGGTCGGCCTACTTTTATTTTCCTAAAATTTATATCTTTGTTGGTCAAATCTCATTGAATTGGTTGCAAAATGAATGATTTAGTTTTTTAAACTCTTTCTTTTAACTCATACTCTCCATAACGGGGCAACCCCATCCAATTGATGTGAAACTTGGCCATGCATAGATAACAAATAAAAATCTCATATTTTCGGTGTAAGAATAGCTGTAATGTGAATCGGAATTTTTATTTTCATGCAAAATAAAGTTTATAAAGAAAAAAAAAAAAACAGCATATTTGTGGATTTGTAATCCAGTTATTTAGCAAAAAAAGGTGAAAATGGGGAAAAATGGGGGATTTGGGATTTTAAGGCACTGGGTGCACTTTTTTCGGGTAGGTTTGTACCGCTTTTTTTTCTCCTATTCAATATCTACAACTTTGTTTCAGACACAAGAGAGATATTCCATACGGTTACCGAGTTATAACCGTGTTAAAATATACAAAAAGTGATAAAAATCCAGCTTGAGCAAAAAAAATCGTATGGCCGTTAAACTATAACTAGCAGATTCCAGCTCTCGAAATTCGAGTGCAAATTGCAGAAAATTTTAATTTTCCATTAAATGAAGACCCTAAAGGTATGCTAATCAATTATAGCCAACTCACAAATTAATATAAAAAACAAACTCATTTTTATTACAAACACATTAACAAATTTAATAAACACACACATAGCATTGTATAATTTGACGTATGTGTTAGTAGCAACTTTAAATGCAATTTACTCAAAATAGAGGAAAAAATTTAAAAATCTGTAAATTTGCAAAACGGCTAAAAAGAAATACCTTTCAAATAATATACGTTTGGTCAAATTCGGTATAAAACGGTAGAACAAAACGTCGGTCACAAGAAATCGCCTAGCCTATTAATATTATAGATTACAGCCAACTTGACCAAACGAATGATGCAGAAGTTCTTATTTTTGAGGGTACTTTCAGAAGCAATTGTCAGAATTGAGTCCCAATATCATGTGTTGTACTGTGTTATTTTTCCTAACATTTCCCCTATAGTGAAAAAAGCCAGATTAATTACAGACGATAGGTATTTTGAAGACCTATTTAAAGGATTTCAGCTTATTCTGAGTTATAGAGGTCTGAACGTTGGAAAAAGTGAATTTTTACTTTTAATTTCATCAAAGTGCCCCTAAAACTAAAAATTTTTACTGCTCATAAGTGAAATAAAACAATTTTATATTTCAAAACCTCAGTTTTGGGATAAACTCGTTTGCAGCCACCCCGACACTAAAAAAATCTGAAAATTTGTCAAAATTCTTTTGGGAAAAAAATAGTAAATATTGTTACCATATGTACTCGGGAACTCTAAGTCTTAGGCATCGAAAACTCTGTAGACTCCCGACCGAGGCATTTGAATTTGAAATCGCAACTGATAACTTAAAAAAATACAAATAAGAGTGTGAAATTCGACTTTACCGAATCTTTGCACTATTCTTAACAAATGTAAACAAAATATTTGAAAAAATACGCAATTAAATAAACTTAATGCTACATATCTTGGCAGAATGATTCCCAAATACCCCATTTTAAATACCAACTGCTCGAAATAATGAAAAATAATATTATTCCTAGTTTTCCCAAGAAAATTGTTAATTTTGTGAATTAGCGTGATTTCAACAGACAGATGGGAAGACAGACAGACGGACCAACGGGCAGACGGATATTGCGATATCAACTCGAGTTCTTACAAGGATCAAAGATACACCAAATTACGTTACACCTCTCGTTGAAAGACCAGTTTTTATATTTTTTACCCCATTCTAATCATTATCTTAAATTTTTTGGGTGAAGATGAAGTTTCTTGCAAATTTAGTATCTAGAAAAAGAAAAAAAAAATAATGGTTTGCAACAAAATTTGTTGTTCAGTTTTTTGGGTAAATTTTGTTTGACTTTTCGCATGTACAGCAGGGATATAACTTTTTTGACTAAAAATTTCTCAGGCACTATGCTCTGGGAAATATTGTACTGACAATGAAAACCAATATGTTAGGTCATTTGAAACAAAAACCTTCCACACCGTATGCGATTTCGAAAACCTTTAAAGATTATTTTTGTATAGCAGAGTGAGTACCCTTGAAATTATGGAATAATAAAAAGTGTTTTTCTTAGTTTCCCGCTCATTTTCGGCTAAATTAACGGTAAAAAAATTAGATCTGTTAGAATACTGGTCATCGGTATTGGAAAAAACTTAGAACTGGACTAAAGAGGGTTATAATATTTTTAATCAATTATTCTGAATAACAACTCATATTTTTTATACAATTTTTTTTTAAACTAAATATAATCTTTCATGGTTCTTTCAGAAGACAAATTTAAATTTGGGATTAATTTTTTTTTGAGCTAATGTTACTTTTTTTTTTTTTGTTAGATAAATATTCTAATGACTGACATCACTTAAAAGCATGTTATTATTTTAAATAATATTTGATTTTATTTTGAAAGTTCTTGTGGCAATGCAGTTTCTTATCAGTTTATTTTGAAGAATTTATTTTTAAAACATAATATTTTCTTCGTCTAGAAGCGTAATATTTGCTCTAGTTGTTAACAGAATATTTGCTTAATTTTTTTCTTCTATATCCTTAACATAAAAGTCTAACGCAGTTCGCAATTAGTTTAAAAAAAATTGACATTAGACAGGATTTGCTTCTATATAATAAATCTGTGGTTTTCTAGAATAACCGCGTATGTCATAAAATAAAAATGTTCAGGGAGCCAAAAAACGTTATATTTGAATTATGAAATTATGGGTTTTTAGAGCTTTTTATTTGACAGTCCTGTAGATATGGGCAATAACTACTTTATATAAAATTTTTAGTTAAAAATCATCAGAGGAATAGATCCTAGAGAAGGACGAAAAAAACCATGTCTAAATAATACTTAAAGTGTGTGCAGATAAAACAACTTATGTGGACAAACGTCGTTATCTTTTAAAAAGAAAACTACCAATGCAACCACCCATGTAGTTGCTGTTGCGTGAAAAATTGATTTTTTTTTTGTTCGTCAACAAAAAGTTAACGGGACTTAGGATGAGCATATACCAACGTATCAAGAATAATAGTGACTAAAAATAGCAGAAATAAACACACAAGTTTTTATAAGTGGTTATACATCCATGGACAGTAAATTAGCACAAATCACTGTAAATTTTGATTACGTTTTTTTCTAATTTTTTTGCATAATTAGACCAATTGTTTTGGTCTGCACTGTTGCACAAAAACATCTGACTTCTGTTTAACAAAAATTATTGCCGTTATTTTGATTTCTTTTTGTTTTGATTGCTTACTTGTGTCATTAGCTGATTTTGGCTTGGACAGCAAATTAGCACAACGTGCGTAGAAGTGTTATAAACGTTTTTTTTTCGCTTAATTTTTCTCTTACGTTAATTTTTTTTTAATTTGCTGTTGCTTCACTTAATTGTGGCAAAAATATAGGACGCGGGAAAGATTGCACGCCAGAGGAGAGGCAAATTATAAGTAACATGTGGAAAATTGCCGAAACTGCATCGTTCGCGAAAAATGGTTTATAATGTGCTTTTTTCAATCAAAATAAACGCATTTAATGCAACAGGAAACAAAAAACAGAAGCCAAGTGTCAAAAAAACCACACAATTAGTGGACCGTGCTATTGTTCGGAAGTCGACGAAGAACCCTTTAATGTCATCACGCGATATTGCGAACGAAATAAACTTTCAATTTGGATTAAATTTATCACACAGGCTCGAAGACGACTGAATGACGCACATCTATTTGGACGCGCAAGCCGAAAGAAGCCACTTCTATAAAAAAAAATATTGTAAAGCTTTTATTATTTGGTCGCATCCACAAGTCTAAATACATCTCATTCTGGAAAAAAAAAATACTTTGGAGTGATGAAACTAAGGTAAATCGCATCGGACCAGATGGTAGTGTTCGTTCATCGGACAATATGCCAGGCTCTGAATCCACGCTACACTTAGAAGACCGTGAACCATGGTGGAGGAAGCATCATGATGTGGGGATCATTTTCGTGGCACGGTGTGAGTCCCATTGTAAAAATTAATGGAAAAATAGACCGTTATCAGTATTTGGACATTCTTAAGAACCAAATGGAACCTTACGCTTTTGGACACATGCCAGTGTCATTCATTTTCATGCATGAAAATGACCCCAAACACACACACACGTCGAAGTTGGTAAAGGAGTACTTTTCTAAAGAAAACATCCCGGTTTTAGACTGGCCGGCTCAAAGTCCCGACTTGAACCCTATAGAAAACCTCTGGAACGATGTGAAATGTACGATTGCTCAACATAAGTACAAAAATTTGGATGAACTTTGGACTGGAATACAGGATGCTTGGTACTCTATTCCCAAAGAGCGTTGCCAGAATTTGATTAAAAGCATATCCCGTAGATGCCAAGCGGTACTTGATAATAAAGGCTAAACTACTAAATATTGACCAGGTAAACTAAAAACATTAATATTTTTATTATTTGTTAAAATATATCCTTTTTATTCCAAAACTTTTAGTTTGTGCTATTTTACTGTCCAGCTAAAATATGATGTATAAAATGTTGCTGGCCTTAAGGAGCAACTGATTGGAAATTTCGTCAAAGTTTGTTTTATTTTTTTTAAAAGAATATGTATTTTCAGTTTTTATGTTTAAAGTTTTTTGTACCTAGAACTAATATATAATATAAAATATGATTTTTTTTATGACAAAGTTTTGTGCTAATTTACTGTCCATGGGTGTAAACTGAAAAATAATCCAAAAATTATTTTCCATTTTTTTTTTTTTTTTTTTTTTCATTAATAACAACGTATGTGTCGTTTTCTGAGAAAATAATTTGGTTGGCATACGTCGATAGTTCTGCAAATTAATTTAATAAACATTTAAGTTACGTCGTTATATAAAGAAAAAACTCACAAATGGTCAATATTTTTTTTAAAAAAATTTAACACATGTATCGTTAACTCAGAACTGACAAGAATGGACATACACGGTTATTCCAGAAAACCACAGAAATAATGAGCATTTGCTCTATATGAATCTCAGCGGGGATTTTTCTCTACATACCTAGACAAATCTCGCGATACGGAACGGTTTATATAAATAATTGTTAAAAATTTTATATGGGCTATTGATTAGTTAAAACAAAATTAAGATATACAAAAACAATTTATTATCTTTCACACATACACACACAATATCCTGGAGTGTCGTATATCCAGTGTTAATTTATTGTTATTATGTGGTTTGGGTATAATGACTGTGCTGCTGTTTATAACTACCAAAAATATTTGACCTAGACCCTTTTATTATACCGATTGACTCAGAATCACTTTCTGAGTCGATTTAGCGATGTCCGTCTGTCCGTCTGTGTGTCATGTAAACCTTGTAATTAAACTACAGGTCGCAAATATGAATAAATTTTAATGAAATTTTGCATATAATCATTTACCGGCCATAGCATGAATGCTATATATAGATCTCAGTAAACTGGGTTTTTATGTGTGTATTATATCCATTAATCAGTAGTCCAAAATTAATCCATATAGGACAATTCTTAGTCATAGGCCCCATATAGAGCTGCATTCCGATCTTCACTTAAATCTATCAAAAAACAAAAATATTGCACACATTTTTCTCAAATTTGGTTTGTATATATTTTTTCAAAATCTAAGTGACTTTACCAAATATGGTCAGGATCGGTCCATTTTTCGACCTAGTCCCCATATAAATATATCATCCGATATGAACTTTTTCATATCTGCAGCCAAAAAAATAATAATAATGTCACTCAAATTTGCTTTATGCTTATTTTCTTTATCGAATTAGTTGGACCGAAGAGATAGGGTCTCTAAACCATGGCATAGGGTATCGTATAGTCGGTCTAGTAGGTCACGTAGTAGGAGTAAATCATTTTCATTTTGTAAATAGACTAAATTAATAAATTAAGAACAATTAATTAAAAACTTTTTTGAAATCGTTATAATTTGAAGTACAATAAGTCACACACACAATTTTAAGTTGGTGGATTTCCATTCAATTGGCTTAATAAAAACTTGATAAGGTCACATCGCACAATCTTAAAAGCTTTGATAAAACTCCAAAATATTTAGAAACCTACAATTATTAATAATTTCAGCACATCCATGGTTTTTGTATATATACATATGTATATATTTTATATTTATAGATAATGTCATGGCCCTACATAATAATTTAAATAAGCTAAAAAAAAAACAAGAAGTGCAACAATTTACTCTATTGCCTTTTGGGTGAAACGATAAATTGTCCTTTTTAGAAATTATTTCCATATTTTCTATTCTTCTTTACGCTAAATAACATTTTATGTATAAACATTATATTGTCTGTGTGTGTGTGTGTCTGTATAATCTATGCTTAAGAGCCAAAAGCATTTTTATGTAACTGTTAGTTTTTGCTCTCTCAAAACCTCCTCAACTCAACAACATCTTCAACAGTATCATCGTCATCGTCATCAACATCATTATTCTTTACTACTTGCACTATGGCTCATACAACAATAAAGTAGAGTTCCATTCAATTAATGGATATTTAGAAAGAAATGTATTGAACTTTATTTAAAAAAAATAAATATGTAGTTTTACATTTGCAATTTGAAAAAAAGTGTTTTAAAAAATATTATATTATAAATTTTTTTTACATAAAATTATTAAATTCGTTTTTAAATGAAATAACTCTTTTTTATGTATTCTTTTTTCATTAAATATATTTTTTATAAAAATAATCAATTTTTTTTTTATTAAATTTAAAAGACTTAGTAAATTTATAATTTATTTTTCATAAAATATATTAATTATTTTTTCATAAGATCAATGAATGATTTTATATATTATTAAAAAACACTAAATAAAAAAAATTATTAAATATCTTTAGAAAGACCCTAATAATTATTAAGATCAAAAATATTGCATGAAATGAATTAATTTCTTTAATAACATAAATTCAATGTAATTAGAAAATATATGTTAAGTTTTCTTGAGGATCTTCACAGCCCAACACTTCTAATATCCCCATAACTCCTTAAAATTTCTAATGTTACGATATGTATCCGGGTAGGAATAACAAAAAAAAAAATTTTTTACGATAATGGTTATTGCTAACCAAAAACAATCTGATATATAATTTAAATCAGTCGCATTAACAGGGTGTAACGAATTACTATAAATATTTTATTTTATTTAATATAATATATTTTTAAGACAGATTATACATAAACTTTATCATTCTCAGCTTCTCCTCCATATGAGCAATAACTGTGCCAATTTTTACTCTCCTCCGTGGCCGCATATTGCTTAAAAAGGGAACTAAAAATTTACCTTCAGGTTTTAATGTATAGATGCTTCGCACAATGTTGACCGATTTACCTCACTTTAAAGACCAACCTGCTCGAAATAAAGATAAACAATATCATTCTAAGTGTACCTAGTTAAATGGTTTATTTTGCGAATGAGCGTAATTTCAACAGACCGACAGACGGACATCGCTATATCGATTCGATTTGTTAGAAGGATCAAAAATATATACACTTTATGGGTTACAAACGGAATGACAAACTGCACAGTGCTGTGAGGGTTTACAATTATTGTATCATTTTTTCACATGTGATTTTAATAATTGATTAAGTATGAGTTGAATTAATAGACAGAAGAATTCTGAACAACTCGAGTTGTACGGAAGTAAGTGCTCCATTTAGTGCTATCTTATTTTTTTCATATAATCGCTTATATTACGAAAATCAATTATATTTTCCAATTACAAAAATACATTTAAATTAAAAATAAATATAAAAAATATCATTTACATTACTTCAAAATATGTGACCTTCTCCGAGAAAAGGCACATAGTGTGTCAGAAAACGGGTTGTGTCAAAAACGGTGGATTCTGGTACCTAAAAGGGTGTAGAAACTTTAAATGCATTTTTTGCAACACTTAATTTTCACACACTAGGTCCCTTTTCTCGGAAAAGGTCACATGTGGATTTTTCATTCATAACTATACTACTGTACCTTTTAATCAGTCTAGTTTCTGGCATTTCAGCCTACATCAGTGATTTTATTGAAGATTATGTTATAATTGAATAGATTGGTTCCATATGAAATTTTTCTACTTAGGGCGGCCGTGAGGTTAGAACCTGTGTCTATCTCACATAGACTCGTACTTGCACATTTTGGTCGTGCGCTTTAACACACAGTCATATCTTAAATCATCCCTTCTAGCAGTGTGGTTAAGAATCAGTTTTCATAACATACAGCTTTTACTTCGTATTGATCTCAGAAGATACAACTCTGTCCAAACAAACAAACGTTATTTTTGAATTTATGGCTCTTATTCATTCAAAACTTTTGATTATTAGGTTTGATAAAGTTAATGAAAATTTTGAATAAAATTAATGAATTTTTATTACTCCTAAGGAAATGTAATGTATCATTAAAATTAAATATTGAAAATTAATAAAAATAAGAAATGGAAAATGGAAAATGAAAATGAAAAATGGAAAATTAAAAATTAAAATTGAAAATTGAAAAGTGGAAAATGAAAAATGGAAAATTGAAAATGAAAAATGAAAAATGAAAAATGAAAAATGAAAAATGAAAAATGAAAAATGAAAAATGAAAAATGAAAAATGGAAAATGGGAAATGAAAAATGGAAAATGAAATATGAAAAATGAAAAATGAAAAATGAAAAAGGAAAAATGAAAAATGAAAAATGAAAAATGAAAAATGAAAAATGAAAATGAAAAATGGAAAATGGAAAATGAAAAATGAAACATGAAAATTAAAAATTGAAAATTGAAAAATTAAAAATGTAAAATGAAAAATTAAAAATGGAAAGTGGAAAATGAAAAATGAAATATGAAAATTGAAAAATTAAAAATGAAAATTGAAAATTGAAAAATTAAAAATGAAAAATGAAAAGCAGAAAATGAAAAATGAAAAATGGAAAATGAAAAATCGAAAATTGAAAATGAAAAATGAAAAATGAAAAATGAAAAATGAAAAATGAAAAATGAAAAATGAAAAATGAAAAATGAAAAATGGAAAATGAAAAATGAAAAATGAAAAATTAAAAATGAAAAATTAAAAATGAAAATTGAAAAATGAAATATGAAAAATGAAAAATGAAAAATGAAAAATGAAAAATGAAAATGAAAATGAAAATGAAAAATGAAAAATGTAAAATGAAAAATGAAAAATGGAAAATGAAAAATGAAAAATTAAAAATGGAAAATGAGAAATGGAAAATAGAACATGAAAAATGAAAATTGAAAAATGGAAAATGAAAAATGAAAAATGGAAAATGAAAAAAAAATGAAAAAATTGAATAAGGAAAATGAAAAATAAAAAATTGAAAATGAAAAATTAAAAATAAAAAATGGAAAATGAAAAATTAAAAATGGAAAATGAAAAACGAAAAATGGAAAACGGAAAACGAAAAACTAAAAATGGAAAATGGAAAATTAAAAATTAAAAATGAAAATTGAAAAATGAAAAATGATAAATGGAAAATGGAGAATGAAAAATGAAAAATGGAATATGGAAAATGAAATATGAAAAATGGAAAATGAAAAATGGAAACTTTTAAATTAAAAATGGCAAATGAAAAATGAAAAATTAAAAATTAAAAATGAAATATGGAAAGTGGAATATGGAATATGAAAAATGGAAGATGAAAAATGAAAATATAAAAATGAAAAATGAAAAATGAAAAATGGAAAATGAAAAATGAAAAATGGAAAACGGAAAATGAAAAATGAAAAACTAAAAATGGAAAATGGAAAATGAAAAATGAAAATTGAAAAATGAAAAATAAAAAATGGAAAATGAGAAATGAAAAATCGAAAATGGAAAATGGAAAATAAAAAATGAAATGTGGAAAATGGAAAATGGAAAAGAGAAATTAAAAATGAAAAAATAAAAATGAAAAACGTAAGATGAAAATTGAAAAGTGAAAAATTGATAATGATAAAAAAAATTAAAATTGAAAATGAAAAAGGCGGAGGGTATCAAAGATTCGGCCCAGCCGAATTTAATACTCTTACTTGTTTTTTTTTTTTTTCATAACAAACAAAAATTTTGCTTCTTAAAATTGAAAAATTTTTTAATGCAAAAAAATTTTGTGTCTAAAAATGTTTTTGATTAAAAATCTGCTAATATTTTTTTCACTTTGAAATATTCATATATTTCATCAAATTCTAAATACTAATTTTTACGAATTATGAAAAATTCTCAAGTTATCTGGAAACCCCGCCCATAATGACTTGTAAAGCATTTTATGTTGTTTTAGTCATCGTTCTCTGAAACACGCACAAAGATAGATAGCTAGTTAGTCGTTAAAAACTATGGAAACTAGTTTGTTATTGCTATTGTCATTTTGAATTGTTCAACAAATAATGGAGCAAATAAAGAAGAGGGGAGCTAAAAAAAATAAATTGTGTTTATAAAGTAACAATAAGGAAATAGGAAACGGAAGTGTTTAGCCGAGTAATATAACAAGTATATTTTATACCCAATAAGAATGATAAATAAAGAGTTTGTTTGACATATTTTTTTTTTCCGAAAGTAAAAGCTTAACAAGTAATTCTTTTATGAAATCAAAGCTTATGTCAAGATGTCAATAGAAATATCACTAACTACTGTAAGCTTAAAACTACACACCCTTAGGAATGTATTTTGTTCCTTCAACTGACTTGGAGATTTATATGAAAAAAGTTTGTAATAACCTTGATGGTTATGTTGAATCTAGTAAGTAACACAGTCTATTAATTATATAGACTGAATTTAATGAGGCAACTTGTGCATATCCCAAATGAATAGCAAATTATGTCAATGTCACCAAGAAATTACTTTGTGTGGTTGCTTTAGTCAATTATAATCAATCTTGTAGATATGACAAACATAACCTCAAGTTTTTTCTTTTTCAAGGTAGTATGAAATAACTTAGAATAATGGAAGGAATATGTTAAACATAATGTATTGAGTTTTTTCAAAGATGTTGCTATCCATTTCCTTTTAATTTATTATCCTTAATGGTACTTGCAAGAAATATCGAAATAAAGAAGAAAAACATCAGCATTTCGCATTAACCGTGTCTTAAAGATTTCTGCTAAATTTCAATTTATCACGAATTACAGTAATTCAACAGAAAACTGATGCTATTGACCTTCAAAATGTCTTACAGAAGTAAATAGAATACAAGTGAAGAGAAAGAAGTGGCAAAGAAACTTTAACCTTATCTGTTTTGAATTTTGTTTTAAAAATAAAATACATTCTCCATCTTACTGAAATAAAAAAATGAGTTTTTAAACTTCCCTGTAAACTGTTGGTTTTTAAACTAGGGTCCACAGAAACATGTGTTACTTTTAATTTTACAAAGATGTATACAATTATAAGGCACATGGTTTATAATACGAATATATGCTAGCATTAGGCTGCCACTAAATTTTAATTAATGAAATATTCCCATTGGGGAATTTTTTTTTTTTTAATGACAGATTTTATCATGATGATGTCTTTACAAAAGCTACTTGACCTAATAAGAACAATAATTTTGAGTAAGTATAGAATATGAAAAACGGTATATTGGATAAATATGGACAAAAATTTAAAAAAAAGTCTAGAAAATAAAGATTTTTTCAGCATTTTGACCCAAAAAGTTTAGCCAGCAACATTCCGAACAATTTCACTAAAGAAAGATTAGCGAAAAAACGAATAACGTCAAAAAATGAGTTGGTACCGTAAATAGCAAGAAATAGACCAGAATTCGCGAAGAATTATTAAATTCGTTTTTAAATGAAATAATTCTTTTTTATGTATTCTTTTTTCATTAAATTTATTTTTTATAAAAATAATCAATTTTTTTCATAAAATTACTGAATTTTTTTATAAAATTTAAAAGAGTAAATTTATAATTTATTTTTCATAAAATATATTAATTATTTTTTCATAAGATCAATGAATGATTTTAAATATCATTAAAAAAACACTAAATAAAAAAAATTATTAAATATCTTTAGAAAGACCCTAAAAATTATTAAGTTAAAAGATATTGCATGAAATTAATTAATTTCATTAATAACATTAATTCAATGTAATTAGAAAATATATGTTAAGTTTTCTTTAGGATCTTCACAGCCCAACACTTCTAATATCCCCATAACTCCCACAAAGACTTAAAATTTCTAATGTTACATGTATCCGGGTAGGAATAACCAAAAAAATTTTTTTTACGATAATGGTTATTGCTAACCAAACACAATCTGATATATAATTTAAATCAGTCGCATTAACAGGGTGTAACGAATTATTATAAATATTTTATTTTATTTAATTTAATATATTTTTAAGACAGATTATACATAAATTTTATCATTCTCAGCTTCTCCTCTATATGAGCAATAACTGTGCCAATGTTTACTCTCCTCCGTGGCCGCATATTCGCACAATGTTGCCCGATTTACCTCACTTTAAAGACCAACCTGCTCGAAATAATGATAAACAATATCATTCCAAGTGTACCTAGGTAAATGGTTTAATTTGTGAATTAGCGTTATTTCAACAGACAGACAGACGGACATCGCTATTGTTATAAGAATCAAAAATATATATACTTTATGGGTTACAAACGGAGTGACAAATTGCACAGTGCTGTGAGGGTATAACAATAGTTTTCAAACTTGGTTATGTTATAGAATACGAACAAATAAGTGAACCGTCTTATATTTAGAGAATTCTTAGTTATTTGAAGATATGTCACATTGGGACATTATATGAAAGAAATTTGCAAGGCCTAGGCATGCAAGATCACGCTTTAATGCTCATGTTATTTAATAAAATCCTAGAATTTTTAAAGAAATGGTCCAACTAACTGGATATAGAAAAAAAGCATAAACAAAATCCTCTTTTCGTCTCTAAATGTGAAAAAGTTCATATCGGATCCTATATTTATATGGGACTAGTTCAAAATTGGGCTGATCCTAACCATAAAGACACCAATTTTTGGCAAGAACATGTACAAACCAAATTTGAGAAAAACATGAGCAATATTTTTGTTTTTTGATAGATTTATATGGGGGCTATGACTAAGAATTGTCCTACAGAATTTGATTCTGGACTACTAATTAACGGTACACCCATAAACATACAAACTAAATTTGACTGGAGTCTATCAGGCATGTGATGGAAATCGATTTAATAGGTGTAACGAAAATCAAGTGCTTTCAATTTACATTTTTGTTCCACTTCATCATGTTTCTTTCAATAAATATATATATTTGTTCCTTTTACTCCTGCAAAGAGCATAGGGCCGTACAAATCTATATATATAAAAATGAGAATTTGTTTGTGGGTTTGTCATTAATAGAAGGCTAAACCATAGGACCAATCTTCTTGAAATTTTGACAGTGTGTAAGTTTGTATCGGGAAAGTAAAATAGGCTATATTTTTTTAATATATGAAGTGGGCGTGGCACCACCCATTTATAAAAAATTGTTAACATCATATATCTGAACTTTATGATAGCAAGACTACTGAAACCTTGTAGGAGTAAATAAGTTAGTAATGTGAGAAGTCGGGCTAAAAATGGGCGGGATCAAACAAGTGAGCGTGACACCTCCCATACATGGCAGGTACATATCATCATATATCTAGAGTACTATGATGGCCAGAATCTTGAAATTTCTGCACATTAATTGGTTGATAATTAAGGTAGTCGTACCAAAAATGGGCGGGATTAGGTTAGTCGGTGTGACACATCCGAAACAAAAAATATTATCTACAGTACTATAAACCCGACAGTCTTGAAACTAAGTGTGAGTTCACGAATGATGAGTGAGAAGTTATGTGAAAAATGGGCGGGATTAAATCAGTGGGCATGGCACTTCCCAAACATGGTATATACATATCATCATATATCTACAGTACTATGGTGGCCGGAATCTTGAAACTTTTAGCACGTGAATTGGTCGTTAATGTGAGTAGTCGTACCTAAAATGGGCGGGATTGGGTTAGTGGGCGTGGCACCCCCCATACAAAAATATTATCTGGAGTACTATAAGCCCGACTAGGTGTGAGTTCACGAATGATGTGTGAGAAGTTAGATGAAAAATGGGAGGGATTAAACCAGTAGGCGTGGCACCTCCCTTACATGGTAAATACATATCATCGTAATTAACAACAAAACAACGTTTGCCGGATCAGCTATTAGCTTATTAATTTTGTGATTTTGTTTGAAAAAAAATTATTAAAATGATATTTATAATAACGACAAATTGGGAAAATGTCAGAAAAGAAAGCATTATAGGAAAAAATACATGCGATTCATTGAACCATATGGATTTACCGGAACATATGTCTGTGGTTTTGTGGAATAACCGCGTATGTCCATTTTTGTCAGTTTTGAGTTAACGATGCCAAATATATTAATTTTTAACGCTCTTTACATGTGTTAAATTAAAAAAAAAAAAAATAATTGACCATTTCTGAGTTTTTTCTTTAAATAACGACGTAACTTAAATGTTTATTAAATTAATTTACCGCACTATCAACGTATGTCAACCTACGTTTGATCGCTGACAAATTATTTTCTCAGAAAACGACACAACGACATACGTTGTTATTAATGAAAAAATGCAAAATAATTTTGGATTGTTTTCCAGTTTATAACCACTTATAAAAACTTGTGTGTTTATTTCTGTTATTTTTTGTCACTATTATTCTTGATACGTTGTTATATTCTCATCCTAAGTCAGGTTAACTTTTTGTTGACGAAAAAAAAAATCCATTTTTCAAGCAACAACAACTTATGTCCACATACGTGGTTGCATTGGTAGTTTTCTTTTTCAAAAAAAAACGACGTTTGTCGACATAAGTTCTTTTATCTGCACACACTTTAAGTGTTATTTACATATTGTTTTTTTCGTCCTTTCTAGGATCTATTCCCTGAAGATTTTTGGCTCAAAATTTTATATAAAGTATTTATTGCCCATATCTACAGGACTGTTAAATAAAAAGCTCTAAATAACGTTTTTTGGCTCCCTGAACGTTTTTGGCTCCCTGAACATTTTGATTTTATGACATACGCGGTTATTCTAGAAAACCACAGATGTAACATTAGCAAATGTAGTTGTTATAAATTTAATTAATGTTATTTTATTTAGTTTTATTCAATACTTTCGCATAAATAAAGATGCGTTTTTGTGGATTTTAGGCGAAATAGGAGAACTCCACACTTTTGGCTACTCAATTGACAGCAACGTTACTATTTTTCGCTGAAGTTAGCTTTCTGCGCTCGGTTGGATATGGTGCAGTTATTGTCGGATTACTTTTCCCAAATCGTTTTCAAAAATTTCAGATATTTTGGAAAACATACTGTAAAAATAACTTAATAAAAATTTGAAACAAAATTTTTAGGCAAAGCAATTTTTTCCACCTTTCAATGATGGCGTTAAATTTCCTACGTAGATTTATGTATATTCTCCTCAAAAATTATATTAAGTAAGACACTGTAGTACATAAATTTATTATAATTACATTTTTTTATAGTTTAATCTATAATATTAATAGCCAAGGCGATTTCTTGTGACCGATGTTTTGTTCTACCGTTTTATCCCGATTTTGACCAAACGTATTTTATTTGAAAGGTATTTCTTTTTAGCCGTTTTGCAGATTTACAGATTTTTAAATTTTTGCCTTTGTTTTGAATAAATTGCATTTAAAGTTGCTAACACTTACATAAAATTATAAAAAGCTATGTATGTGTTTATTTCATTTGTTAATGTGTTTGCTAATGAGTTTGTTTTCTCCATTCACAATAATAATAAGCCAAAAAAGTGTTGGTTTGTGAATTGGCTAAGTTGAAAAATAAAGTTGCCTAGAAATTGCACTCGAATTTCTAGCGTTGGAATCGGCTAGTTTTTTATTAATGCGTTAAATATTGGAAAAAAAAATATCTGTTTGAAACCGTAAAGCAAAGTTTACTTGATTTAAAAGCGATCAAAAAATAACAAATTCGTTTTCCATCACATCTTTATTTATACATGCGAATAAGGGAAGCGCTCGGTAAAAGTGGAAAAATGCATGCTAAATTATGGGAAAATGCCTGTTAAGTCTATGGGAAATGCATGCCAAATGGTAAAAATTCATGTCAAAAATGGCAAAATGTTTGCTAAATTTGGGCAAATTTATGGGAAAATGTATGGTAAAAATGGGAATTTTTCTGTTTAAAATGAGAAAAATGTGCATGCTAAATGTAGGGAAATGGCATGCCGAATTAAGAAAAATGATTTTCAAAGCTGTAAATAAAAAAAAATCATGTGAGTCCGATCACAGGGGAGATGTGTAAACATCTAGTAATTAAATACTTTTTTATGGCAATCAACTGCAGGGGCTCTGCTAATATAAAAATATTTATTATTATTAATTATTTCAACCGGTTAATTTTTAATTTTTCGTTTTTTATTTTTCATTTTTTATTTCTCATTTTTTTTTTTTCATTTTTAATTTTTCGTCTTTCATTTTGTATTTTTTTTTTTTTCATTTTCTATTTTTAATTTTTTATTTTTAATTTTTATTTTTCATTTTTATTTTTCATTTTTTATTTCTATTTTTTATTTTTCATTTTTCATTTGTTATTTTTCATTTGTTATTTTTCGTTTTTCATTTTTTTTTTTCATTTTTAATTTTTCATTTTTTATTTTTCATTTTTTATTTTTCATTTTCAAACAGGTTATTACATATCAAAATTTTTTCACCAATACAATCATAACTCACACCGATTTTGTCTTACGTCTTACATGTACGCTGTTTTTATGATTGTATTGTGAAACAGAAATTTACCCCCTGCGCGTATAGATGTTTACACATCAAAAATTTTTCGAAAAAACAAAAACATGCTCATGACATGCATTTTTACCATTTAGCATGCATTTCCTATAGACTTATCAGGCATTTTCCCATAATTTAGCATGCATTTTCCAATTTCTGTATAGGAAAACCAATTCTCTCTTTATAAGTAAAATATATTTATTTTTGAAACAAAAACGAAAGCAAATCGAAAAATTGATTTACATCACATCTATTTTCGATTTTGTTTCGTTTTGGTATTGATTCCGTTTTTCATCACATGCCTGTCTGTATATTATGATTTGGATCTAATTTAAGTCAATCTTATAGCGTGAATCCTATGGCCGATGAAAGCTTTAATACCAAATTTCATCAAAATATATTCAAATTTGCGACTTGTACTTTGATAACAAGGTTTACATGGACATACAAACGGACGAACATTGCCAAATCGATTCAGAAGGTGCCTTTCTGATCTAATATTATAAATAGTCATACAAAAACTAGTTTTTTCCAAAAAAAAAATTTATTTTCGCCTTAAAGTTGTTGGAGGAGAACTTTTTCCATCAAATATTTTTAAAATCCTAAAAATCAATGTAAAAGAACATTTTCAAAGTTATGCACTTATAAAAAAATATCTTGTATGAATAAGTGTCCGCCCCGACAAATTAACTCACCCAATAAACTAATCTTTATGCTCCATTTTAAAGATTCAGACAACAGAAAACAAATAAAAACCAAAAAATACACAGCTGCGTGTCTACGCACAGTGAAAATTGTGGGTATGAGCATAAATATGCTGTATGTATGTCTGCCGGCCTGTGCACAAGTAATCAAAAATGCCCAGTCCCTCTGCTTGAGTGTACATATTACTCGTATATGCTTACGATTACTATATGTCTGGGATAATGTCTGCTGTTAAGTGTTTTTATTTTCGTTGGTATCTTGGCAAATTGATGGATTACATAAGTGTTTTAATCTTTGGTGTTACCATTAAAAAGTTGCTTTTTATTAATTCTTTAAAAAAAAACTCTTGATATATACTTAATTACATAATAAGTGGCGTTAGAAACATTATCACTAATTATGGTTATGGGGGAAACATAAACATACAGTCTGTCAAGAAAGTGTTTTGACATAGTAAAAATTCTGTTACTTTTTATTATTTTTTATTTTAATTTTGTCTATACTAACAAACAGTAACAAGGATGGAACAAAATGAAAAAAGTGTGAGCAAATAAAACAAAAATTTTGTTGTCAAGAAAGTATTTTTAAAATTTCACTTTATATTATAATATTCCTTTAAAATCCATTTACTGTCATCGGCTTTACTTTTTTTTAGCTTTTGTCATATTAGTTTCTGATGTTCTAACCAATAATCAAACATTAATAACAACTTGTTGTGAAATTTATTAAATTTAGTATTCCTAGCAAAACAAAATTAATTGATGTGATTCAGTTGGTTTACTGCAACCCTAATCTCTGGAAAACAGTGCAAGAATCACATAAGGGTACAAGGTTTTTGTTGATTTAGAACTGAATGTTGTTTTTAAGGTTGCACGTGGTTCTTTTCCAACAGTAGTTTCAGAGATATCGTTGAAGTTTAAAAAAAAAAAAAACATATTTTTTAAAAAGTCAAAAATACGATTAGAACCTGTAACTTAAAAATGCGCACTGATGGAGAAAAAGTGAGATTAGATTTGAGATCAGCGACCTCAAATTAGTAAAAAAATTGTAATAAAGTTCCAGTCAACACCAAAAAAATTCAATTTTGTTTCCTTATGTTATCCGAAATGTTTTCCTTTGCCAGAGAGACAGTTTACATTATTTTAAATCACGAAGAAAACGAAGATAGAACATATGCTTTCGAGTGGGTGACATATACGATTTAATAGAGCGCAGAACACATATCAAGAGGAAAGCTATACTAAAACTCGATGCTTTCTACTAGGGATCTTGCAAGTAAACTCAAAATTGAATGTGGTATTATAGACTCCCCCGAAACAGTAGAATAATTATTGAAAACGAGCAAGTATTTATCAAGAGTTGCTCGAAAAAGAATCTTTACTGACAATACATCACTATAAACGGAGAGTGATTTTTGCTACAATGTTCATTGCCGAAGCCGGATGACTACTGGTATGATGGTATATATTCTGCGCTGAGCCAAAAAATGATGCTTTGCTATAATGATAATTGAGAATGCCGATAAAAGCATTGGAAAGTCGAAATACAATTCGAACTGTGGAATTTGGAAAACTTTCGGTGATGGTTTGGGGTGGTGCTTATCCAGTAAGGGTGTAGGAGAGATTTGTTTTATTGAGAATACCATGGATGCGCAACAATATTTAGATATTTGCAAGGGTCACCTTATTAACAGCGCGGATATAGTTGGGTTTTATGCTGATAGAAAGCCACATTTCAAATTGTATCATGATTGTGATCCCATACTTATGGTAAGGTACTAGCTCCTCCACGACTTTTGGAGGATTGCATGTCGAGGGCGGATTGATATTGAAGCTACCTAAGTAGGAAAAAAACATCTTTTATTTTCAAAAACCATTTATTTCCCAACATAGTCTCCTTTTACTTCGACACACTTAGTAAGACGATATTCCAACTTTTTTATACCATCTGAATAATTCGATTTCGGGAACCCCTCAAAATACGCGTTAATTTCGGTAATCACTTCTTCGTTTGAGTTGAATCTTTTTCCTGCGAGCCAGTTTTTCAAGTTTGGAAACAGGTAAAAGTCACTAGGAGCCAAATCTGGGCTATAAGATGGATAATCAACCAATTCGAAGTGTATTTCACGTAATTTTAGCATCGTATCTAATGCTGTGTGAACCGGTGCGTTGTCTTGAAGAAAAATCACTTTTTTTCAACTTTAAATGTGGTCGTTGTTTCTTGATTGCATCCAATAATGCACGATAATACTTTCCTGTGATTGTGGATCTTTTTCAAGATAATCGATGACCACTATTCCGTGTGCATCCCAAAATACAGTGTACATAACCTTGCCAGCCGATTTCACTGCCTTCGCCTTCTTCGGAGCACTTCCATCAGCTTTCACCCATTGTTTCGATTGATTTTTGGTTTCAGGTGTGTAGGTGGACCCACGCTTCATCAACAGTTATCAATCGACGCCAAAAATCAACAGTGTTACGCTTTATCACGTCCAAACACCTTTATGAAGTGGTCTGTCGAACTCGTTTTTGTTCGACACTGAGCAAACGCGACACCCATCTTGCCGATAGCTTTTTCATATGCAAATGTTCGTGCAAAATGTTGTCAACAATCTCACGCAACTCGACTCGGCGATCATTCATAACGCTATCGAGGATTTTCTTGATATTTTCTTCAGTAACCACCTCTTTTGGCCTTCCTGTTGATGGTATTGTTGCAGTGCTTGTTCGGCCGCGTTTAAATCCAGCAATCCAATATTTTACCATGTAATCTGACGGAGCAGACTCACCGTAATGTTTATCGAGCTTTTCTTTTGTCTCTCTCGCCGTTTTCCCTTTCAAATAATAGTGTTTAATCACTGCATGAAATTCGCTTTTTTCCATTTTTCAAGAAACACAAAAGTTGCTTACTTCAAACGACTACAACAAATAAACTAATCGATGAATTTGGGTGACATTTTAACAGCTGACGTTTGGCAGATTGTAATTTGAAAAAAAGTTTTTGTGTTTGTGCTGCCATCTAGCGCTAGGTAGCTTCAATATCAATCCGCCCTCGTAGTTGGGTTTTATGCTGAAAGAAAGCCATATTTCAAATTGTATCAAGATTGTGATCCCACAAGGTACTAGCTAGGTATTAGGTACTTTTGGCGGATTGTATGCACTTGACCAGAGTTCAGACCTAAATACAATCCAAAGCTTTTGGATTTACTTGAAAAAAAAAGCATTTCCAAGAGGCATCGTAGAAACAAAACTGATCCTAAAACAATAATTTTATAGGAATGGAATAAAATTTCATTGCAGTACGTGTAAAAACTGGTGAATTCTATGAAGAGATGACTTCCAGCCATTATTGATGCGAAAGACCATAATTATTTTACTTTATTTTTATACCCTATACCACTATGTGGTCAGGGTATAATGAGTTTGTGCTGATGTTTGCGAATACCAAAAATATATAACCCAGAGCCCATCCTTTATTCCTCCGGTCGACTCAGTTACTCTCTGAGTCGCTTTAGGGATGTCCGTCCGTCCGTCTGTCTGTGTGTTCCTATAAACTTTATAATTAAACTACAGGTTACACGTATGAATATATTTTGATAAGGGTGTGAAGTTAGCGACGAAAGTTAACTACGTTTTTCAAAAATGTTAAAAACTTAACAGAGGCTGTTAAATTAACAGAATTTTTGTGAAGATAACTACGAAAGTTAAATACGTTCTACAAAATGTTATGTATATAGAGAATGTTGAACTAATATGTTTGTATGTTTTTTTGAAGATAACTACGGAAATTAAATACGTTTTACAAATAAGTTGAGGGATTTAGCCATATAGTGGCATTTGTAGATTAGGACTAGTAAATTATAAAAAAATAAAAATAAATTGAATTTTACGAAAAGATCAAAGTACGAAATATCATTTTAAAAAAAACATATGAAATTTTTTTATACTACTATATGAGAAAATTAAATGGCAAAATTGGACCAAACGGTTCGAGGAGGGGCTTAGCTCTATATGAGAGTTTATAGATTAGGACTACTAGTTAAGAAAAAGAGCAAAAAAATGAAAATCGTTAGTAACGTTTTTAAGAAATATCGTTTTAAAAAAAACATATGAAATTTTTTTATACTACTATATGAGAAAATTAAATGGCAAAATTGGACCAAATGGTTCGAGGAGGGGCTTAGCCCTATATGAGCGTTTATAGATTGGGACTACTAGTTTACAAAAAGAGCAAAAAAATGAAAATCGTTAGTAACGTTTTTAAGAAATATTTCATATGTTTTTTTTAAAACGATATTTCTTAAAAACGTTACTAACGATTTTCATATTTTTGATCTTTTTGTAAACTAGTAGTCCCAATCTATAAACGCTCATATAGGGCTAAGCCCCTCCTCGAACCATTTGGTCCAATTTTGCCATTTAATTTTCTCATATAGTAGTATAAAAAAATTTCATATGTTTTTTTTAAAACGATATTTCTTAAAAACGTTACTAACGATTTTCATATTTTTGATCTTTTTGTAAACTAGTAGTCCCAATCTATAAACGCTCATATAGGGCTAAGCCCCTCCTCGAACCATTTGGTCCAATTTTGGCATTTAATTTTCTCATATAGTAGTATAAAAAAATTTCATATGTTTTTTTTAAAACGATATTTCTTAAAAACGTTACTAACGATTTTCATTTTTTTGCTCTTTTTCTTAACTAGTAGTCCTAATCTATAAACTCTCATATAGGGCTAAGCCCCTCCTCGAACCGTTTGGTCCAATTTTGCCATTTAATTTTCTCATATAGTAGTATAAAAAAATTTCATATGTTTTTTTTAAAACGATATTTCTTAAAAACGTTACTAACGATTTTCATTTTTTTGCTCTTTTTCTTAACTAGTAGTCCTAATCTATAAACTCTCATATAGGGCTAAGCCCCTCCTCGAACCGTTTGGTCCAATTTTGCCATTTAATTTTCTCATATAGTAGTATAAAAAAATTTCATATGTTTTTTTTAAAACGATATTTCTTAAAAACGTTACTAACGATTTTCATTTTTTTGCTCTTTTTCTTAACTAGTACTCCTAATCTATAAACTCTCATATAGGGCTAAGCCCCTCCTCGAACCGTTTGGTCCAATTTTGCCATTTAATTTTCTCATATAGTAGTATAAAAAAATTTCATATGTTTTTTTTAAAACGATATTTCTTAAAAACGTTACTAACGATTTTCATTTTTTTGCTCTTTTTCTAAACTAGTAGTCCTAATCTATAAACTCTCATATAGGGCTAAGCCCCTCCTCGAACCGTTTGGTCCAATTTTGCCATTTAATTTTCTCATATAGTAGTATAAAAAAATTTCATATGTTTTTTTTAAAACGATATTTCTTAAAAACGTTACTAACGATTTTCATATTTTTGATCTTTTTGTAAACTAGTAGTCCCAATCTATAAACGCTCATATAGGGCTAAGCCCCTCCTCGAACCATTTGGTCCAATTTTGCCATTTAATTTTCTCATATAGTAGTATAAAAAAATTTCATATGTTTTTTTTAAAACGATATTTCTTAAAAACGTTACTAACGATTTTCATTTTTTTGCTCTTTTTCTTAACTAGTAGTCCTAATCTATAAACTCTCATATAGAGCTAAGCCCCTCCTCGAACCGTTTGGTCCAATTTTGCCATTTAATTTTCTCATATAGTAGTATAAAAAAATTTCATATGTTTTTTTTTAAATGATATTTCGTACTTTGATCTTTTCGTAAAATTCAATTTATTTTTATTTTTTTATAATTTACTAGTCCTAATCTACAAATGCCACTATATGGCTAAATCCCTCAACTTATTTGTAAAACGTATTTAATTTCCGTAGTTATCTTCAAAAAAACATACAAACATATTAGTTCAACATTCTCTATATACATAACATTTTGTAGAACGTATTTAACTTTCGTAGTTATCTTCACAAAAATTCTGTTAATTTAACAACCTCTGTTAAGTTTTTAACATTTTTGAAAAACGTAGTTAACTTTCGTCGCTAACTTCACACCCTTTATTTTGATTGGAGGGTCCAATCGGCCATAGGACGAACGTTATTAAAATTGGTAAACTGGTGCATGTTCAGACCTAGTCCCTATACAAAAGACTCCATAAGATCCAAATTATAATATAGATCTTCGCCAAATTGGGTTTTTATGTGTTTATTACATCCAATAATCAGTAATCCAAAAATAAACCCTATGGTACAATAGACATGTCTTAGCCCCCATATAAATCAGCTTCCCGATCTTCACTTAAACCTATCAAAAACTAAAATAATGCAAATATTTTTTTTAATTTGTTCTGTGTATGTTTTTGCAAAAAAAAAGTGCCCTTACCAAATATGGTCAGGATGGATCCATTTTTCCACTTAGTCCACATATAAGTGTAGCATCCGATATAAACTTTTTCAGATCAGCAGGCAAAAAAATTAATAAAAATTTCACTCAAATTTGGTTTATACTATTTATCTATACCCAATTAGTTGGACCTAAGATCCTTATGTATGAGGATAAGGCATGGTATATCACATCACATAGTCGGTCCAGACCGACCATAACCTTCTTACTTGTTTCTATTTTGTTTTGTTTCATTTAAACATGCTATACAAAAATACTTTCTTTACAACAATATTCTGAAAATTCTTTTGTTTTTGCTCTAGCTTATCTATACTAACTTTTAATTTTGTTCCCTTTTGTGTTACTGTTAGCTGGTAAATACGTAGATAGTATCGAATAAACAGAAAAAAATATTAAAAACAAAAAATCGAACTAAATTTTTAAACACAAAAGTCAAAGCAACAAAATGTTTATTATGTCAAAACACTTTCTTGACAGGCTGTACACATGTATTGGCACAAACAAACAACGAATAACAGATGGTAAAAGTCAAGAAAAGTTTTGTGTTATTTTTTTAAATTTTTATTTGACTTCTCTAACAAACTGTCAAAAGAAAAAATTTTATGAGCCACACTAAATGTTTTTTTTTTTATTATTATTTATTTAGATAATTGTTTTTGTCTATCCAAACACTTTAAAATAAAGTTGATTTATTTAGCACATTCACAATTTCTAATAATTTGATTTTTTTATCATAAATTAATAAAAATAAAAAAAATTATATAAAAAGTCACTTTTATATATTTTACAATGAGTTCATTACCAATCACGCTGCAATAAAACATTTAGTTTATATATGTTTATCAACGTTTTGACATTACAACGTTAACTAAACAATAAATAAGAGGATTTAAATACAGCATAAAATTAAAGAAAACAAAAAATTTTCTTAAAAACTGTCAAAAATTATGACATGTATAATATGATGAAAATATGAGCGCGTATCTGTGGTTGTATATCAGATATGCGAATGTCTACTTAAAGTATTTGTTTTGGGGATTTTTGTTTATGCCAACATTAGCTAATTGTGCAATTAATTTGATAGATATAAACCAAATGATTATTAATGCTATTAGAACAAATTGTAGTTTTATTTTAACAAGCATTTAATTTTAAACGATAATACGCTATATAATTATATAAACAGACGGAGTTTGGTATTCTAAACCATTTGTTCACAAAAAAAAAATATAAATTATTCAAACTTTAAAACATTTTTTTTTTTTTTAATCTAGCTTAACCGCAATATTTTTAAAAAATTTTAAGCTAATTTTGATGTCTGGCTTCACAAATTAAACTAATAACATCCCATTGTATTTTAAATTTATTAATTTTTGCCTTTTTTGTTTCTAAAGTATCGATAAAAAAATGTGAACAAATTTGAAAAGCGCTATTAAAAAGGCGTTGTTCACAATAATGCGTAGCAGTATATAGTTGTTAATTTCAAAAGAAAACCACATTGTTTTTCAGATCAATTAGTATTCAAAATGTCATGCACTCAATTAAGGGCAATTCCACATGTGACGGACTGACATTTTGAGTTGTAAAATTGAAGTTAAGGCTATTTCACAAAGCTATTTTATTCTTTTATTTTTGAGTAATTTCTTATTGTGTGACGGAATGACATTTTTGCTACCATGACTCTGTCCTGGTATTAAAACCTAGGAACTTTTGTCAATTAAGAAGCTAATCAGTTTTTAAACTAATGCATATTTTACATATGATATATAAGCAATATAAAATTATAATTCAGAGCAACTTAGCTGAAGTTATTAATGACTGAATGACTGTGACGGAATGACTAAAGCTTCCTAAACATGTATTAAAAGAAAATTTAGTGAACAAATAAATTTTATAATTATTGTATAATCTAGAATACTTGTAAGAAATTACATTATGTAACTTGGAACATATTTTAATATATTTTTAAACTTACTTCATATAAATGAAAAAAAAATTTTTTTCATCAAAGTTGACATTTTTATGGAATTGCCCTTAAGAGTCGTAAAAAAATTATTAAATATTTGTGCTGAATATCCGCCCAAAGCGAGGAATTAGAACAAAAGTCTTCCATTCATAAAACACTAAAGTTATTATTTTAGTTTGTTATATTGGAAAAAGTTTAAATAGTATAACACTTTGATTGGATTCTCATTAAGTTGATTTTTTTACCAAAAAAAAAAACTATCTACTTCTTTTGGGTACTGATGAGGGTTGGTGACTCGATCCGAAACAGCTGTATAACCTGTCTTGCAGAATAATAATAAACTTTTATTTGAAGTAAAAACTTTTGATCTTGAGCCTGATTAATTTCTAGCTCAATCACTAAAATGTTAGAGGTCGATAATATTTGTAAAAAAAAAACTATGTTAATTTGTCTTTTATTAATATTTCTTGACACTATTTGTAATGTTTCTTAAAAATTACTTGTATTGTTATATTTACATTTTATTATTTTTGATAACCAATTTGTTCAAATTTATATTTCAATTCAATGTAAAACTCTTTACTTAATTTTACTTTAATTTTAAGATTATATATCTTGTTTTATTTAAAGTTGGCATAAAACTATATTTGAGTAGAAAAAACAGGTCGGAATATATCGGTTATAAGGCTCAAACTTCTAAATAAATTAAATATGAAACCATGAACCATAGCAGAAAATTTACCATTCGATTCGAGTTCCACAAAATAGCTATTAAAGATTTATACAATCTGTGGGCAAAAAGGACTGCTTCGAGTACAATCCGACAGAAAGAAACAAGTAAGAAAATTAAAGTCGGTCTAGACCGACTATACGTTACCTTATACCATGGTTTAAGGACCCTATCGCTTCGGTCCAATTAATTGGATATCGAAAATAAGCATGAGCCAAATTTGGGGGGAATTGTTTTTAATTTTTTTGGCTGCAGATATGAAAAAATTCATATCGGGAGCTATACTTATATGGGGACTAGGTCGAAAAATAACGCGATCCCGACCATATTTGGTAAAGTCACTTATATTTTGAAATAATATATACAAACCAATTTTGAAAAAAATCCGAGCAATATTTTTGTTTTTTGATAGATTTAATTGAAGATCGGGAAGCAGCTCCTTGTGGGGCCTATAACTAAGAGTTGTCCCATGGGGATCATTTTTCGACTACAGATTAATGGATGTCATAAACACATACAAATCCAATTTTACTAAGATTTATATGATAATTTGGACCTTATGACAATTTATGTTGATTTCATAGGGGTCATTTGTATGGGGGCTAGGTCAGAACATGGACCGATTCTCACCAATTACAACAGCGTTCATCCTATGGCCGATAAAAGCTTATATTTGCGACCTGCAGTTTGATTACAAACTTTACATGGACACACAGACGGACGGACGGACATCGTGAAATCGAATCAGATAGTGATTCTGATTCGATCGGTATAATAAAAGATGGGTCTAGGCCAAATATTTTTGGTAGTTACAAACAGCAGCACAAAATCATTACACCCAAACCACATAGTGGTATAGGGTATAAAAATGGAAAATGAAAAATGGAAAATGGAGAATGAAAAATGAAAATTTGAAAATGGAAAATGAAAAACGTAAAATGGATAATGTAAAATAGAAAATGAAAAATGGAGAATAGGAAATCGAAAATGAAAAATGGAAAATGAAATAAAAAATTTGAAAAATGAAAAATAAAAATGGAAAATGAAAAATTAAAAATGGAAAATAGAAAACGAAAAATGGAGAATGGAATATAGAAAATGAAAAATGCAGAATAGAAAATAGAAAATGAAAAATGGAAAATGAAAAAAGAAAATTGAAAAATGCAAAACGCAAAATGGAAAATGAAAAATGGAAAATGAAAAATGGAAAATGAAAATTGAAAAATGGAAAATGGAAAATGAAAAATGGAAAATGGAAAACGCAAAATGGAAAATGGAAAATGAAAAATGGAAATTGAAAAATGGAAAATGGATAATGAAAATTGAAAAATGAAAAATGGAAAACGCAAAATTGAAAATGGGAAATGGAAAATGAAAATTGAAAAATGGAAAATGGAAAATGAAAACTTAAAAATGAAAATTGAATATGGAAAATGCAAAATGGAAAATGGAAAATGAAAATTGAAAAATGGAAAACGGAAAAATGAAGAATGGAAAATGGAAAATGAAGATTGAAAATTGAAAAATGAAAAATTGAAAAATGAAAAGTGAAAAATGAAAAATGGAAAATGAAAATTTAAAAATTAAAAACGGAAAATGGAAAATGAAAAAAGAGAAATGAAAAATGGAAAATGAAAACTGAAAAATGAAAAATGAAAATTGAAAATTGAAAAATGATATATGAAAAACAAGTAAGAAAATTATAGTCGGTCTAGACCGACTATACGATACCCTATACCATGCGTTTAGAAACCCTATCTCTTAGGCCCAACTAACTGGACATTGAAAATAAGCAAAAACCAAATTTGAGTGGGATTTTTATTAATTTTTTTGGCTGCAGATATGAAAAAGTTCATATCGGATGCTATATCTATAAAGGGACTAGGTCCAAAAATGGACCGATCCTGATCATGTTTGGTAAAGTCTCTTGTATTTTGCAAAAATATGTAGAAACAAAATTTGAGAAGAATCAGTGCAATATTTTTGTTTTTAATAGATTTAAGTGAAGATCGGGAAGCAGCTCCATATGGGGTCAAAGGGATCATTTTTGGACTACTCATTAGTGGATGTAATGAACGCATACAAACCCAATTTGAGTAAGATCTATATGACAATTTGGATCTTATGGCAATTTATGTCGATTTCATATGGGTAATTTGTATGGGGGCTAGGTCTGAACATGGACCGATTCTCACCAATTTCAATAGCGTTCATCTAATGGCCGATAAAAGCTTATATACCAAATTTCATCAAAATATATTCATAGTTGCGACCTGCAGTTTGATTACAAGCTTTACATGGACACACATACGGACGGACGGACATTGTTAAATCAACTCAGAAAGTGATTCTGATTCGATCGGTATAATTAAATATGGGTCTAGGTCAAATATTTTTGGTTGTTACAAACAGCAGCACAAAGTCATTATACCCAAACCACATAGTGGTATAGGGTATAATGAAAATTTAAAAATGAAAAATGGAAATTGAAAATTGAAAAATGGAAAATGAAAATTGAAAAATGAAAAATGGCAAATGGAAAATTAAAATTGAAAATGAAAAATGGAAAATGAAAAATGGAAAATGAAAATTGAAAAATCAATACTAAAAATTTTAGCCAAGAATCATTTGAATTTTGGTATTCGGATTTAATGTTTCAGTATCGGCAAAAGTTTAAAAGCGGTAGCCGGTAGCGGTATCAAAAAATTCGGCACAGCCGAATTTAACACTCTTACTTGTTTCATTTAAAGTTGGCGTAGAAGGCTCGAAATTTAAAAATAAATTAAATATGAAACCATGAACCATAGTAGAAAATTTACTGTGACCAGGGATTCAATTCGAGTTCCACAAAATCACTAATAAAAAACAATCCGACAGAAAGAAAAAATGTATCTACTGCAAGTTGAGTTAGCTGTCCCAAATTTGCTTCGCCGCTTACTCACAGGTGAAATAACTGATTATTTACGAATCTGTTTTATTTTATTTTAGAGTGAGATTGCAAAAATCTAAACACAAGCTTTTCCTATGAGCTAAGAGCTTTTTTCGCAAGCACTGTTTGTATTTATTATTTTATTTATTTATTTATTTTTTGATCAAGTTATGTGAGAAATATGTCAGTTATTACACGTATTAATGATCAAAATGAGTGATGAAATAGAAATACGTGCTAAAAGTATTAAATATTTTGAAAAAAACGTAACTTGGTCCTACAAAAAGTTGACCAAAGGTCTGCCGTCATATTGTTTAGAATGTTATTAGAGAGTATTAGGAGAATTAGACCATTGGTAGGAAATATGATTCGGGAAGAAAGAAAAGTCGACATTGAAAAGAGCTCCCAACGCACCCGGTAGTAAAGCGGCACAGTTAGCTCAATGCTCGGACTATTTGTGCGAAAAGCTTGAGCAAAGTTCGAAACAAGCAAAGCCAAAAAGTTCCAGCAAGGATCGCTGCAAATCATTTAGAGGCCAAAAGAGAACGGAAATTTAAATCATGTTTCATAAAAAAATACTCCTGCTGCATAATGTATTACGAAACGTATGTACTAGTAGATTTTTTGGAGCTTCCGGGTCAAAATGTTTATGTTGCTAATGCTCAGAGAAATGTCGAAAATAAGTTTAGGTGTCAGAAGCAAGCGAAATTTAAAAAAAAAAAAACAAGTAAGAAAATAATATTCGGTCTAGACCGACTATACGATACCCTATACCATGCGTTTAAGACCCTATCTTTTTGGTCCAACTATTTAGATATGGAAAATAAACATAAACCAAGTTTGAGTGACAAGTTTTTTTTTTGCCTTCGGATATGAAAAAGTTCATATCGGATGCTAATATATATAGGGACTAAGAAAAATTGACCGATCCTGAACTTATTTGGTAAGATCACTTATTTCCTGCTAAAACATACACAAACCAAATTTGAGAAAAATTTGTGCAATATTTTTGTTTTTTGATAGATTTAAGTGAAGATCGGGAATTAGCTTCATATAGGGGCTATGACCAAGAATTGTCATAGAGGGTTTATATTTGGACTACTGATAAATGGATGCAATAGACATACACAAACCCAATTTCACCGAGACCTATATGATAATTTTGATATTATGGCAATTTAAGTAGATCTCGTAGGGGTCATTTGTATGGGGACTAGGTCTGAACATCTGAACATGAACCGATTTTCACCAATTTCAATAGCAGTTGTGCTATGGCCAAAAGGAGCTCATATACCAAAATACGTTCACATTTACGACCTGCTGTTTGATTATAAAGTTTATATGGACACACAGACGGACGGACGGACGGACGGACATCGCTAAATCGACTCAAAATGTTATTCTGAGTCGATCGGTATAATAAAAGATGGGTCTACCTTAAATATTTTTGGTAGTTCCAAACATCAGCACAAAGTCATTATACCCTGACCACATTGTGGTATAGGGTACAAAATGTTCCTGGTATGGCAAGATGCGGAAAAGGTAGAGTCCATTTGTTACAACGGTCTCTATAAATACCGAAATTTGTATTAAGAAGTGTTGGCTAAGAAGAATACAATGTATCCACATATTTTTGGCCTGAATTGGCGTCCTGTCACCACGATAAGAAAGCTTTTGAGTTGCAAAGCACAAAAAAAGGTGCCCCAAAATATGAATGATTTTAAACGGAGGTAGACCGCCTGTTCCCAAGTGGCAGACCCCCACTAAAAAAATCCCTAATGGAAGGGTTTGAGGTAGTGATTATAACCAGGGTCTGGGGTCGAAGTTGTGGAGTCGGAGTCGCGGTGTTGGTACCGCAGTCGGAGTCGTAGTTGCAAGTTTTTGTAGCGACAAAATTTCCGTTATTGCAAGTGAATGAAAAATTCAAATAATTTTTAAAATATTTGCCGAAAAAAAATTCTTCAAAATTCGCAACGTAATATTTTACAGATCACTATGAATATGTTTTCATAGATGCGCTATTTAAGTGATCACACCAGGTGAGAGTATGATTAAAGACGATACCCAAATTTTTTGGTTGAACAAACAATTCGAATTGATTGATTGCTTATAGTTACTACGGGTTCAATACTCAAGTTAACTGACTTTCGTTTAACAATTAGGTAAATATTTAACTTATTTTTCTGTTAGTATGTATCTGCACATCGTCGGCATACAAGTGAATCTTGCAATAAGTTGTTTATTTAGGTCATTAACATAATTTTCCAATCTGGCCAATAGTTTAGAAGATGGATATTTATAACCAATTTTTATACCCTATACCACTATGTGGTTTGAGTATAATGACTTTGTGCTGCTGTTTGTAACTACAAAAAATATTTGACCTAGACCCACCTTTTATTAGACCGATCGACTCAGAATCACTTTCTGAATTGATTTAGCGATGTCCGTCCGTCCGTCCGTCTCTGTGTACATGTAAACCTTGTAATAAAACTACAGGTCTCAAATATGAATATATTTTTATCTGCCATAGGATAAACGCTATTGAAATTGGTGAAAATCGGTCCACATCGGTCCATGTTCAGACCTAGTCCCCATACAAATGACCCCTATGAAATCAACATAAATTGTCATAAGATCCAAACTATCACATGTATCTTAGTCAAATTGGGTTTGTATGAGTTTATTGTATCCGTTTATCAGTAGTCCAAAAAAATCCCTATAGGACAATTCTTAGTCATAGGTCCCATATAAGCTGCTTCCCGATCTTCACTTAAATCAATCAAAAAACAAAAATATTGCACAAATTTTTCTCAAATTTGGTTTGTATATATTTTTTCCAAATATAAGTGACTTTACCAAGTATGGTCAGGACCGGTCCATTTTTCGACCTAGTTCCCATATAAATATAGCACTCGATATGAACTTTTTCATATCTGCAGTCAAAAAAATTAATAACAATGGCACTCAAATTTGGTTTATGCTAATTTTCTATATCCAATTAGTTAGACCGAAGAGGTAGGGTCTCTAAACCATGGTATAGGGTATCGTATAGTCTGTCTATACCGACTATAATTTCTTACTTGTTTTGTTTAGAATCACTGTGAAATGGCAGTCAAAAAGTTGGCCACAAGTGATCGTGGTTTCAGAGGTATGTGTTTTTTCAAAGAGCAATTTAATAATAATTACTATATCCTTGGACTTCAGATTTAAGATTTAAAATGAAAACATAAAAGGACAAAAATCGGATTTGAGCCAAAAGTAATCAACCCCCAAATGTTTCCCCACAAATTGAATGTTATTGGGAACATTTTAAAAGAAAACTTTATAAAATGGACCTCAAAGGGATTTTAAAATCACATGGCTTAAATTTCGAAAAAATTGAAAAAGCAAACCGAGTCATTATTTTTTTTTTTTTAATACTATAAATAAATAAACATTTAATAATAAATTCTTGATGGTGACTATTTTTTCTTTGTTCAATATTCAAAAATTTTAAAATTCGGTAAAAATAGTAATGTTCTGACTTTTCAACTATCAGTTAAGGATATGGCTAAGGATTAAAATCATACTAAAGAAAATATTTTAAAAATATATAATTTCAAAATCATCATTAATAATATTGTTTCTCAATGAAGCTACCACAGATATTTTTAAACTGAATCTTAGCTTAATACTAACTAATAATTTTAACTAGCAGATTCTAGCCCTCGAAATTCGGGCGCAAATTCTAGGAAATTTTAGTTCTTCATTAAATAAAGACCCTAAAAGTATGCTAATCAGTTATAGCCAATTCACAAATCAACACAAAAAACAAACTCATTTTTATTACATAAACATTAACAAATTTAATAAACACACATAGCATTGTATATTTTTATGTATGTTTTAGTAGCAACTTTAAATGCAATTTACTTAAAATAAAGGAAAAAACTTAAAAATCTGTAAATCTGGAAATCGGCTAAAAAGAAATACCTTTCAAATAATATACATTTGGTCAAAATCGGGATAAAACGGTAGAACAAAACATCAGTCACAAGAAATCGCTTAGCCTATTAATATTATAGATTTAGATTGATTTCGGTTTAGGTAAAGAACCAACTTTATGGTAATTTCAATTTTAATTAGTACAATAATTATTAAAATTTTTGATCAAATTGTAATTTTCTCAAAACTAGGTTTAATTTTAAACAAGGTCTGAGGCATTTTTTTTCGACGAGTCACAATTCTAATATAATAATTTGCCGAAAAATTCAAAAAAATGTTAAATCGATATTTCTTTACAAATTAATAAATTTTTATAATACCTAAAACAATCATAATAAATAAAAAAAAACTACAAAATTAAATGTTTTTGCTAATATATTACTATAAAGAAGTTTTATCTAAAATAATAATAAAAAAACAATGAATTTTTTTATTAGCACTTAATAGCCTTGGGCTTATGACAAAAGTCTTGCTTTTTGTTTATGAGATGTAGCAGTATATAAATTTTGAAAAACCCATAAATTTTGATCTTAAAAACACTTTCGGTTTTATAGCAGACTCCTCAAAATACACATACATACATATATAAAAAGCGGGTCAACTGTCAGATTCAAATAATATAATAAACTGTGTGACATACGAGTATTTAGATAAATTATTAAGGCCGCACTGGACGGTAGCGTAAAATAAGAGATAAATTACATTTTATCAACTGAAACAAAAAAGAAAAAACCTTATATAAATATTCAACCTTGAACTGTGAAATAACAAACTAAACACATTATGGTATTCAAAGAATTTTGCAAAACTAAGCGTAAGAATTCATATAAACTCCAACCACTGAACGAGCACGTGGCTGAAAAATATTCTTCACACGAGTATTATAACATTTGACACGAAATCCAAAAAGAAACAAATAAACAGTGTCTAACATAATTGTGGGAAAACTTTTTAAATTAAATAAAATAGTTGTTAGGTCTCTTCTTCAAAGAAATAATAAGAAAAATAGTTTTTTTATACACTTAAGCAAAAAATAAATTAATTTTTTTTGTGGTGTTTATAAAATTGTGAGAGTTACTGTTTATATCCTAGTATAAAAACATATTGCGTTATTTATATTTACTCAGTTATTTATGTTGTTTTTGTGCCTGGTATTCTTTAGCAAATTTTGCTGTATAATTTTATACTGATACCGAAGTTTGTTAATATTCTTTGGCCTTAGTAACAAGCTCATTCATGGAAATCATATATTGAATGTAAAATGAAA
This sequence comes from Cordilura impudica, assembly GCA_963682025.1. Taxonomy (NCBI): domain Eukaryota; kingdom Metazoa; phylum Arthropoda; class Insecta; order Diptera; family Scathophagidae; genus Cordilura; species Cordilura impudica. The sequence goes on from OY821519.1 coordinate 130,802,619, forward strand.
GGACAAAGGGAGTTTATTAGTGTGGCGCTTATATGTATAAGAAATTTACGAAATTGAATGTAAAGCTTATGTTTTCCATTCACGTTCACCAATAGTTTAACTTGTATAATAAGTCCCTTTCGTATAAATGAAGGCCTAAGCTTTCGTAAACTTTTTTTTGTTGGCTTTCCACTTGTTGCTTTGCAATGAAGTACTTTATCTGAATGATTATAGATAAATATATACAATATACCACATATGACGGTAGTTGGTTGTTATCAGTTGTATAGATATTTATATTAAATCGATTAAATTGACACGATGACATCGAAAAATGTCGATATTGTTGGTAAAACATGTTAAAGGATATCAAAGGAATATATGAATACATATATATGTATATATATATTGGTTGTAACATTTTTATATGTTATTGGTTTTAGGTCAGAGAAAGAAAATTCCATAGCAATATTAACGTTAATTTGTACACAGCGTTAAAGACTTCTTCGATACAAGTTATTTTTACTTTGTTGGAATTGAAAATTTTAAGCTAAAAAAAAATATTGCAAAAATTAATAATCTGAATTTATGTCGTTCGAAATATATATGAAATGAAATATTGTAGGAGTCAAAGGAACCTATGGACGTATATAGTCATTATTGCTAATCATTTTAATAGTTACTAGCAGATTCCAGCGTTCGAAATTCGAGTGCAATATCTAGGCAACTTTATTTTTCGACTTATCCAATTCACAAACCAACACCTTTCTGGTTTATTATTATTGTGAATGAAGATAACAAACTCATTAACAAATTTAATAAACACACACATAGCATATGTCTAATTTTTTGTATGTGTTAATAGCAACTTTAAATGCAATTTACTCAAAATAAAGGACTAAATTTAAAAATCTGTAAATCTGGGAAACAGCTAAAAAGAAATACCTTTCAAATAGTATACCTTTGGTCAAAATCGGAATAAAATGGTAGAACAAAACATCGGTCACAAAAAATCGCCTAGCCTATTAATATTATAGATAAATAGGTTGTATGAAAAATGTAATGTTAATGAAAAATTTAATTTATATGAAAAAATTATTTTTTATTAAAAACTTACTTTTTATAAAAAAAGTAACATTATGAGAAGGTACTTTCTTATTAAAGCGGTAATTTTTATGAAAAAGGAACTTTTTATGAAAAAGGTACTTTTAATGAAAAATTAAAATTTTATAAAAAAGTTATTTTTTGTGAAAAGATGCTTTTTGTAAAAAAAATAAGTTTTGTGATATAGGTACTTTTTGTGAATAATGTACTTTTTATGAAAAGGTCCTATTTATAAAAAAGGCACTATTTATAAAAGAGGTACTATTTATGAAAAAGGTACTTTATATCAAAAATGTACTTTTTATGAAAAAGGTACTTTATATCAAAAATGTACTTTATATGAAAAAGGTACTTTTTATCAAAACGTTACTTTTTATGAAAGAGGTTCTTTTTATGAAAATGGTACTATTTATAAAAAGGTATGTTTTATAAAAAAATATTATTTATAAAAAAAGGGCAGCTTTTTTTTATCAAAAGGTACTTTTTATGAAAAAATTACTTTTTTTTTAAAAAAAAGTACTTTTTACGAAAAAAGTTTTTTTCTTTAACGACCGAATCCCGCCACCCACTTACCCGCCACTGGCGACTGAGCACGTCCCCTTAACGTGACAACCGAGTAGACATTAGGGTTCGGACCTTGACGGATTCAAAACAATAGCTGTCAAGTAAATTGTGTGGTCGTAAATCAGCTACAGAACTATGTACATATAAAAACAAGTAAGAAAATTATAGTCGGTCCAGACCGACTATACGATACCCTATACCATGCGTTTAGAGACCCTATCTCTTAGGCCCAACTAACTGGACATAGAAAATAAGCAAAAACCAAATTTGAGTGGGATTTTTATTAATTTTTTTGGCTGCAGATATGAAAAAGTTCATATCGGATGCTATATCTATATAGGGACTTGGTCTAAAAATGGACCGATCCTGATCATGTTTGGTAAAGTCTCTTGTATTTTGCAAAAATATGTACAAACAAAATTTGAGAAGAATCAGTGCAATACTTTTGTTTTTTAATAGATTTAAGTGAAGATCGGGAAGCAGCTCTATATGGGGTCAAAGGGATCATTTTTGGACTACTCATTAGTGGATATAATGAACGCATATAAACCCAATTTGAGTAAGATCTATATGACAATTTGGATCTTATGGCAATTTATGTCGATTTCATATGGGTAATTTGTATGGGGGCTAGGTCTGAACATGGACCGATTCTCACCAATTTCAATAGCGTTCATCCCATGGCCGATAAAAGCTTATATACCAAATTTCATCAAAATATATTCATATTTGCGACCTGCAGTTTGATTACAAACTTTACATGGACACACAGACGGACGGACGGACGGACATTGTTAAATCAACTCAGAAAGTGATTCTGATTCGATCGGTATAATTAAAGATGGGTCTAGGTCAAATATTTTTGGTTGTTACAAACAGCAGCACAAAGTCATTATACCCAAACCACATAGTGGTATAGGGTATAAATAGTTAATTGAGACATTCAATTACATCGCGCTTTACTTTCAGCAGATTGCAATTTACATCATCGAAATTGTGAAAGACAATATAATTATGACAAATACTGCGGAAAGGATAAGAATTGGCCTAATTAGTCATAAATTAGTCCAAATAAAGCGGATTAAAATGTCTTGTGAAATTACAAGGCATGTTAAAATTTAAATTCGATAAGAGAAACTCCAAGACAACATCACCATTCGCACGGTTGAATATAAAGGTAACACCCAGCAAGGTCTTCCTACTCTCAAGAATTGGAAGCCTGATAAGCCTTAGTCTATTATTATATGATGGTAAGTCACCATAACTCCAACCAAAACCGCGTAGAGAGAATGGCAAAAACTTTTTCTGGACAGACTCAATTGCATTGGCGTGAACCTGATAATTATTGATGCGTATTCCAAAATTGGTCTTACAAGTGCTGTATAAACTTGTTTAGGTATATGTATATGGGTCAGAAAACTTAATTTTTAATTTTTAATTTTTAATTTTTAATTTTTAATTTTTAATTTTTAATTTTTAATATTTAATATTTAATTTTTTATTTTTAATTTTTAATTTTTAATTTTAAATTTTAAATTTTTAATTTTTAATTTTTAATTTTTAATTTTTAATTTTTAATTTTTAATTTTTAATTTTTAATTTTTAATTTTTAATTTTTAATTTTTAATTTTTAATTTTTAATTTTTAATTTTTAATTTTTAATTTTTAATTTTTAATTTTTAATTTTTAATTTTTAATTTTTAATTTTTAATTTTTAATTTTTAATTTTTAATTTTTAATTTTTAATTTTTAATTTTTTATTTTTAATTTTTAATTTTTAATTTTTAATTTTAAATTTTAAATTTTTAATTTTTAATTTTTAATTTTTAATTTTTAATTTTTAATTTTTAATTTTTTATTTTTAATTTTTAATTTTTAATTTTTAATTTTTAATTTTTTATTTTTAATTTTTAATTTTTAATTTTTAATTTTTAATTTATAATTTTTAATTTTTAATTTTTAATTTTTAATTTTTAATTTTTAATTTTTAATTTTTAATTTTTAATTTTTAATTTTTAATTTTTAATTATTAATTTTTAATTTTTAAATTTTTAATTTTTAATTTTTAATTTTTAATTTTTAATTTTTAATTTTTAATTTTTAATTTTTAATTTTTAATTTTTAATTTTTAATTTTTAATTTTTAATTTTTAATTTTTAATTTTTAATTTTTAATTTTTAATTTTTAATTTTTAATTTTTAATTTTTAATTTTTAATTTTTAATTTTTAATTTTTAATTTTTAATTTTTAATTTTTAATTTTTAATTTTTAATTTTTAATTTTTAATTTTTTATTTTTAATTTTTAATTTTTAATTTTTAATTTTTAATTTTTAATTTTTTATTTTTAATTTTTAATTTTTAATTTTTAATTTTCAATTTTTAATTTTTAATTTTTAATTTTTAATTTTTAATTTTTAATTTTTAATTTTTAATTTTCAATTTTTAATTTTTAATTTTTAATTTTTAATTTTTAATTTTTAGTTTTTAACTTTTAATTTTTAATTTTTAATTTTCAATTTTTAATTTTTTATTTTTAGTTTCTTGCCTTATTGACAATCATGCTATATTGACCAATAAAGTCAAGTTTTCTATCCATAACTACACCAAGATCCAGAAATGTTTGAACGGTATCCAATACTATTCCATTAATTCAATACTTGTCAGAAATTATCCCCCTTCTGTAAAATATCATGTTTGCTTTTCTTGAGATTCAGTTCCATCAACTTCACATTACACCAAGCTCACGTTGAATAGTAATATGACCATTTACGTCATTGAGAGTGTGAAATAACTTGCCATCATCTGCATACATACTTTATGGTTTATATGAAAAAAGTACGTGAAGAAAGTACTATTAACAAAAAAGTCACTAATTATATATAAGGACTATTTATGAAAAAAGTACTATTTATAAAAAAGTACCATAAATGAAAAAGGTATTATTTATAAAAAAGGTACTATTTATGAAAAGGTAAATTTTATGAAAAAGGTACTATTTATAAAAAAAGGTACTATTTATGAATAAGGTACTATTTTTATAAAAAACATTACTTTTTATAAAAAAAATTTTTTGTGAAAAAAGTACTTTTTATGACAAAAAGTAGTTTTTATGAAAAAGGTGCTTTTTACGACAAAAAGTGCTTTTTATGCAATAGGCACTTTTAATGAAAAAAGGCCTTTTTATAAAAAAAAAATACGTCTTAAAAAAAGGTACATTTTATAAAAATATATTTTTTTTTTGTGAACTTTTTTGAAAAAGGATAATTTTTGAAAGAGTTTCGTTAATATTTACGATATTTGCCAATAAGATAAAAGAATTATTATAAAAAAAAAAGTTAAAGTTAAGTTCCAAAGGGTCTTACAGATTATCAGATCGAGTGTTACGATTTTGAGATAGTGATCTATTATTAATATTTCTAATGGTGCCAAAAAGTCTCTCACACTGACAAAAAATTTCTAAACGAAAAATTCATTGAAACGGAGAGAATAAAATCAAATTGTAATCAGCTTTTCATAAAATAAAAACAAAAAAAAGGGAATTTTGTACAAAATATACAACCCTGATCTTAAGAGACAGAGCAATGTTTTAAAAACTTTTAAAAAGTTATGAAATCTAAGAGTACATCTGTTTGAAATCTAAGAAAATGTTAAATTGCAATTTGTTTGTTTCTGTTAGGACTTTTTCAAAATAAATTTTAGTAACTTTGCGTTAATGGCGCTCTTCACGAATCTGATAATCTGTGTGCGAAAAAAACTTTTTAAAAAAATGTATTATACATTACTATATGTGGATATAGATACTTTTTGAATGATACTTGAAAAAGGAGTTTTAAAAATTTTATCAAAAAATTTCCAATTTTCAGTCTCAATGCGCAATAGGTTAACAACGTGGTAATAAAACAATACTAAATATTTGAGTACCTATAAGTATAGAGACCAAAAAAGAATGATGGCTTTAATCAATTTGTCAAAGTTGAAAAAAATGCCATCAAATTTCATGACCTAGTTTTTTTTTGGCACAAAAGTGGTCTGGGGCATTTGCTATTTCTTGGCGAGGTTTCATACGATTTTGAAGTTATAAAGCCTTTTGAAAGGATAATTTAATACTGATCCTGAATTATGTAACAGCTTGTCAGAAAAATTAAATTATAGAACGAAATTTTCTTAAAATCTGAAAAAAAGTCATATTTTCCCCATATAAACACACTTGTAATTTTCAATCGCTTTGCGCCACGACTAAACGTTTTTTGATTGGCCCAAACCTTTGTATTTCTCACTATTCGCATATTTCTAGGGGGTGAGACCGACAGTTTGAACACTTTTTTTTATTAAGGGGCACCCTAGTGCTCACGTTACAAAATAAATATTGGAAAAAATATATTTCTTTAAAACACTTATTCAATAGATATTTAAAAAAAAATTAGAATAACTATTCACTTACATTTTTCCAAACTGGCATTACAAAATTTCAGAGCATCATCCAGTAAATTCAAATGCATATAACTGGTAGCAGTCTCATTGATTTTTTTCGCCTGCAAATCCGAACCCCACCATTTTTCCACCAAACGTCTAACCAAAACATCTGGCATAAATTTCATATTGTCATTAGTGGAAGAACCACGTGGAGCAACACCTGCGCCACTTGTTGAAGAGGTCGATGCCATTGTAGTGGTAGCCGTGTCTGTAGTACAAGCTATAGTGGTTGTGGTAACGGTGGTAGGCGAGGCCAGCGGTGTAGCCACGCTATTCTGTGGCAATATGACATGTAGGCGTGGCATATTCATTACGGTGCTGGTGTTAGAGAATATTATAGGTGTCGAAGATGTACTGGAGCCCGCTGTATGCAATTGTTGATTATTGCGGCTGTTGTTGCTATTATTCAATGCAGTTTGTGTCAATCCCATGCTGGTGGTGGTGGTTGTAGCTGTTGATAGGGTGGTGAGAGCGGACACTTTACTATTATTTCGGTATTCGTTAACGTATTCCTCCTTTTGCCCTCTGGGAAACTTGATGTGACATATATTACACATTGTTATGGTTTCACAGCATTGTCTACAGAAGGTGTGACCACAATTGGTGGTAACCGGACAACGTAACACATCACGACAGAGCGGACATAACAGAGGATCATATTCTTCCTGCAAACAAGGACTGGCTATGCATGTTAGTTCTCTCGAAGGAGCATGTAAGTCTAAATTTCCACCCACCGAAGAGACCACAAATTCGGAATCGATATTTGAAACAACCGCAGATTGTGTATTCAAAGAGGATGCCAATGGCCAGGGAAAAGCTGTGCCGGCCGTAGAAGATGTATATTTATTTCTCAGCGGCGTTATTAGTTTATTGTAGTCATTTGTTTGATATTTGGGCGAACCATTTGAGGTAACTGTAGCTGCTAGTTGTTCGATGTCTTGGTCTGTTAAATCATTTGATTTCTTGGAATTTGAGCTCAAAATGCGGATGTGTTCTAATAAAGCTGTGGATAATATATTCAATTTCTCTAGGGGTATAAAACCCTCGGGTTGTTCACTGGCTATTAGGGCATAGATATCGAAGGCTTCTTGCAAACGACCATGTCTAGCCAATGACTCGCCCAATAAATACGAAAGTTGTAAATTATTTGTTGTCTGTCCGCTCAGCAAAGAATGAGGGCGTGTCTTAATATTTTCACTACTTGTCTTTGCTCTTTTAACCGGCTGCTGGTCATGTAGTGCTAATGACGAGGAGCCAGAAGCTGCATTCGATTTCATGGTCTTGAGTCCCCGTTTGCTAGCCAGGGCTCCCTTCACATAAAATCCATGTGATAATGGCATATCACCGGATTTTAATAACAACACCTGAGTTTGATCACGTAAACAATTTTTTGTTTTTGTTCTTATTGAATATTTGCTATCTAATGCGACTGCTGCTGCTGTTATGCAGTTGGTTTTAATATATTGTTCTTCTGCAGCTGCTATAGATTCGTATTGTTGTAGTATAGATTCTTTAGAATTTTGATTATTAAATTGAAATTCTGAAAAGTTTTCTTTTATAACTAAGTCTGACGTTGTATGTACGTAACTTTTAGTAATGTTGTTGTTATTGTTAATTTTATTTTGTTTTATTTGGAAAGTGGAGGTATAATCACCACTTAATGGATGTTTTCTTTTCCTTTTAATTTGAAATTGCTCAGTAGCACTTTTAGACATTATATACGACAATTTCAGAGAATTTTTTTATTTCTTTACTTTTTTTTTCAATTAAAAAAATATTTTATTTTTTTTTTACTTAATTTAAACATTTATGCATTAAAATTTTTTTTTATATTTATTCGTTATTTTAAAAATTTTAATTAAATTTTTAATTTTCTATTTTATATAAAAATTTCAGAGATTACATATTTTCACTTATAACACACTGTTTGTTTTGAGTTGTTGTATTTTTCACTTTTTATCCGATGGCTTATTTTTATTGTTCCCTTACGATTCGTATCCGTTGAACGACTGCAATTACTTGAAGCCGTCTTTCTTCCGTTTAGGTGTTATGTGTTGATTATCTGAAAATAAAGCAAATAGAAAGCAAAAAAAAAAAAAAATATTGAGTAAAATTGTTTGGAAAAAATTTGTACAACAAAACACTTTACGTAACATTAGAATGAAAAAAAGAAGAAAAAAAAAATAAACAAACTCAAACAAGAGCATATTATGGTGTTACAATTTCTATACACTTTCGAAAAGAGTATCTAGAGTACAATGTTGACAGATAAGAGGGATTGCCTTGGATAGGAGATATTAGAAAAGAATAATTTGGGGATTTTATGGGCATTTTTATTGTATTCAATTTTGCGAAATTTCGTAATACCCTTAATATATTGAATATTTGTGAAGAGTAAAACAAAAAAAAAAAACTTTTTTAATAAAAATCTTAACACAAACAAAAATTGGCAAATATTTAGGTCGTTCAAAATTTGACATAACAAAATTTTTTAACGTAGAACTAACTACTTGTGAAAAAAAATGGAGCAGCATATATTTTTAAGAAAAATAAGTTTATATTGATCGATTTTGGAAAATAGATCAATATAATTAGTTACATTTACACTGATTCACTGATTGTTCATATATGTTGGCCCCAGCGTTGTGTAAATTGTTTATGAACTCGAATGTTTTAGGAACAAAATACTATTAAATAATAACGGGCGGCTTTGGTGTTTTAGTTATAAATTCTGCGCCATAAGATATTGGAAAAAAGTTGTCATTTCGATTAGTAGCTGCAGTAGCCCCCATTTCGAAGAACCATTTTAAAAAGGCGGACTTCCATGGTAGTTATCCACTAACTTTAGGCACTCCGCTGAGTGTCTATCTTTCAGCTGATTAATATATCTTTCAGCTGATTAAGGTTTTGAGGGGCCGCCTAAGCAATCCGAATTTAAAATATAGCCTAAGCGTACTCGATAGCAGAAAGGTCTGGGCTTTGGGTGACCACTTTAAAATAGGAACATTTTCGCTGTATGTATAGGCGTATTATGCTGATGAAATGCGATTCCTCTCAAGTATAGCTGTACCCTGGCTTAGAGGCAACCCCACACCATCAAACCTCTCTCCACCGCTTTTACACTTATAGGATAATTCGTTACCTGCTTTACCCCAAACTGGTACGATAGCATATGAGTATATCAGCCATAGCATTGATTCGTCAGTCCATAAAATTCTTTGGGTTTTAAAACGTGTTCCTCATAAAACTGTATTTGTTTTCTCCTATTTACTTTGCTAACGTAGGAAATTTTACGAGCTACGCGCCAATATAAAGTCGAATTTTTGGCACATATTTTAATAGGTTGGTCTTTGACATATCGAAGATTCCTGTGTCAACTCTTACGCAGGTTATTTTAGAACGCCCTGGTCTTTTTTTAGCACAAACTCTCTGTTAATTTTCATAGGCAGCAATCACTTTACGAACTGCTATATGGACTTAGCTACATTTTTGGCCAATATATCGCAAGTTGTGGCCATTTTTAAACTCCTTCTTTTAACTCATACTCTCTGTCTGTATGTCTGTCTGTCGTGGGCCAACCAAATTCCCCCTTATCCAATTGATCCAAAACTTGGCCCATAGTCTGGTTGTAACTATAGCCAAATTTTGGGGTAGTCACGCACAGTCACGGAGTGATCTAAATGTAATTTCATCCTATCGATCTGAAACTTGGTACATACATTTGGTGCGAAAAAAAATTAACTTTGAATTAGTCACGCACAGTCACGCATGGGCGCGCACAGTCACGGAGAGATTTAAAACGGATTTCCCCTCATCCAATCAATCTGAAACTTGGTCAATATACTTGCTGTAAAGAAAGATTAACTTCGACATAGTCGCGCACAGTCACGGAGTGATTTTAAACCCATTTCCCCTTATCCAATCAATCTGAAACTTGGTCGATAGACTTGTTGTGAAAAAAGATTAACTTTGATATAGTCACGTACAGTCACGCATAGTCACGCATAGTCGCGGAGAGATTAAAACCTCACTTCCCCTCATCCGATCGATCTGAAACTTTGTTCAAAGACTTGTTGTGGTCAAAGATTAAATTTAAGACAGTCACACACAGTCACGCACAGTCACGGAGATATTCAAAACTCATATGCATAAGGAAAGAAAGAGTTTTAATAAATACTTTGTTTTTATAGGTTAGATTATTTTAGTATGCAATTTTTGACTACTTAATTTCTTTTAGAAAATTACTTTTACAATAACAACAGTAGGAGTAGGTTTTTTAAATGAGAATGGTATGTATCAATTTTGGTAGATTCATAGTTTACCAATTTAAATATATGACATCGAAAACTTATTGTTCCAACAAACTGTATATGTGGATGCCCCAAACCATCGCATAATACCTTTTCTCTCGGTTTTTGAGTTATTTGTGCTAAATTGATCAGTTTTTAAAGCTATTTCAAGGGTCCAAAAATTTGGACCGTACTTTCGAATACAAAATTTTTTGAATCTCCTGAAAACAGCGATTTTGTGAGATATTAGGTAATTCTACAAGACCACAGAAATAACAATTGTAGTGTTAATTTTTTTTATTTTTGTTATGTAGCGCAGATTTCAAACTGTATTACGCTCCTTAAGAAGTAAAGATATAATTATTTCTAAAATTACAATTAGTCTTTTCAATTCCTCATTAAATACTCTTTTCCGTTTTCGATCATATTTTTATGAATCAAAATGTTTATTAATGTTCAGGGTACACAAAAGTTCTAAAAGCAGAACAATTAATTTAAAAATAGTAAGCTTAAGTTAAAGAGTGGAATAATTGTTAAAGAGTGCCACGCCCCTTGCATAAGTTGATTTTTTGATGTGCTGATGAAGAAATAACTATAACGAATCCTAATAACTAAGTAAATTTTTCGTTGAATTAAAATCTTCGATTTTTTATTTATGTATATGTTATGCCATTTTGACGAATATATTCTGTAAAACGATTTAATCTATTGGGAATTTTATTATTTTTCATGCCTAAATTATGAACAACAATCGTAATCTGGCAACGCTAATATAAAATGTTTTTGATTGTATTAACAGAAGCAGTTATTCTGGAGATTTTGATTTACTCTTTAATTGACTCTAAAAAAAAAGATTTTTTTGTATAATGTCACCAATACAACTACAATTCTCGATAGTAGAAAAATTCTCAACTCAAACTAGAACACTATGAGATTGTTTGACATCTACAACTCATAGAAGGCTTTTATTCTCTGTATACTTTTGGAAAATACTCATTCTAGTTGCTATTAAGCTCTTTAGTATTTTTTTTTTTTTTTGTTCTCTACATTTTGCTCTTATATTTCTAGTGTTTATGTAAACAAAATTTCTAATTTGTTTTTGTTCTGGTTTTTGTTCTCATTGTTTGGTATTGTGTATACTTAATACAACTATGTTTTATTCGTCTATTTGATTTTTTGACATATTTCTGACATGGTTCGTTTTTCTTTTTGGCGCGTTCTATTAGATATTCCTTATTATTTATCATGACGCCGTTAAACTTATTTAGATAAAAAATGAATAGTTGTTTCTTTCAAATGATTTGATTGTTGGTTATTTAACACTTTCTTAGTTGGATTTTTTTTATTCAAATAAACATATTAGCTTGGAAGTACCGATAATAAAAACCTATGTGGGTTAGTTATTTAAAAAAAAAACACTATTTACTTAAGGTGTTATTACATGATGTGTTTTTTACATATGTATGTACTGTCAAATTTTCCCACAACAAAAGTTGTACACATCGTGTGATAGATATGAAACATTGTTTATGTACAATACATGAGGAAAGTTACATGTACATTTTTCAATTAGAACAGGTTCTATTTTTGCATGACAAACAAATGAAAATACAACACTGCTTGTGGCGAAAGAAAAACAGAGTACATTTTAAAGATTAATATTGAAAGAAAAATAAATTGTGTAGTATTAATTAACAATTAAAAAATACATAACCTTTTTTAACAACAAATTTTTGTAAATTCACAAATTAAATCAGCTGTTGTTTACATTTAGAGGTTATGTCATACGGAAATACATACGCACGTGTGATAGCAAAAATTATGAATCGTATGTAAAAGACAATTTTGACAGAACACTTCGTGTAATAGCACCTTTACCACAGAAAGTCAACATTGTGGAATTATAATATTAACTAATAAACGTACATATGTACATTAGTGTGACAATGGTTTGTATGTAAAAAAATTTTTGTTCGAATTTAAAAGTTTTTTCAACGGAATATTGTGCTAATAGGTCCAAGAGTTTTGTGCCGAAAATTTGAGCCAAATCGGACAACGTTTTCTGGACGCGCATCCAGGTCAAAGGTCAGGTATTTGCATATTTCACAGCTAGTATGAAATAAAGTTGAGAAACTCATATATTTTCTACTTTATTTTACAAAAACATCTGGATTCTGTAGACTTTTAATAAAGAGGACACTCAAATGGTTTTTTTGGGAACTAACTCTCAAATTTCCCTTGCGTCAAAGTGATCCACAAACTATTTTATTTCAAAAATGTTTAATATATGTATGCCATTATTGGCAATGTATATAAATCAATCTACTACTTTTTCTAATTTTAAAAACAAAAATTATGATCGGTGATTTGGTAGGTTTTTTTTCTTTTAAAATCTACAGATCAAAATCTTTTTGCAGAGAATATAGATTAGCATGTTTTGAATACAGCTGCCTATATTTTTGTACCACCTGTAAAATATTAAACCATGTCAAGAGAAAAAAAAATTAAAAAAGTTATAATATATGATAGTTACTTTCATTAAATGTTGTTTCTGTCCCTCATCTTTTGTTATTTTGTCATGGTATTCTTGAATTAACTGAATGCCTCTTTCAGCACAATCATTAACAACAGCCAAGTTTTGAATAATTTGTTTCGCTCTTAGGTACTCTCCTGTAACACTCCAAGAACGTGGATCGTTGCTGAAAAACTCTATTGAAATTCCAAATCTCTTGAAAACTTTTTTGGTATTTTTTGAAAACAAATCTTGTAAAATATCAGAGTTGTCTCTGAAAATAAAACTTTTAAAGTTTTCCTTCTTTATTATTAGCTTCTTTGCTATCTCTTCATCCTCATTTTCAGATATATCTACAGACATCTTCGCTACTAGCTTGCTTTTTGTTATGTTGTCTATCCTTTCGTCAAACAAAGAAAAGCCCACACATTCTTCGCTTAAGTAATACAGATGATTTAATACCTTTGAAATGGCTTTGGCCGCAATATTTTGATTGACTCTTTTGTAGTTTTCCAATTTTCTCAAAAACATAATATCATTTAAAGCAGCTTTATCCGCTTTATTTGAATCAAACCAAAAATTTGAATAACAACTTACAATGAAACCTGTTACTTCTATCAAAGCACTGATTTCAAAATCTGTCACTTCAGGAAATTGATTGCGAAAAATCACTATCTTTAAAGAGTATATAGCCTTGGCCATCCATCTTGCGTATTGCAGTGCACCGGGTTTTCTGAATTTTATTCCTGAAGGAGGATTGCCACCAAGGAATATAATTACTAACTCCAAAAATTCTTTATAATCATTTCTCGGGAATGAATCGTTCATTTTTCCTAAAGCAAAATCTAAAAGTTCACCAACATTATCGCCTATAATTTTCATAATTCGTGGATGAGCTATTCCTGGCACAAAACTATCTGTATTTATTTCTGGCCAATGTTTTTTGAATTTTTTAAAAATCGTTATGTCCGGTCCAGACGACACTCCAACATTGGCCTCCGTAAAAACTGCTGCCAAAACAATTTCGAAAATATGGTGTCTGCAGCCTAGAAATAGAATTTCTCTTCCAATTGATCTCTCCAAAAGCACACATGCACCTTTCAATCTACCAGTGTTGGATGATGTTGTATCAAAAACAAACGCTTCCGTTCGTTCCAAAATATGTTTGTCTTCTAATGCATCATAAACTGCAGAAGAAATTTCCGCTCCAGTCCCAGAGGGAATATCAGGCATATCTATAATTTGCTCTAGGCCTGGAGCCGTAGCAATTATAGCCATACGGTCTTCTGATTTTCCTGTTATTGTCGATAACAGTTTAGTGTCCCAATGGATGGTCAAAGGTTGATCACTTGCAGTAAACTTTTCTATAATTTTTTCACTTTGCGTTAATCTTAATTGCGCTCTTTCCCGATTTATGGAGGTTCGATTTAAAATATAATCGGATGTGTTAAGTCCGACGGCGTCAATAACTGCAACCAATAAGTGTACAGCATCTCTCTGACTTATTTTTAACTTGTCGAAAACTCCAGCTAGTCTTGACGTTAAGACACTTTGCTTTTTCGTACAAGAAGTACTGCGAAAACGTTTTGCCTCAATCGAACATTCAGAATATTCTTCCTCTGATGTTGCAGCATCTTCAGACGCGGAAAATTCAATCATATTGCAGGCTGAAATAAATTTTGTCACAGTTCAGTACTTCCAACAAAAATTTAAAACAACGTTATTTAACATTTAATTAAATTTTTACCTGATGAAGTTGATGGTAATTCGTCACTTAATTTTTTACGCAACTCTTCTTGTTTTTTGCGATTTCTTTTTGTTTCCTCTTTTTTTTTTAGATTACAGTCGACTCCCAACATACAACCTTCGCGACCTTTCATTCTTTGTTTAATTAAAAATTGCTTGTCTTCTTCTAAATCTATTAGTTCCAGTGCATCGGTACGAGCAATATCGAAGAGATCGCCTAAATTATCGCTCCACAGTTTTCTTCTGTTTTTATGAATGTCGGACACTCTAGATATATTTTTTTTTTAATCTTTCCATTCCTCATACAGACGCAACATTTTTTTTTGTACACCAGTGCAAATCGTGAACAGGGATACGGGCCTTTTCCCAAAAAATTATACACTCTCTTACCACAAGATGAGCACTATCTTTTGCAGTTAATTTCGTTGTCCTCATATTATGAAAAAAAACTTTGAGGCAGTCCCCCTTCGAGGGAAGTTTAGAACCAACTATTTGGAGTTTTGAATAGCCTATTAAAAATATTTCTTCCCTTAACGAGGGCATTGTTATATATTTTTACAAAATTCACAAAAAATCTCTAACCAAAAGCACTTTACACAAGTAATTCAGACGACTGAATGCAATTTATATAATTTTTGGGGAAATACATAATTCAGTCGTATTTTAAAAATCTAGTAGGCCTTGAAATTTATCGTTAGAATCCGTTAAAAATAATGGTTGTTGTCTAGGAAATTAGCAATTTTAAAATTTTTGCCATGTAGAAGGTGTGATTTAATACAAACAAACAAATGTGTTTTTGTAGTTAACGTTTTTGAATAAAAGCATCTATTAATTTCCTGACATAAAGGAAAGGTTAATTACCAAAAAAGTTCTTTTTACTATTTTTTTCACGAAAATATATAAATCCACATTTTTTCATTAAATATTGAAAAAAAATAAACGAGTTCAAAAAATTTATTTCGTATATATTGTAAAATATGAAAATACCTGACCTTTGACCTGGATGCGCGTCCAGAAAACGTTGTCCGATTTGGCTCAAATTTTCGTCACAAAACTTTTGGACCTATTGGCACAATATTCCGTTGAAAAAGCTTTAAAATTCGCGAAAAAAATTTTGGCTGTCATTGTACATATATATGTATGTAGTAGGTACATAATCATAGTGGAAGCAAAAAATTATTATTGTTCTGATATTTTCTTTTTTAATGAAACGTCACTATTACATAATGTTTGTTACTACCAAAAATACTTAATCAAAATAGAAAATTTCCTATACCGATCGCGTAAGAATAACTTTCTAAATGCATTTAAAAATGTCCGTCCGTTTCTCTGTGTGTTAATGTAAAGCTTGTATGCAAAGTAATAAAATTTGGTATACAGTAAAATTCATTACAACTGAAAATTTAACGAAGATTTTGGTTGATTTCATTATTTTTTATCTGTAAATTATGTAAATTATGTTTTTTATTTATCTGTAAATTATGTTCTTACAGAAAACAATTTTCTTATACATCAGTTCATTAAATTTTATTTTCTGTGAATCCCGGAATAATAAATTGTAAAAAGAAAAAAGCAAAAAAAAATCGTAAAAATTAAAATTCGGATTAACTGAGTATTCCGGTTTATTGGATGCCGGATAATCGAGCAATTATTTTATAAAAAATTTACCTTATGAAATTAATTAATTTTAGTGTTTATTTGGACCATTAAGGCTTTTGCCATTACTTTTAGAAATTGATATTGGTCAAGTGATGTCGCCTTTGTTGATTGTAATATGGCTTATTTTACCAAAATTTTCAATCGTTCTGGTGAGAGCTTCGGGCGATAGGTTCTGGCACTCTCTGAAAGCTTCAAGGTTGTGGTTTGTCACATATGCCTGCAGCTTCAAAAAAACCACCCGCCCCAAAGAAGGCTGAAGTGAATACATCGGGAAAATCCCCAAATACGAAACATTACATTATCGGGCGAACTGTGGGTGCAGTTGTACCTTCTTGTTGTAACCACATGTCATCCAGTCGCAGTTCAAATCTTATTGATCATTGTTCTGTATTGCTCATATTCAGCTACAACATAGCTATCATGCGAACAAGCACTTCGAGGCCTTACGGTGCCTCTTCTATCGCTTGTTACTCAATCTCCCCGAAGCGAGCGGCTAAAAGCCTTAGTATTTGATTAGTTGGCATGGGAGGCCGGGCACTTTATGCTGAAATTCACATTGCAGCAAAACCACTAACGAAAAAGTCCGTACAAAAATAGTCACAAATATTCTGCGTTTTTTATGAGTATAGCAGAATTTTGACCATTGTGGGGAAAACGGACCTTGCTCGGTCCTAATGTCATTTTTAAGCCACGTTTAAGCTCTCTCAACCCCAAAAAAAAAATCCATGCAACATTTTACGAAAAAAAAAGTTTTAAAGTTTTACGAAAGTAAGTAGCCATTTATTTTACGAAATAAAATTTTTAAAAGTTTTTGTATTTTACGAAAAGAATGAACAAATTTTCGTATGTTGTTCTGCCACGTCAACCTGTTGTTTTCAATAGTTATTGGTCGTCTTTATGTCTCAGAATATTTTAGTTAAAAAAAGTTGACATCACTGATTGTTTCATATTATCACAATAATGCCAACCATGTTAAATTTCGCCAAAGCACTGACGAATAATTTCACAAAAAAAAAATAGTCACGAATATTCCGCATTATTAAGGAGTACAGCGTTCCATGGCTCGTCGACGTGGATTTTGTAACGGTTTACTTGACAAATTTGGTTTGTTATTGTCTATTAAACTCGAATATTATGTAATCAATATTGGCATTTGGCTAAACTTAACACAAAAAGCTCAAAAAACTCGACCTAAGCTAGTTCAAAAATGTTAAAATTTTTTTAAATATTGTTACGCTAACTGTCAGTTCTATCCTTTAAATTAATTATGTTATGAAAATTTTTTTTAAGATCTCCATTTACCTACATATAAAAAAAATTTCATTATCACTAATATCATTGAATATTATTTAAACAAAACTTGAATGCAAAAACATTCTAGCTTAAAGAATAAATTCCATTAGCTTAACTACAAACGAATCGGTATCGCATTTAAATACGTTCTGTATGCTCTATACTTTTTAAAATATTTCATTCCGTTACGTAAAAATTCATTTTATTAATGCTGGCATGGCAGTCGTTTTTTTTTTTTTTTGGTTTCGTAACCATTCCAGGAAAACAAAAAAAAAAAAAAAGAAAACCGAATAAAAAAACAAGCAGATATACGTTACAAAATCAAATCCCCCAGGCACTTTTCAAAATAATATGAAACACTTTACATGTTTTATTAAATTATTCCTTGAGTTCTAAGCAAAAAGTTCAATGAGAATATTTCATGCAATCACATCTTCGATTGCATAATATTTCATATGAAAATTAACACTGAATCACGTAGACATCAAAAAACAAAAAAAAAAAAAAAAAACAAAATTAAAAAAAAAACATCACATCAACTACATATAAAAAAAAAAAAAATACAAAGTAATTTGTTTTTTTTCGTTTTGATATCAAAAGCACCCAAACTATCTCAACATCTATAAACACCCGATGAGTAAGAAATTATTTAATTGAAAAATGCTTTTTGAAATTTTATTTGATCTTTGAATGTGAGATTTATGTGTACGTGCTGATGGGCATTTTACACTACCAGAGTGTTAAAATACTTTTCTATCGATTCGATGGGATACTCTTTTGACGTTTGTTACTAAATTGTCGTTACTCTTAAATAAAAATATAAAAAAAAAACACAAAAATGTTATCTCTCTAAAACGAAAAGAATTATTGTTTTGACACAATGCGCACGTTTTATTTTTTGTATTATTATATTTTTTTTGTGTTTTTTATTTTATTTTAAAGATAAAAAAAATTGTTATGCCGGCATTGGAAAATATGCCACCTCTATAACAGGCGATAGTTTCGCTTTTGTTATTATTTTGTTTTTGCGTTTTCTCTTTGTTTGTTATGTAAACATTCTATTTAAGAAGCGTGCAAAATTATCAAAAAAAAAAAAAAAACGTATTAAAAAATTATTGTGTCATTTACATTTAGATAGAAACATACATATTTATCGATAAAAAAAAATGTCATCATATGTTTCCAATATGCGTACACTAAATTGTCACGATAATCCAATTTGTAGGCCAATTTATTTATACGCATGCTGTAAGATATAAAAATCAATCGAATCTTTTTCTTTCTTTTGAGACATTAAATTTTTTGGTTTTAATAAATCATGTTTAAAAGAAGTAATCATATTATAGTCGGCCTAGACTGACCATACGATACCCTATACCATGGTTTAGAAACCCTATCTCTTCTGTCCAACTAACTGGATATAGAAAATAAACAAAAACCAAATTTGAGTGGCATTGTTGTTAATATTTTTGGCTGCAGATATGAAAAAGTTCATATCGGGTGCAATATTTATATGTGGACTAGGTCAAAAAATGGACGGATCCTAACCATGTTTGGTAAAGTCACTTATATTTTGAAAAAATATAAACAAACCAAATTTGAGAAAAATCTGTGCAATATTTATGTTTTTTGATAGATTTAAGTGAAGATCGGAAAGCAGCTCTATATGGGGCCTATGACTAAGAATTATCCAATAGGGATTATTTTCGGACTACTGATTAATGGATATAATAAGCACATACAAACTCAATTTACTAATCTATATGATAATTTGGATCTTATGGCAATTTATGTCGATTTCATAGGGGTCATTTGTATGGGGACTAGGTCTGAACATGGACCGAATTTCACCAGTTTTAATAGCGTTTATCAAATTTCGTCAGAATATATTCATATTTGCGACCTATAGTTTGATTACAAGGTTTACATGGACATACAGACGGACGGACGGACAGACGGACATCGCTAAATCGACTCAGAAAGTGATTCTGAGCCGATCGGTATAGGTCAAATATTTTTGGTAGTTACAAACAGCAGCACAAAGTCATTATACCCAAACCACATAGTGGTATAGGGTATAAATAATTGAAAAAAAGTTTAACATCTTTTGCGGATATCGCACATGAAACGAAAATTGTATTTAATTTGAAACTAAGATAACCTTTCGTAATGATTTATCATTACCATTTGCATTACATGGTAATGTCAACTCTCTACCATTTGCTTTTATATCAAAACAAATAGTAATGATACATGTTACACTTGCCAGTATTAAAATTTGTAAACAATTTCTATATTATTTCCAATATTTCTTTTAAAACTGTCACTTCTTGTTATCAATAAAGTAACTGGTTCTCTTTATACCCTCTTTGTAATGTGTGGTTAAGTATTTCCCTCCAGCGAATCCCGTATAAAAATAATTGATTTCGTAATTCTAAAGTTAAAGTTAATAGACCCAACAACAAAAAAAAGTAAAGTCATTCTTTAGATACAATGACAAGCTTTAAAAAAAAGGACTTTGTATGTGATTTTTAACGACTTCCAAAGATGTTAATATAAATCTGTTATAGATAAACAATATTTTCGAATTTAAACATATTAAATTGAAGTTTTCAATCCAAAATAATAATCAAAATATAAAATGATTTTTGAAAACCAAAAAGTAATGGCAACATGTAAAAAATAATATGAAAGAAAGAATACACAATGATGTAAAAATAATTTTATTATTAATTCGTAAATTATTTACAGAACTAAAAAATTTTGTTAACCAAGAATTATTATGATTAGCAAAATCTAGTATATACGAGATTTCTAGCACAATCTAGCTCATTTTTACTAGATTTCCCATACAAAACAAAATCTAGCTCGTTACTAGATTTTAGCAAAATCGCACAAAATTTTGTCAATATTGGACACTACCAATTAATACTACTGTTTTTTTTTTATATTGTAGTAGAAAATTACAACGCAGTGACTGAAAAATTGACATTTAAAAACAAAAACAAAAGCAAACAGGTTGAATAAAAAGGAAATAAAATATTAATTATTAATAAAAATGACGAGTCTATAATAAAAATATATTTATTAATTTAAAAGTTATAATTTTTATACTTGTATGTGCCCATTCCCATCAGGATAACTTGGTCAAAAAATAATTCAAATAATGCTTGAGAAAAAAATAAAGGGGAAAAATGTGTACGATTTTTTCGACCTCACTCCTTAGATTCTATAGTGTATAGAGGAATTTTTATACCCTATACCACTATGTGGTTTGGGTATAACGACTTTGTGCTGCTGCTTGTAACTACCAAAAATATTTGACCTAGGCCCATCTTTTATTATACCGATCGAATCAGAATCACTATCTGATTCGATTTAACGATGTCCGTCCGTCGGTCCGTCCGTCTCTGTGTCCATGTAAACCTTGTAATCAAACTGCAGGTCGCAAATATGAATATATATTGATGAAATTTGGTATTTAAGTTTTTATTGGAACGCTATTGAAATTGGTGAGAATCGGTGCATGTTCAGACCTAGCCCCCATACAAATGACCCCTATGAAATCGACATAAATTGGCATAAGATCCAAATTGTCATATAGATCTTACTCAAATTGGGTTTGTATGCGTTTATTACATCCACTAATGAGTAGTCCAAAAATGATCCCTATGGGACAACTCTTAGTCATAGGCCTCATATAGAGCTGCTTCCCGCTCTTCACTTAAATCTATCAAAAAACAAAAATATTGCACTGTTTCTTCTCAAATTTTGTTTTTATATATTTTTGCAAAATACAAGAGACTTTACCAAACATGATCAGGATCGGTCCATTTTTGGACTTAGTCCCCATATACATAGATATAGCATCCGATATGAACTTTTTCATATCTGCAGCCAAAAAAAATAATAAAAATCCCACTCAAATTTAGTTTATGCTTATTTTCTATATCCAGTTAGTTGGCCCTAAGAGATAGGGTCTCTAAACGCATGATATAGGGTATCGTATAGTCGGTCTAGACCGACTATAATTTTCTTACTTGTTACTAGTTGAATTTAATTATTAATAAATTTAAAAAATCAAAATGTTTATATAAATATATTTGTTTTTGTTTTTTTAATATCACCTACGAACGATGAAATATCATAGTGGTATGTTGTTGTGTTTTATTTATTTATTTATTTTAATTTATACACATATTTTATATTTTAATTAAATTTTAAATTTTATCACATCAAATGCTGAATTGAAAATAAAGAACAATTAACTAACTAAATAAATTTAGAAGAAATAACGTTGATATATAAAAATGGAATTGTATTATATGTAGGAGCGTTTTCAGAAATTTTTCTATAAAAAATTCATATATACGAAATTCGAGCGCAAATTCTAGGACATTTTATTTTTTCATTAAAGACCCTTAAAGTATGCTAATCAATTATAGCCACAAATCAACACAAAAAACCAATTCATTTTATTACAAACACATTAACCAATTTAATAAACATAGCTTTATGTATGTGTTAGTAGCAACTTTACATGCAATTTACTCAAAATAAAGGAAAAAATTTAAAAATCTGTAAATCTGCAAAACGGCTAAAACGAAATACGTTTGAAATAATATACGTCTGGTCAAAATCGAGATAAAACGGTAGAACAAAACATCAGTCACAAGAAATCGCCTAGCGTATTAATATTATAGATTAGCCAGAACTGTCAGATAAATGGAGTCCTAGATGGTAATGCTTTAAATTCTATTTATCTATTTAGTGACACCGTTTATAACCGTTTAAGGATTTTTGATTTGTTGGATTCGTCTCCGCCCCGAATATTTGAAAGATTCAAGGGGTGTGGCACCTCCCATACAAAGTATATATTCAACATCGCATCTCTCGAGTACTATGAAAGGGAGAGCATTGCATTGTTGCTAATAATAATCGTGCCGAAAATTGGCGGGATCGGATAAGTGGGTGTGTCGCCTTCCATACATAGAGCATTTTCAATATCTAATATATTGAGCAATATAAAACGAATGATAATGATATTATGTGCGCTTTCACAGGTTATTATTCTGAGTAGCCTTGCTGAAAATCGGATCAGTAGACGTGGCACCTATCATACAAAGTAAATATTTAATAACACAAATATCGAGTACTATGACATGGAAATCTCAAATTTGTATGAGGTCATCTTTTGCTATTTTGAATAGCTGTGTGAATGAGCGAGAAAGCATAAGTGGGCGTGTCACCTCCAATACAAAGTGAATTTTCAATATCCTATATCTTCAGCAATATAAAAGAGAGACTAATGATAATTTGTGATTTCAGATGTTATTGGTGTGAGTAGCCTGGCTGAAAATGGGATAAGTAGGCGTGGCACCTCCCATATAAAGAAAACAATCAAATCAAAAGATATTCGAACTGACTTTTTAAATTCACTTGATTTGCCTGTCTTCCACTACACATTTTACTCTTGAAATTTGGATCACCAATTACACTGATCCGCAACCGAAATTCACTAAAATTCTATAAAGATACGCAGTTCATTATAAAGAAAATATTGGCTAACATTATTGAAACGACAATTATCAATGGCAAATTCAAAGGAAAGCATATTATATTGCCAAGACTCACAATGAGCCCAACAGATTCTCCAATTGAATTAAAAGTCTTACAATTCTCAATTCGTCTGGCACATGCAATGGCAATCAACAAATCTGAAGGTTGGTCAATGCAAGTATGCAGCTTGGATATGAAAAAATCATGCTTCGGTCATGGTCAATTATTTGTAGGCTGCTCCAGAGTTGGTAAGCCAAATTATCCGTTTGTAAACGCCGAAACGAAAAATATTGTCCACATGTAGGCTTTATAATAAATTATTATTTAATAAGATCGGACCAAAAATGTATTATGTAAAACAAAATTTAAATTATTAAACCGAAAATAAAATCTGCATTTAAATTGCATATCTATAATATTAATAGGCTAGGCGATTTCTTGTGACCGATGTTTTGTTCTACCATTTTATCCCGATTTTGACTAAACGTATATTATTTGAGAGGTATTACTTTTTAGCTGTTTTGCAGACTTACAGATTTTTAATTTTTTCCTTTATTTTGAGTTAATTGCATTTAAAGTTGGTACTAACACATACATAAAATTATACAATGCTATGTGTGTGTTTTTTAAATTTGTTAATGTGTTTGTAATAAAAATGAGTTTGTTTTTTGTGTGTTGATTTGTGAATTGGCAATAATTGATTAGCATACCTTCAGGATATTTATTTAATGAAAAAATAAAATTTCCTAGAATTTGCACTCGAATTTCGACGGCTGGAATTGCTAGTTTAATTTAATATCATTATTATTTTTAAAAAAATTACTTCCGAAATTGGTACGCATATCAAAACTATTCTGGGGATAAAATAATTATTTTTTGGCAAAACAACGTTTGCCGGGTCAGCCAGTTATATTATATAATATTAGTTAACTAAATCTCAACTAATCAGTTTCCGTGTAATAACAATAATATAACAATTAAATAGATATAAGCCATTTTTTAATGTGAATGTTTGTAGCCGTGTAGCTGAATATGTCTTTGGTAATCGACAGTGAAAAGAAAAGAATTTATATGAAGGTTAGCATGTATTAGTATTACTTGCTATAACTATGTAAGGTTTTATCTGGCTATTCAAATGGCTGCCAAGGTCCCAGCATGGGAATTAAAAAGGTGGATTGGTTAGAAGCATTTGCTTTTTGTTTTGTTATTGTTATTATTCTTAAAATTCGTTGTGTTAGCTTCGTCCTTTGTGGGTTTTAGATTTATTTTCAGATGATTTATTTTGAAAATATATGGATGCAAACAAACAGCAATGTCAACTTTTTCTATCAAATGGGTAAAACATTAACCCAAAAAGCGCAAAAAGGTAATAAAAATGAATGTAAAAAGCGCTAAAAATCGCTCATTATATTGTTTTTATTAATTTAAAAAAAAAAAATTAGATACATATTATTTGTACATGTGAGATCATTTAGAATTTATTGCAACGTTTACAGTGTATAGCAATAATGATACGTAAAAGCCTTTAACCTCTTCATGTTCAAACAAAATCGTGTATAATTCTTCGTCACCTGCGGGCCGTAGTATCGTTTTAACATAAAATTTTGATTTTTATATGTTTGATGGAACTTTATAACTCACACAACAGATTTTTAGTCTTTAGTTCATATATAATGTGTACTAAAAAAAGTGTCAGTGTTTAAGGATATTCTATTCAACATTGCTCTGAACACTGTTGCGTTTAAGTTCGGTAAAGTCACGATATCTACAACGAAAGTTGATAAATTAAAAAATAAACTGAAATTAATTGATTGATTTCTCCGATTTCTTTTTTTTTTATCTTTTCCAAATTTTTTTATAAAATTTATAAAATTTCAAATAGTTAAGATATTTCTTTAATGTTGTAAAATTAGATGGCAATGTTACTCTTAATAACAGAATTTGTGAACTCAATTAAAAATCTAATTTATAGCTGATGATACTAATAGACATCTATGTTAATGCTGGATCTCTAATTTAGACGGAGAGAAATTATCTAATCTCGGCTGCACGTCGTTCACAATTTTATGTTCTCTATTCACAAATAAATTTTAGTGTGAATCCTCTTTTTATTATTAAATATTCTTCTGGTGCTGCAAAATTATTAATAAAAGCCAAAGGAAGATTACTTGATTTAAATGCCCGAGCATTCAGAAATTCTTCGATTGGCCTTTGCACATTCTGCAATTTCTATGATTCCGAAAATATACTACATTTCTTAGGAGTTTGTCCAATTTTCAACCAGTGGCGTCTAAAATATTTTGATATACTCGTATATTTTAAATTAATATATAACAATGGAGTTTTCTATCACTGGACCGGTCGTATTGAAATTTTCACAGCAGGTAACTGCCTATCTGGAATGATAAATAGGCTATATTTTTTGGATTTTTTTTAAGTGTTTTACCATTTAATATCTGGAGCACTACGACAGCAAGAGTTCTTAAACTATTAAACTAATTTGAGGAGTCGCAGAAAAAAGGGCAGGAATGGAACAATGGGCGTCGTACCCACCAAACAAAGTAAATATATGTCATATATCTAGAGTACAGTAATAGAGAAAGCCTTGGAACTTTGTCTGAGTTATTAATGTGAGTAGTCGGACAAAAAATTGGCGGGGTAAGACCAATGGGCGTGGCACCACCTATAAAAAAAAATTAAGTACTATGAAAATTGCAGTCGCCAAACTTTTGACAAGTACAAGTACATCGCCAGCATCAAAATTCACCATAACCGAAAATCACTAATAACAAAAATCGCTAAAATCAAAAGCCGCCAAATTATAAAATTGAAAAAATAATAAACAAAATCAAAAACCTTCAAAGTCAAAAATTGCCAAAACCGAAAATCGCGAATAACAAAAAACGCTAAGAAAAAAAACCGCCAAAAACAAAAATCGCTAAAACCGAAAATCGCGAATAACAAAAAACGCTAAGAAAAAGACCGCCAAAAACAAAAATCGCTAAAACCGAAAATCGCGAATAACAAAAAACGCTAAGAAAAAGACCGCCAAAAACAAAAATCGCCAAAACCCAAAAATCGCAAAATCAAAAATCGCAAAATTTAAATAAAACAGTTTTCTACAAAACGTATTCCCACTATTTTATTTTGTTAAGATGGGCGTAGCGAAGCGCATCGGTATTAAATATAAATGAAGTTTATTATATACTAAATGACAATAATGGCAATTACTATAGAATATATAAAAATATTGTTTAAATTATAGGAAATTGAAAATGAATGCAGTTAGTCCTTAATTAAATGCGCATAATACATTTACATGTGTACATTAAAAAGATAAACTTTCTTTCTTATTTTTTTATACCCTATACCACGATGTGGTTTGGATATAATGACTTAGTGCTGCTGTTTGTAACTACCAAAAATATTTGACCTAGACCCATCTTTTATTCTACCGATCGAATCAGAATCACTATCTGATTCGATTTAACGATGTCCGTCCGTCCGTCCGTCCGTCTGTGTGTCCATGTAAACCTTGTAATCAAACTGCAGGTCGCAAATATGAATATATTTTGATGAAATTTGGTATATAAGCTTTTATCAGCCATAGGATGAACGCTATTGAAAGTAGTGAGAATCGGTCCATGTTCAGACCTAGCCCCCATACAAATGACCCCTATGAAATCGACATAAATTGCCATAAGATCCCCATTGTCATATAGATCTCAGTCAAATTGGGTTTATATGCGTTTATTACATCCATTAATGAGTAGTCCAAAAATAATCCCTATGGGACAACTCTTAGTCATAGGCCCCATTTAGAGCTGCTTCCCGATCTTCACTGAAATCTATCAAAAAATAAAAATATTGCACTAATTCTTCTCAAATTTTGTTCGTATATATCTTTGCAAAATACAAGAGACTTTACCAAACATGGCCAAGATCGGTCCATTTTTGGGCCTAGTCCTCATATAGATATAGCATCCGATATCAACTTTTTCATATCTGCAGCCAAAAAAATTAATAAAAATCCCACTCAATTTGGCTTATGCTTATTTTCTATAGCTAGTTAGTTGGGTCAAAGAGATAGGGTCTCTATACGCATGGTATAGGGTATCGTATAGTCGGTCTAGACCGACTATAATTTTCTCACTTATTTTTTTTATTATTTTTAATTATAAAATTTTTATTTTTTTTTTAATTACTGAATTAATATCAGCTACTTTTAGTCAATCTGGCACACAACCTCGATGTTATATCATATATAGATAATTTCAAAAAATTTAACTCAATTATCTTTTGTTTAATTAATTGTTACTCCGATTCTACAATATTATTGTCAAAACAGGCCTTTGCATAACTACAACCTTAGTAGCAAATTTCATTAAGTACAAGATCAATCTCATTATCCAAATAGTCCAATTTACGGCATTATTCTATTTGTAAAACCTTTTAATAACCGATATTAGTCATCAAAAAGTTTTGCGTAGTCCAAAATTTAGGCTTCGATTGCCAGATTGACTAAAAAACAAAAACTAAAAGCGCCAAATGGAAAAAATTATGTTTTTGGGTAGTTAAAAGGCGCTAAATCTAGCACGAAAATTGCTAAGTTGTTATCTTTGCAAACAAATTTTATTACTTTTATGACACATTTATCAATACTAGCAGAGCCCAGCCCTCGAAAATCGAGTGCAAATTCTAGGAAGTTTTATTTATTCATTCATAAATAATTTTATAAAAGCTGATCAATTTTAACCATTTCACACTTCAACACGAATTTAATAAAAACACACACATCATTGTATAGTATTTTATTTGAAGCTTAAATATGTGTTTTATGTATGTGTTAGTAGCAACTTAAAAAACAAAATATCTCTAAATATGGTGAACATCTGCAAAGCATTACCTTTCAAATGGTATATTTTCTGTTAAAATCGGTTGGTAATTGAAGGTGTAGAATATGTCACAAGAAATCACCTTGCCTATTAATACTATAAATCATCTTTATTAAATTATTACATTGCTTTTTATTTTCTTCTTTAAATGTTTCACATTATTATGAATGCTCAGTTCCATAATGAAAATGCGAAACTTAACGTTATTGTATTTAAACACTATATATAGATTGGGTTATTTGGATTGCATATTATCCATCGTATTACTTAAGAAAAAAAATTAAACATAAGAATATTTTTAATTTTAGAAAAAAATTTTTTTTTATTTTGGTTCTTTTGGTATTTATGTAAAACAAATATTTTACCGCACAGATATTTAAAGATTCAACAGTGCCCATCAACATAATGCTTTTACATGATTCAAATTGCAAACACACAAAGATTCTCCGAGGAATTACTGCAATAAGAATTTTTATATGCAAAGAAGACATACAATACGTAGAATATGGTAGTAAAATAAAATAATGAAGAAAAAAAAAAAATGATTATATCACCCAATCTAATAAGTATTGCATAACATTGTTGAATATGGTCTATTGTCATTTTTTTTATTTATTTTTTTTTTCTTCTTCTGAACAACTTTTTTGTATTATATGCACAATGTAATTTGATGCTTAAATTACGAGTAAGAAGTATATTCTTTTTCTTTGAGCAATGAGTAGATTTTCAATGCATTTTTATGATTGTTTATTTTATTACGTTTTGTTTTATATTTTTTTTTTTGAAGTTTACATAATATAATTTCCTAAATGATTAAGTTTTTATTTGTTGATAACTATTAAGAATATATTTCGTTTTGTTACCTAATTATTTTTGTTTTGTTTTGTTGTAGTTAAATTATTTTATTAAGTATAAATTATATTTTTTTATTATTTTGATTTCATAACACTTCCAATTACGTTCGAATTATAAAACAGCAATAACAACAACAACAAAAACAGCGCTAGCAGTAGAGTTAATAAAATAACACAGCAAATAAATATTCTCAATTCAAATCAATTTCTCAACTGAACTCAATGAACGCCATAATGATTATGTGTGTTTAGGAATAACGCAAAACAAAAAGCTAGAAAATAAAAACTTAATATTTTGATTTAAATTTGATTTGAATTTAATGTGTGGCGTTTTGTTTTTAATTTTTTTTATAAAATTTTTAATTTTTTATTTTTATACACATACGATATGAAACCATTAGTTTTGTTTGTTCTCTTGCTCTTTTTTTCATATTATTATATATATATTATTTTTACTTTATTTATTCGCATTTTTATACCCTACATCACTCTGTCGGCAAGGTGTATAATAATGAGTTTGCTACCATAAATACTTGACCCAATTTTATTATAGTGATCGACTCTGAATCATTTTCGAGTTGACATTGCCCGTCCATCTGTCTGTGTAATCATACATATAGGTTTGTCATTCTGATTTTGGAACTAATTATAGATCCTTGTTGTTAATATTAATGAAATATTTAATATATCTTAGAAATAATCCATATACGTGTCAAGCATAAGATCTTTTACGCCTTCTGACAATTCTATGAGTAACTTTAAGCTCAATAATACCTAAATTTTAAAAATTGGCAAATATATTAATATTTTAGAAAACTAAATCATATGGTAAGTAATTTTTAAGGATATTTTTACCTTTCTATATTTTAACTTAATTAGTTCAATATGTTTAATACTCTTAAAGATAATGATAATCAAATAAGATCACTTCAGTCATTTTCTAATGCGAGTGAGATCGAAAAATATTAACACAAGTTCTTCGCAAGAATTATTTAAATTTTTTTAACAATTTATCTTTGAAAAATAAGTCAGTTGTTCTGCTTAATGACAATCCTGTGCATTTGTTTTTAGTTTGATTAAAGTGAGTGATGAAATAGAATTACGTACTAAAATTATTAAATATTTTCAACAAAATCCAACTTGATGCCACAAAAAAGTCCGCCAAAGAATTAAAGGTCTGCCGTCAAATTGTTCTAATGTTCTTTCTAATAATATCAGGACAATTTGACCATTGCTAGGAAAGCTGGTTTGGGAAGAAATAACGGCAAAGAAAATAGGAAGCATATTGAAAATAGCTCCGAACACATCTGATAGAAAAGCAGCCCGATTAGCTCAGTGTTCGGACTATTTGATATGAAAATTTTATGCCAATGCAGGATTGAAAACATCCAAGCCCATTAAGTTCCAAACGGGAATGCTGCAAAAAGTTTACAGACCCAAAAACAGAGCACGGAAATGGAAATCATGTTTCATAACAAAATATTCCTGCTTTGTACTTTTAGATTTTTCGCAATTTCCGGGTCAAAATTTTTATATTGCTAATGCTCGAGGAAATGTCGAAGATAAGTTTGGGACCCAAAACCACATGAAATTTGCAATTGCGACAAAAGAAGCAAATTATTTGTTACAACGGGCTTTATAAATACCGAAATCTATTATATTAATAGGTAAGGCGATTTCTTGTGACCGATGTTTTGTTTCACAGTTTTATCCCGATTTTGAACAAACGTACCTCATTTGAAAGGTATTTATTTTTAGCTGTCCACCACATTTACAGATTTTTAAATTTTTAAACTTTTTTTGGAGTAAAATGCATTTAAAGTTGCTACGACCACATACATAAAATTATACAATGCTATTATTAAATTTGTTAATGTGTTTGAAAAAAAAGAGTTTGTTTTCTTCATTCACAATAATACTTGTGTTGAATTGAAAAATAATTTTGGACATAAACCAATAACATTGAAAAACAATTTTGGACATAAACCAATAAAATAAAATTGATTAGTGTCTTATAAAATAATTTATTAAGAGCATGGCAATAAAGGCTGTTTATCACTGACTCAAATGAATTTGAAATTGATTTTTTTTTATTTTTCTATTTTACACTACGAAAATTAGTAGAAATTACATTTTAAAATTTTTTTCCATTTAAAAATTTTTTTATATAAATAAATTATTTTTCCTCAAATTTGTTTCTCAAAATATTTTATTTATTAAAGGCGATTATAATATTATTTAGTTGTTTTACAAATAGTTATGTTCGGTTTGGCATCATGTACTTGTATATATATAACTTCTAATAATAGAAAACTAGCAGATTCCAGCGCTCGAAATTCGAGTGCAATTTTTAGGCAGCTTTATTTTTCAACTTAGCCAATTCACAAACCAGCACTTTAATGGTTTATTGTTATTGTGAATGAAGATAACAAACTCATTAACAAACACATTAACAAATTTAATAAAACCCACAAAGCATATGTATAATTTTATGTATGTGTTAGTAGCAACTTTAAATGCAATTTACTCAAAATAAAGGAAAAAATTTAAAAATCTGTAAATCTGCAAAACGGCTAAAAAGAAATACCTTTCAAATAATATACGCTTGGTCAAAATCGGGATAACAAAACATCGGTCACAAGAAATCGCCTCGCCTAATAATATTATAGATGTAAATTTTTTGTCATATAATTCAGCCACGATCTTTTTATCGGTTAAGCATAAACTGACACTCTACCAACCACAGCACCGCTCTTTAAACAAAAAAAAATATGTCCCATTATTTCAAAAGTTGTAACTACAAGCAGGGTATACGAAATTCAGTCAGATGGCTTTTATTTGCTTTTTTACGAGTACATTCAATTACAATACTTTGCTAGATAGAGCTTGACAATTCCACTTGCAAGATATTGTAATAGAAAAATCAACATATTTCAATGTAAAATTAAAAATTACTTAATAAAATTACAAACAAATTTGTGCGTCTGTGCTTAAAAAAGTTCATTTAGCACATTTCAGCACAGGCAATAAAAGTACAGTAGAGCCATTATTAAGCGAAGGCATTATTATAAAATGAATCATTCCACTTAGGAAACTAATTACATCTTTGGTTTGGAAGTGTGAAACTATTTACTAAAGTTTCAGCAAAATTTTCTAAGCACAAAAAAAATTAAATACACAGCAATTTTCGTTCGTCTGTGACGAAACGTGTTATGGAAACAAGGCCCGCCAACTTTTTAAGGAGCATATAAATTTTTGATTTAAAAATTATAAAAATTATTTTCGTAGTAACAACTGCATAAATTGATTTCATATTTTGAAAGAAGTATTCTGTTCTTAATGATTTCAAGTTATTCCACTGTAGTTGGCAATTGTTGAATAATGTTCTTTATTACAGAAATAACCTTGTGGCATGAGAAATATTTCGTTATGAGATACTTATACTACTTATTATTATGCGTAATAGCATTCATATAATATTAACACATAACATTCATATAATATTATACATATATTATGTTATTTCAATGTGAATAATACAATAATACTCGTACATAATATTACAATACATTAGTATTGATATACATCTGTACGAGCAGCTACCATACATACATTAGAAGAGCATCCACCACATACCTCAAGTACACTATAAACTAAAACACACAGTAAGGGAGTCTTTTTTACACCCTATACCAATATATGCTATACCAAAAATATGTTACCTAGACCCATCACATTCTGAGACGATTTAGAGATGTCCGTCCGTCCGTCTGTGTGGCCATGTAAAATTTGTAATCAAACTATGGGTCACAAATATGAATATTAGGGTCGCCCAAAATAAAAAGTATCGAATATTCGCCCTCCACAACGCTGATCCTATTCGAATAGTGCTTAAAAATGTTCAGTCCAAATTTGAGCACAATCGCTCAATATTTAGAGGTTGTGATAGGTTAATGATTTTTCGGGGTTAGATAGAAATATAACATACAATGATTTTTTATGGTGATATTCACTGTTTATTTAAGAATAAAAAAATTTAATAAAACAAATAAATAAAGAATTAATAACACTGTATATTAAGTACAAATTATCATATATTTTAATATTTTTTTATATTATCGTTAGCCATTTTTGCAATATTAGGTTTAGAAACCCCGGGAAATTTTTTTCTATGGTGATTAACTAATCTAAGCAAATATTGCTTTTGCTCCTCATTTTTCGTAATTGAGCTGTTAAATTGGGTCACCAAAGCAACACCTCATTCAGCACAGTCATTTACAACTTTAAAAAGTCTAGCATTTTCTTTCATCGTAATAAAAATGGCGTCGTCTTTCCACTCTGTAGGATACTTTGAAAGAAATGACTGTGCCTTTTTTTGTCCATCATCGCATAGTAAACTAAAAAAACATTGTTGACCTTTTGGTAACAGAGAACTCAAGTGGATTTCTATGGTTAAATACTTTTCCGTCCAGTATCTTTAAGGCTTTAGCTATTGGTGGTAGCTAGAGATTTTTCACCATTGTTTTTTTAGTTTCATATGTAACTCTTGAATCGAAATAGGCAAGCCCGATTAAATATTCAGAAAAGTACCATAAATGTCGATGAAATGCATTTACAGCAGCTTTAACAATTTTTTCATTGGGATAGTTTCCGACTTGTTTAAGGAGGTTTTGGTCATTCCAATATCGGCCATATATAAGACTTACAAACAAACTTATTTCGGTAACTGCTTTCTTTTCCTCGTCTGTGAGATCAAATTGATTTTGAAACATATGTACATATTTTTATGCAATAGATCGCCTTCGCAATCCAACGAGCAAGATGACACGCGCCTGGTGCATAAGATTTAACTTTCATTCTTCCTGCTTTATTTGCACCAGCAAGAAAATTTAGACAAAGCGCAAGGAGTTCAGGGTAATCGTGACTGTTGACTTTTGATGGCATCGGTATAATATTCATACATTTAATGTTGGAGTTGAAGCAAGTCACTTGTATGGATTAGAGCATCATCGCCGACTTTGAAGTTTTCTTTATCAATATTTTGTCATTGATTTTTAAATCTTTTAAATAGTTGCATTTCGGGTCCTCCGCTTGGACCAAAATACTCTTTAAAAACATTAGAAAGCATGACCTAAAACATATGATGGAGACAAGCAATCCATATTAGGTCTTTATTTAATCCTTTTTCAATTAAAGTACATGCACCTACTTTACACCAGTATTGGAGGCGGTAGTCTCAAAGCATAGTCCTCGAATTTGGTTTTTTATTGACCAATCGGTACAGACACCCAAACAAGCGTTAGCATATTCTACACCAGTTCCTTTTATATCGACTTTTTTGTTTAGAATATATAAAAGAATACACTTTTCAAAAAAAGTGCAAAATTTTTTGTCAGAAAAGAAAACGGCATCACATTCAAAATGGCTTGTACTTTGAAAAAAAATCGCGCACAACCAACAATCAGGCACAACCTTCGCTCCAAACCTTCTCGTTTTAATGTATTTATTATCAATGAATTTCGCTCTTTTTTTACTTTTGAAACAACAATCAGGGGATGCTCCTTATTAATACAGTATTTTGTTTTGATGCGAGGAAAGTAACTGCATGAAAGAAAAATAAGAAATTCTGAAATTTGCTAACATAAAATCATTTCTTGAAATTCTGCATTCAAAATAAGTTAAATAATTATATAAAGGAATCAATATATTTGAATTTTAACGAATGTAAATCTAGTAAAGATTAAAGAAAAGTGTGAAAAAGTATCTCCAATACATAAACAAGTACAATAATGATAAGCCAGTGGTAAATGCATGTAATAAAAGATGTGGAACATAAAAGTCGCCATTCATCGCGACCTCTAAATATTGTTCCATTGAGCCAATTTTTGGTATACACATATACTTTCGTAAAAGAAACAAAATCAAGCTTGTGGAGAAAGAATTGGACTATACTTTTACTTTTCTATACAAGCGAGGGCCAACATAATGAATATACTTTGATGAAATTTGGTATAAAAGCTTCCGTCGGCCATAGGACGATAGGTCCAAGTTCAGACCATAGGTCCAAGTTCAGACCTAGTCCCCATACAAATGACCCATATGAAATCGGCTTAAATTGCCGTAAGATCCAAATTATCACATAAATCTCGGTCAAATTGGGTTTGTGTGTGTTTATTACATCCATTAATCAAAAAAAACAAAAATATTGCACAATTTTTTTTCAAATTTGAGTTTTAATGTTTTTGCAAAAAAAGGAGTGACTTTATCAAATATGGTCATGATCGGTCCATATTTCGACCCAGCCCCCATATGAATATGAACTTTTTGAAATCTGCAGGCAAAAAATTTATAAAAATTCCACTCAGATTTGGTTTATACTTATTTTTTATATCCAATTAGTTGGAATTAATACCAATTATAGAAACGCTTGATATAGGGTATTGCATAGTCGGTCTAGACCGACAAAATTTTCTTGTTTATAATTTCAATATTTTTGTACTATTATTTTATTTAATTATAAACAGCCTTAGGCGTTTAAAAGGGCTAATACCTCTACTGAGCTGCCATGAGCTGCGGGAATGGGTCTGATATCCAAAATAATCAGATATCAAGCATCCTGTATCATAATGGACACGGCAAATAAACACAAACTAAATACGTGCTAGAGTTTCATATATTTTGTTACATGGAGATATGTAACAGCTGGAGTGAAAAGTTCGTAGGCTGACACATAGATGGCGTTACTAGAATAAATACAACTGATTTTTAGTTTAGCTCAGAATACATGTGTATAAATTTAAGAGCCGCCGCACAATTGGTTCGTGAGATATAGCATTTTGAGTGAATCAACTTTTATTGTTGTGAAAAAATGAGTAAAAGAATTTCGCGTGTTAATGGAGCATCTCCTTTTCGCAAAAAATTAATGTTGAAGTCAAGGCTTGGCTTGATAAACATTATCCGGAGTCTGAATTAGGAAAATCAAACATTGAGAAGTGGTTTGCTAAATTTAAGTGAGAAAAACTACCACCAAAAGCAATGTACGTAGTCGACGGCCGAAAGAGCCTGTTACCGACTAAAACATCAACAAAGTCCACAAAATTTTGAGTGACCGAAGTGAGTGAGTGAAGTTGATCGAGATATCTGAGAATCCTAAGGATACGGAAGGAATATGTTGAACATGTTGTGTATGAATATATATTATGAATATTTGGAAACACGAATACTGTGCTCACAATCAATCAAAAGCAATAACATTTTGATGATTCGGAGCAATGTTTAGCGATGTTCAACCGTAATAAAAACGAATTTTCAAGTCGATACATTACAATGGATGACACATGGCTGCATCACTACACGCCAGAGTCCAATCGATAGTCAGCTGAGTGGATTGAACGAATCAAACCCAAAGCGTGGAAAGACGCAACGGTCGGTTGGCAAAGTTATGTCATCAGTTTCTGGGATGCGCGTGATATTATTTTCATCGAATACCTTAAAAAGGGCCAGACTATCAACAACGAATGTTACATAGCGTTGTTGGAGCGTTTAAAGGATGAAATAAAAATTGTATGATCACAATAATCGCGGTATCGCCCTCGAAAGCAACTGTATTGAATAATAAAAGCGAATTTTACAAAAAAAAATTATTTTACTATGTTGGCCTTTGAAATTTTCATAACAGCTGTTATGTTAAAGTTGATGAATGATCTTAGTAAAAATAACTTCTTTATATTGCTCTTTTGAGCACTGGTTTCACACAGTAGACTGCTCGCACCTGGACGAAATTGACGAACAGCTAAAAAAAATATACTCTATAAAAAGCAGTATAAGGTTTGATATACATAGCTTTCTGGGCGAGATATGACAATTTGTGCGATTTTTCGCGAAGACTTATTATTATTTTTTTTTTATTATTATTATTAATTTTTATTAATGAAAATCCTAATGTAACAAGATTTAAAATCTTATAAAACAACATTAGTCATAACAAATTAATTTTCAATAAGAAGAATGTATGTAAGTTTAATTTATAATTAAAATTAGAAGAATAATATAAAATAAACTATAATATAAAATATATAAAAAATAAAATAAAAATGTAAAAATAAAGTGTAAAAATATCCTGCACAACAGGTAAAAATTATATAGAAATTAAATTAACTAAAGAAATTAAAATGAAGTATTAAAAATCAATTGAGAAAAAGTTTAAATAGTTCTTTCTTAAATGATGTTGTATTTGATATTTTGTGAAGTTGATTATTTAGTACGAGATCCAAAGACGTATGCCATTTACAAAAAAGTGTCTCTCGGATATTAGTCTATTGTACAATATTGGTACAAGATAGTTATTACGGTTAGATCTTGTAAATAGTAATCGCTCGAAAAGGTAAACGGGTTCTTTAGTGAAAATAATTTTATGAACCATAAGTAAAGTTCTAAATTTAAGAGTCTTCAAATGAAATGTCATAAATTTTATTTAGAAAAGCGGAGATACTATCATATTTGCGTAAACCATAAACATATCTAACTACATTTTTAAAGACGCGTGTAAGTTTACCCATGTCTGCACTATCACAACTGACAACAATTCACAACTATATAAAAGCGTAGGTAAGATAAACGATTTTGCAAGAACAAATCTAATTTTCTGCGGTGTGAAGTACTGAGAAGACCAAAGACTACGGAGAATACTATAAACTTTTCCAGAAGCTTTGTTAATTTGATCATTCCACGTTAGGGTATTATTAAAAATCATTCCAAGATTTTTAGCATTCACAACGTAGGGAATATCCACTCCATTAATACTAACTTTCGGAAGAAAAGTGGTATCATATATTTTTTTTAAAAATAACAAGGCACTGAGATTTTTTCGGATTTAAGGTAAGACAATGCAACCTAGCCCATTCAAATACATGGTTCAGTTCAGTATTCAGGTTCTGTACACAATTTTCCACATCTCGTACGTTACATGATGTGTATAACTGAACGTCATCAGCGTACATGTGCATTTGGCATGAATTAATTACGCGTGGTAGATCATTTATGTAAATAGAAAACAAAAGAGGGCCAAGTATAGACCCCTGCGGAACACCCCTACTTAAAGACGCAGAGGTAGACGACTTGTCTTTAGAGACAACTACTTGCTCTCTATTCCGAAGGTAAGACCTAATCAATTTAGAGGAGGTTTCAGAATAACCAAAAATATGTTTAAGCTTTTTAACAAGAATATCATGGTCCACTGAGTCAAAAGCTTTAGAGTGGTCCAATAAAGTCAAAAAAGCAATATTACCACTGTCAACGATATAACGAAGATCTTCCGATAAACCAATTAAAGTAGTGATACACCCTCTTTTCCTGCGAAAACCAGATTGCTTAGATGATAAAAGAATATTATTGGATATATGTTCATTCATTTGTTTGCTCATAATTTTTTCGAAAACTTTCGAAAGAAAAGGAAGTACGGAAATTGGCCTGTAATCTTTATTAGATTTCGGCAAGGGAATTACTTTTGCCCATTTCCACAAATCAGGGAAAACAGATTTTGTAAAAATAGTGTTAAAAATATGAGTGATATAGGGTAAAACCTGTGGTAAAATATCTTTAATAAATATTGGATTCATACCGTCTAGACCAATAGATTTTGACTTTATGGAAAGAAAAGCTTCCATAACATCCTCCTGGTTAACGCAGGAATAACTATAGAAAGAATCCAGATTGCAATCTGGTAGATTTGCATAAGAGTCAGAACGAAGAGGAGTTGAGTCATTTGAAGTAAATTGTCTATTCAATTCATTTAGTTCAAAAGTGGAAAGATTTACCGATTCACTTTATAACCAATTTTCGTTATCTCTTTCCACATATTTTTAGTATCCATAGCCTCTGAAAATACACGACTTTAATAGCGTTGCTTAGCTAACTTTACTTCCCTAGTAACAGATCTACGTAGTGATTTAAAAATTTCATTTGACTGTTTAGTTATATCTTTTCCACTTATCGTAAGCAGAATTTCTTTTAACTATTAAATCACAAATATTTTGATTAAACCAAGGCTTAGTAGAAGATTAAACAGTTTTCTTTCTAACCCGTACGTATTTGTCGTATAGGTATGTGGTAGCTTCTTAAAAAAAGGATATCTGTTGGTTTAAATCAGGATTACTGTAGATACTGGTCCAATTGATTATATTAATTTCATTTCATATAGTTAATATCATAGTTAATATTCTTGTGATCACGGAAAGAATATGCTGTGGTTTTTCATGTTTAAATAAAGGAAGGTTAAAGGTCATATAAATGACGTCATGTTTTGAGAAATTAGGAGAAGAAAACTGGTCATGCAAAAGAACTTTTCTAATATCTGAGACAAAGAACACGTCAATAAGGGTACTACTAATTGAAGTGAAGTGAGTGGGGATAGTAGTGTTTACAGCTAT
The DNA here is from genome assembly GCA_963682025.1 of Cordilura impudica. Lineage (NCBI taxonomy): Eukaryota > Metazoa > Arthropoda > Insecta > Diptera > Scathophagidae > Cordilura > Cordilura impudica. The sequence continues at coordinate 130,841,974 of OY821519.1, forward strand.
AAGCCCAATCGGTTGGAAAAGTGAAATTAGATCAGAATCAATGAGCAAATTTCCATTTAGGTCTCCAGAAAGAATAATATCACTATAAGACTTAATAGTATTTTTTTGCGTTTTTATACCCTCCACTCCAGTGTGCAGAGGGTATATATAAGTTTGTCATTCCGTTTGTAATAATTAGAAAAAAAATTCTGGACCCCATAAAATATATATATTTGTGATCCTTATAACAAGCGAAGTTGATAGAACGATGTCCATCTGTCCGTCTGTCCGGCTGTCCGTCTGTCCGTCTGTCTGTCTGTCCGTCTGTGGAAATCACGATGACGGCTTCAATCGGATAGCTTGGGTGCTCCTTGGTATAAAAAATGATTCACTAACATCCTGAGAAGTTTGCTATTTAAAATCGTCCAAATCGGTTAATCTGGTCCCGAGAATTGAGCGAAGAATTAAAAAGTCATGAGAAAATATGATTTGAATATGTGTTCTTGTGATAACGCCCTCAATAGGGCAGATAAGGCGCTTGTTTTTAGTGAGAATGATTCACTAACATCTTGAAAAGGTTCCTGTTTTTAAATCATGACAATAGCTTTCATAGGTGCCGAGAAATCACTGAAAAGGTAAAAAAAATATGACGTTTTCCTATATTGTTTTCCTAAATTTTGTATTTTGTCATGTTGTTTTTGTGGTCGTTGTGTTAATAATATAAAAATTCATCAATATCAATATTTTTTGGTGTAATATTTAAGTTAATTAATTAATAAAAGAAACTATATAAAATCAATATCAATATTCTGCGATTTTTATAACATCACAAAATGTTACAAATTGATACATACTACTGTTGCCAATATCAAAATACTATAAATAATATTCATATATTTTGTATATGTATATCCATAATAAGTGCATATTAAAATAAATCGGTATTTTATTTTATTTTTACAAAATTCTGAAATTTTTAGAGTTGAAAAAATAGTATGGTTTTAAGAGTTTTATTTTTAGTACATGTATAAACCCTGCATACTTGCTTTCAAAAGTAGTAGGTAGGTAGGTAAGCCATAAAATATTTATTTACCCTGTAAAAAAATTGTTGTTTAGAAAAATACTATTTTTTGTCAGATGTTAAAAAAAGATGTTAATTAAAATAAATTTTTAAACTTTGTTATTTAATGTCGGGACGGAGGCAAACGCCATTCCGAAAATTTTGTTTCAACAGTTATCCACATTAAGAATAACCGCGGAGCTCAGCTCAATCAATGTGCAATGATCGAGCCTTGCCCTGGGAAACATGCGTTTATGCTTTTCTTAACACAAACGCCATTCCCAACTACCAAAAATTTTTGACACGAGCTATTCACATTATGAATAGTCGCGGAGCTCAACTCAATCATAGTGCAATGATGAAGCTTCGCCCTGGGAAACATATATTCATGCTTTTCTTAGCACAAACCGAACTTCTTATGGCACATTAAAAATAAACTAATTGAGAAGTACAATTCATCATTACGCTGTATTATAATACTATTTTCTTATTTTACTAGTAGCTAGTAAACAAACTGATCGTATCATTGTGAACGAAATAGAATTGAAATTGTATGCAGATTTGTTTTACTTAAAAAACCTGTTTCTACAGATAGTGAATAAAATCCCAGTAAGCATTTTATGCAATAAATGATCATGTAGAGTCTTTTTGACTCATATGTGCTATTAAAACAGTTATAAATGCGCCCTTTTGCTGATCACAAAATATTCTTTTGTTGGGATTAAATATTACCTTACCCGCGAATCTTCTTGAGAGTCCTTTTTATCCGCTTTTCTAATCAGTTTCGACTCATTTTTGAGTCTTATTTAATGTAATTTTTCTATAAATCACTTTCTAAGAGAAAGCAAAAATCATTATCTAGTCTTTTTCTAATAGCGCATGTGATTAAGCAGTTTTTAGTTATCAAAAGTGCTCGAAGAAGACACAGTAAGGTATTTTTTGTTAAAACAATCTTCGAAATGATGACTGGGATATCGTATATTTTTGTTAACACACAAACATATGCATAGCAGCACGAGTAAACCGAACTCAAATTGGCTTCTTATATGTATACAGCCGAACAAAAATGAAAATACTCACCAAAGAGTAAAGTAAGCAACAATTTCATTCAGTCTTATGGAAGCTTTTGAACAAAGCAAGTCTATGTCGCGTTGTCTTGTGAATTTTTACATTGTTTTTTAATAGGTACTAGTGATGCCAGGAGATTTTTTCAGAAATCTCTACGCTTATGAAAAAAATTCCCTTTTTTCCCTACACTACTTTTTTTAAAATTTATTTTTAATTTGTACAATTTCAATTATGTAAAAATAAAAAATAAGATAAAAATATCATGAGAATTACATAAGAATAATATAAAAAACATACAGATATTATAAAAAAAATATTTTTGCAATTCTGTTTAATTCATCTTTTTGATATGGTTAGATGTGCATTCAAAATTTACACAATTAAAGGTGTGTTTACACTATGTGTATTTTCCATATGTAAATTCAGTTTTACGATCCATACGTAATTCGGCGTGTGTGTCAAAATTGGCGTTTTACATACAATTTATCATTTTGCGATCAAACGTACATATGTATTTCCGTATGACATAACCTCTAAATGTAAACAACAGCTGATTTAATTTGTGAATTTACAAAAAGTTATTGTTAAAAATAAAGTAATATATTTTTTATATTTTTTAATTGTTAATTAATATTAAACAATTTATTTTTCTTTCAATATTTATCTTTATAATTTACTCTGTTTTTCTTTCGCCACAAGCAGTATTGTATTTTAATATGGTTGTCATGCCAAAATAGAACCTGCTCTAATTGAAAACTTTACATATGTTTTGCCAAATGTGTTGTACATAAACAGTTTTTGAAAGGGTTCACACTATGTGCACAAATTGCATGTGCTAAAACAATAAGAAAAACACAAGCAAAACACATAGTGTGAACGCAGCTTAATTAAAATGGCTTGCAAATGAGATGTTACAACTCAAACAGAATATTTGTTCTTGGTTTTCAGTGTTGCCGTTTTAGCATTTTAGTTGCTAGATTTAGCAACTTTTTTTGTCGTTTAGCATCCAAAATTTATCAAAAGATGCTAGATGCTAACTTAGAATCTTTTATTAATAAATTGTTGCTTTTAGCATCTTTTAATGGTATTGATATGTTTTTATTTCTCAAAGTGTAGTACAGTAATTTTGTGTACTACTCCTTTTACCACTCTGCTCGTTTCTTTCAACAAATATAACAAAACATTTTGAAATAGAAGAATGTAAACACCAACAACAGTTTTTAATGAATTTGAAAGTCGATTGCCAAAAAATATTATTGTATTAAAAAAATGCTAAAATTTTCAATACAAAACACATTAAAACGGGTAAAAGAACAGATAACCAATATATTAGAAGAGTTTAAATTTATATCATCTGAAACAGAAAAAATTCAAATCCAATGGAGTTATATCACAGAACAAAACTGGGATACAACACTGAATACAACCTCTTTATGGATTGAAAAATTCTATTGGCGAAAATCCATTTTAGGAATCAATATTTGTGTTGTCTATATTAGTTTTGTCTTTCTCAAAAGCCGAAGTTGAACGTTTGTTTAGCTTAATAGCTTTAATTAAAAGCAAACTTCGAACAGAATAAAATCCGAGTTGTTATGTTCTGTAATACGTATAAAAGAAGGATTGAAATTGAAAAATTGGTGCTGTCACACTTACAATATACCGAGCGATGTCGTTGATAAGAGTCGATCGTCAGAAATATATCAGAGCCAAGAAGAACTTGAAGATGAAGACATCACAGAAATGTTAGATTCCATAAACCAATTGTTCTAATATAATCGTATCTTTTGATAATGTAATTTCTGTTATATTTTAAATAAAAAAAAAATCCCTCTAAAATTAAAAATATTTAATTTAAGTTTAAAATAAACTCAATTTGATGTTAATAAAAATTTCAGATGAAATCCAAAATAATTTTAATTAAAAATTAAAAAATATAAATCGAAACATATGTTTTATATTAATTTTTCAATTTAAAAACCAAAGAATTTATTAATAAGTGTATAATTTTTCAGTATAAAGGTAATGAAATTTGAAAAAAAAAAATTTAGCATCCAGTACGTTTAAGCATCTTTTTTTGCAATTTAGCATCTTTACAATTTCAAATTATGGCAATACTGTTGGGTTTAAAAGATTTTTTATAACAGTGGTTATAAGCATGTATACTTAGATCTGATTTATCGCATTTTAATATATTTTCAAAAGCCTTGCATTTGCATTTATAGTCGTCACCTTTGACCTGCTCCAGCCATCCATTAGCTTCTCGTCTCTCAACTAACTGAAGCAAAATCTTTATGTTCTGTATTTCTTTGATGTGTTTTCAGCATCATCGAAAAACGAATCGGACATTTTTCTAAAATTAATTATGTTTCTAAATTAATTATGCTCAAATTTATAATATTTTAATGTTATGCACAAAACAGTGTTTTATACTTGTCATTGTTATTAAAGAATCCACATATTTACTTCCTTCATATTATGGAGTTATTACCAGACTTAAAAAGACTTTAAAGTTTAAAATTGAAAAAAATTATGCGATATTTAACAAATACATTCAAAATAGTTTTGACTGAAAGTTTTGGCAGTTTTAGTTTTGCCTTGTATCAGTAAAATGTTCAGATATTAACTAAAAAAAAAACAGTTTGTTAAATATTTTCATCTTAATTATCTTAATTAATTTAAAGACACAAAGATAGATTTAATACAATAAAAAGAAGTAAGAGTTGAAAGTTGATATATGCGGACTCACAAATGTGCCCTATACTAATAGGTCTGGAAAATTGAAAAGGATTGTAAAAAATAAAATGCACCTTTATATTAAAAAATTTAAATTAAAAAGAAAATTACAAAATAAACCATTTACCTGGTTAAACTTAATATTGTTTGTAATTATCTGGATCAGGTTAGTATTTAAAATGGGATAAATCGGGAGTCATTCTGCCAATTTATGACCTAAAATATGTAGACACCTCTATAAAATGCTGAAAATTCAGAGCATTTGTTGTAATAATTCAGTAATAGGTTTATCAAAGTGTTTACATATTCAAATATATCCAGATATTAATGTAAACGTAAAACCCAGGTGGAGGGTATCAAAGATTCGGCATAGCCGAATTTAACACTCTTACTTGTTGTTTGTTATTTTGTGCTAATATTTTTGTTTTTCGATAACAAAGAGCAAGTACTTAATGAACCTTAGAAGAAATAAAAAAAAATTTGTTGGAGCGGTTTTCGGGTAAGGGCTTCGCACATGCCCATTTTTTCACTAGTTTCAACAGCGATTGCTCTGTGGATGATATAAAAATTTTCATCAAAATGTATTTGAATTTGCAAACTGTCGTTTGACTACAAGATTTATACGGACATGGTGCGTCAGATCCAGTGATCTTGATTGGTGGAAAAAAGGTGGGTCTACGTCTTTGACCAGACAAGAGAGTGGTATAGGTTATAATAACAATATATTATGTGTAGTAGTGGGAACATTTTTTCCTTCTGAATTTGCTCCGGATTTATGGGAGATCTGTTCAAATAGATTTAAAAAAAACACATTTAAGACCGATCGGAGTTCATCTTATGGGTTCCCATAGTCATACGAATTTCAAAATTTTATTAGCTTGGTTGAAGTCAAAAAATATTTACTTGACTGTTTTCTTCTTGATATAGAACAATTTTGGAAACAAAAATTAACACAAAATATGAATTGCTCATTGCTTTGTGCTAAAAAATAATTTCAAAAATATACAAAAACATTAATGATTAAAGAAAAAAAAAATTAGTCACAGCAGTTTTTTTTGTTTTACATAAAAATTTAGATTTTGTGTAATTTGTCTAACTAATTAGGTTGAGATAATTAAAAAAAAACTAATAAACAATTTATTGGTTAAAAAACAAAGAAAAAGTGAACAAAAAAAACAAGAAAATTTTAACGTCAAGATTAGGTATACAAATTTTGAAGTTTACAACTTTGAAGGTCATTTTGTGCTTATAACAGGTTGATCTTCTCAACAAGTTCCAAGGAAATTTTTTACATTCAATATTATATATGTATGTAGGCATAGGTACATTATTTATATATTATATATTAAGCGATTTTTTTTTTGTTCTGAAGTACTGTGTTATGTTAACATTTGAGTTCAAAGGAATTAATTCTGAAAGCTGTTCGACGATAATAGTAACAACTGAACTTAAGAAGATGCCATTGTTTTGCAAAATGTTTTTTTTTTACAAATCTGTAAAGACTCGAAAATTCGTATTTGCCTTAAAATTTCTGTATTCTTATTGCTTAATGTTTATATAACAGTCAGAAAACTTAAAAGCAAAACAAAAGTCTGCTTTAAAATAACGCTCAGACATTAGAACATGTAAAGATAATTTTATTTTATAAAATTAATTTTATTAAAAGCTAAATATCTATAGCTGGTGTTACATCTTATATTGCAGATTAGTAAACATTATTTGTTTGCAACAAAATTATACAACAATAAGAAAAACAAACAGTTAACTTACATGACACATAAAAGTGGCTGTTTGTTGTTGGCTTTATTTTTGTTAGTAATATGTTTATAAATACAGCAACACGTAAGCAAGCGAAAGAGTAAGTGAGCGAATTTGTTATTGTTTATTTTTTGCACACAATCGTTTTTATCAACATTGATATAATAACGAAAATAATCATCATAATCAACACTATATTATTTTGCCACCGCTAACAATTGGGATTTTCTGAATGAAAACGTAAAATCTTAGGGAATAACATAGAAAAACAAAAACAAAAATTGTATCTCTAAAGCACTATTCTCATTAATCCAACACGTAACGAAATACACTCCCAAACAGTTGAGCGTCGCTCATAATGGTTTTATAATCATTAACACTCTTAATTTTATTTGAAAAAACCTGCTCTTTTAATATATAATATTTTCTTTTTAGTTGTTGTTTTGTTTGTTAATATTGAATTTGATTTGGTAACATTATTATAAAGAAAAAAACACAACACACACATGTTATGTGCTCGTTTTTTTTTTGTGTCACCATAGCAGAGATGGTAGTTTCTGTATCTTGAACTTTTGCGCTGTAACTTTAAGTTTAAAAAAAGTACTTTTTGTCTTTATTTATAGTGCGTTTACAGCTAAGCAAAATCTAGTATATACGAGATTTCGAGCGAAATCTACCTCATTTTTACTAGATTTTCCATACAAAACAAAATCTAGCTCGTTACTAGATTTTAGCAAAATCTCACTATATCTTGTCAAACTTGGGCACTACCAAATGATACTACTGTGTTTTTTTAATATTGTAGCAAATAAATTACAACGCAGTGACTGAAAAATTGACATTTGAAAACAAAAGCACACAGTAGAATAAGAAGGAAATGAAATATTAATTATTAACATAAAAATGACGAATCTATAATAAAAAAAACATTTAGTAATTAAAAAGTTATAACTTTTAATACTGACATGCGCCCATTCCAATCTGCTAAATAATAATTGTGGAAAATGAATTTGTATTTGTTGTCCAACAACACATTAAACAAATGCTAATGTTTTTTCGCAAAATTTCTATTTCAGTTTGTGCTTTTTCATTTTTGATGTATAATATAACTATAAAATCTGTTCCTTTTTAGAATTTTCCATATTTCCATTTTCCTATTGTTTTGTTTATTTTTGGTATTTCTAGTTTATATGTTTTATTTTAATCAGCTGTTTATTGTTGTGGAAACAAAATCTCACAAAATATCAAAATAGTTACTTGTAAACGGTATAGATTTTGAAATAAATTTCAACTAAAATCTACTAGATTTTCCTCAGATGTAAACGCACTATTATAAAGACAATAATCAAGACTTTCAAAAATGCCAAAATTATAAAAATCAATAGCAAATTAATAGCTATACGAAGTATCGAAGTTCATAGGCTCACTACTGCGATTCAGGCAATGAGCAGACAAATTTAATTAACATTATTTTAAAGGTTTGATTTATTTTGAACGTAGAGAAACGTTTAAAATTTATTTGTAAAAAATTAAAAAAATGTACATATATAGCCGATAGTTTAAATAACTAAACATAAAAAACAGGAACTTTGTAGCCTACAAAGAACCAAAACCAAAAAATTTTGGTGGCTTACATAATAAACAATTATATCCCTTTCCTCTTTTATCCCTTTTCTCTTTTAACCTCTGACTAGTTTTAATAATTCGCTCATATCAAAGTGATGTTTTTCTATAATTTTTCATTAAATAAAATCATATACATTCTTCATTTGAAGTAATTTACCTTGTTTTCTTAGTTATAAATCATAATTTTATTATAACAATAATACTAGAGCGCCCGTTTATGGGACAGTGTATATATGTATATAATATATTTGAAACTAGAGCTTATTATAGGTTAAATTGGTGTTATATTAATGTAAATAAATAAATGTTGAAAAAAAAAAACATAAAAACATCTGGTTTTTATATTGCACCTAAATTTTAATACACAGTGTCGGACAAAACTAAAGTACGAACTCCACTGAAAATTTCAGCATATATATAGGTACAATATAAAAATTTGATTTTGCCAAGCCCCTCCGCCCACAAATCAAATATCAGACTTCATAGTGTCAACCAACAGACTACTCTGACGATTCCCTCAAAATTCATTAAAATTGGTCCATCCGTCTCTATATATTTAGATTTTGCCCCGCCCCTCCGCCCACAGACCAAAAAGCATACTGAAACTGTTACCATAACTTTAATGTTTTTGGTCTTTTTATCATAAGAAATTTAGTTTTAAAAATCACTAGTTTTTAAGTACATATACGGTATCTCACAGAAATAAATTTCCATGGCGTCATTATATCAATAACGCACTGTAATATTTTAAATATTTGAAAACTTACATTGGCATGTGTTTTATTTTCAAGAACCGTTATCTAGCCGACTAATGGCGCCGGCAGAGCAGCGGCAGCTCGGGGTTTGTTTATATATTCCACGTTTTTTGCTATCAGTTGAGTTTTTGGCGTTACAGAAGTAAGTTTCCAGAGCAAAAAAATCATTAGTTCTCGTTCAGTGGCCATAAAAATATAACAATTTGCTTTCTAAATTGTGTAATATCAAGTTTTAAAATAAAACATAAAAAATAAAACCAAACACTCATCAAATTTGTAAGATTTTAATAAATTAAATTCTAACCTGGAATAATTAGTTTTTATAATTTTTTAGGCACTTAAATGGGAAAATTTAAGCAATTTACACTGGCAGAGCGTAAGGCTATAATTGAAATGCATAAAAGTGGCGATTCTCACAGAAAAATTGCTAACATTTTCAAAAAATCGCATACAGCTATCGGAAATGTTATTCGCGTATTCCAACAACATTTGCGGGTATGCCCTATAAAACGTGCAGGTAGACAAAGAATTACATCGAAAAGGGTTGTGGATAGAATCATCACTATTTCCAATACAAATCCATTAATTTCGGTGCCAAAAATTCGTGCCAAATTACAAAGTGAAGGCTTCGAAGTACCATCAGCGCAAACTATACGAAGAAGATTGCATGAAGCTGGCAAGCATGGACGTGTTGCAAGAAAAATTCCTTACGTTAGCAAAGCAAATTTGAAAAAAAGAATGGAGTTTTATCAAAATCATGCCTTAAAAACTGATGAATTTTGGAAAACTGTAATTTGGACAGATGAGTCCATGATTCGCTTGAAGTACTCTCATGGCAGAATTCATGTATGGAGAAAGAAAGGAGAGTCATTGTCGTATAAGTGCACTAAGCCCACGTTTAAGGGATCAGAAAGAGGATTAATGCTATGGGGTTGTTTATGCACAAATGGAGTAGGGAAATTAATCACTCTAGAAGGTAAAGTGAATGCCGACATTTATTTAAATATTATAAAGGCAGTGGCAATACCGGAAGGAAGGAGACTAATAGGAAATGCATTTATACTACAACAAGATAACGCTCCTATCCACACCGCCAAAAAAGTAACAAAATACCTAGAAGATGAAAATATTAATATTTTAAAATAGCCACCGCAAAGCCCCGACCTCTCGCCGATTGAGAACGTTTGGGCAACTTTGAAACTACGGATTTCGCAGGAAGCGTCACAAAATATTACACAATTAAAAAATTGTGTCAAGGAAACTTGGAAAAAAATTACACCAGAGGAATGCAAGAAACTTGTTGCAACCATGGATGACCGTTTCTCAAAAATGTCGACCAGAAATGGTGGACATTGTGGATACTAAATTACATGGAAACTTTCTTATGTAAGGTAATTTAAGTTGTTTTTTATTTGATTACTTAATATCAGCGAAACGGCTGAATTTATTTTTACCTTTAGTCAAATTTTAAATAATATTGGATATGTACTTTAATTTAGTGATTTAGCAATTAAACAATTTAAATAATAAATAAAAGTTATGTTAATTTGAAATTTATTTTATCGTGTGGAAACTTATTTTTGTGAGATACTGTATGTATATATTTTTAGTGCATACCTTTTTCTTTAGAAAAATACATTTTTAGCAGATATTTTCAATTTTCCACAACACGAAGGTCGCTGTCCCTCCCACTAACTATTAGATTAGTGTCAAAATATTCAAAAATAACTAAGCCTAATGAAGAACGCTTTCAAAAGAGGATTATTTGATAGATACAAAACCTTAATAACTAGGATTTCGGCTGATAACAAGATTTTCTAAGGATTTCATTTCGAATTCGAAGATGTAAACCGAAATGCAGCAATGCGATACACGATGTCTCATTTAAAAGATTATTATTCAATCTTAGCTCTATTCAAAGTTCAATCCAAATTCTAGCAAAAACCTCATCATTTCTAACGTTCTGAAATGTACCAACAGAAAAAGTACTTTTGTGGTTCAATCTCAACAGCTCTGAAATGTATTTCTATCTACAGAGCACTGTTATAAAAATATACCTACAGCATTTACCACTTGCTCTGGCCTGTTTTGTCTCTCTTCTTTACCTCTCACCCCATGTTTGTTGTGTGAGCGAGTAGTGATTTTATAACGGTTTTTTTTTCATCAAGTTTTCACGCAATCCTATCAGAATTTTTTATAACACCAAACACTTGCATAATTTTTTTTTGTATAAGTCTAACAAATTTTTTTTAGGATTTACCTTGTTTTTTCCTGGCAAAATGTAATTATTTTGGAAATATTTTCAATACTTTTTGCTGGAATTAGGCCCGATTAGTATAAATATGTGGTGATTCTAATTGAAACACTTTTGGGCGTAACTTGTTTTGTAAGATACGTTTTTACGTAACTACTTTGAAATTTTCTTGATATTTGCGACACATCAGTATCAATTCGTTCAACGATTGATTACGTCTGATTTTAGCACTTTTAATTAAATGATTTTTTTTTTCGTAATTATTGAATGAATTTTGTAAAAAAAAAAAACATCAACTTTTACGATTTTTTTTTTTTGTACGAAATACAATATATTTGTTTTCAATTTTCTTTTTAGCACAATACACTTTTATACGCGTTTGAGATATTTTATCTACACAATTATAAAATCAACGGCGAGACGTGTTTTTTCCTTCTAATTTTTCTTTTATATGTGTTCAAAATTAGACGCGCGAATACGAAGACAGACTTTTTACTTCAAGTCACCGCCGCTGTTAAAAAGCGAATGATTTTGTTCGTTTCAATTTGAAATCGAATGAGCAGATATATGTATGACTTGTCATGGCTTTACGAAATATGGTGGCTCTCTTGTGTTCTCTTATTTTCAAATTTATATCTGTATTTCTATACAAATGTTACTTGTTTACATCGCACAGGGACTGTTGATTGTCGATTATGTCACTGCTAACAAAATAATGAGTTTCGAAAGAGCTGTGTGTGGTAAACCGCCAGAGAGAGGTTATAATACATTTTCTATAGTTTGAGCATTGGGCATTTTCTATAGTTTGTGTTGCCAGAAAATATAGTGGGTTTATTATCCCGATTTTGGGCTTGGGTGTATAACTGTAACTTGCCATTATGATGAAAAAATAGAATTTCTAAAGAATTTAGATATTTGATGTGTAAACATCTAGACGCGCAGGGGGGTAAATTTCTATTTCACAATACCATCACAAAAACAGCGTAACATGTGAACTCACATGTTACGCTGTGAGCCGTAAGACAAATCGGTGTGACTTCTGATTGTATTGGTGAAAAAAATTATGATATAAAATTGTTTCAGCTAATTCAACAACTCTTTGCTGTAAAACGACAAAAATTTCACAATATAAGCGTATAACATATATGTACATAATTCAACAACCCCACAAGTATAACCAGAGTCCCTGCTTTCTTTTTGATTTTAAAAAAGTGACATAAAAAAATCTTTAATTACCAGACGTTTACACATCTCCCCTGTGATCGGACTCACATGATTTTTTTTAAATGTCTCCTTTCGGATTTTTATTACAAAAGTGAAATGTTACTTACTTTATTTAAACGCCATCTAGCGGAGACTTTATGTTATAGCTCCTAAGCCCTTAAAAAATAAGTTTTCTAATGAATAATCTTCGTTCGATGTATCGAGGAATTTTGGAAGAATAACATCTTATAGAAATTTACATACAGTGGCACCATTTTAAATAGAACGTTTTATAAAAAAAATAAGAAACAATTTTCTCTTATGCCGTTTTCTTTTTTGACAAAAATGTCGCCCTTTTTTTGCCCTTTTTTCGAAAAGTGTATTTTTTTATACATTCTGAATTAAGAGCAACCTTATCTTATACATCAATTGAAAGGTCTCAAAGTCGAGCCCTCGAAAATCACAAAAAATTCTAGCCATTGACTTCTCTCAGGTCATAGTGTGAGAATATTTCCCCATTGTTTCTCTCTTTTGAATATTTTCACCCTATGACTTCCAAGAGGAGAGTAATCAAAATGTTTTTGCATTTATGAATACAGCACTTTGAGACCTTTCGATTGATATATAACATAGGGTTGCTCTTAATTCAGAATATATAAAAAAATACATTTTTCAAAAAAAGGGCAAAAAAGGGCGACATTTTTTGTCAGAAAAGAAAACGGCATTAGATTCACTATTTTTTAGACCCTTTTTTAATTATGTTAACTACGACGACTTATTTATCAATTGGAAACAAAATTATTCAAATTTGCTCAGACTTTTATTTTTTTTTTTAATTTTTTCGGAAAGACAAATTAACGCATTAGTTAAACTTAAAGCTTAAAAAACATAGTGAAATTCATTTAGTTACTTAATTTGACTAGAACTTTGTTGGATCATCTTTATTTTCAATAATGGCAATGGATCGACGCTACATTGACGATATTAATTTCCAACATTTTTCCAGTGGTATGGAATTTCACGCCTTTTAGATTTCTTCCCATAATAGCTTGGCAGCTTTAGTACTCTCAATTCGCATGTTTAAGTTGCTCCACAGATTCTCGATCGGGCTCAGATGTGGTGATTGGGGGGGGGGCCATTGTACAAGATCGATTTTGTTGTTTAGGATCGTTATCTTGTACCAACTTCCATTTAGGAGGCATTTCTTCCTGTGTAGAGGGCATCATAACGTCTGATAAAATGTTTTTGTATACTATTCTATCCATAATGCCCTCTATATGCGCAATTGGCATCATTCTATTCTTCCCCATGTGTCACGATCAAATTCTGTGTTTTTATGACCTTTTTCCATAACAACTGTAGCTTTTTAGTATTTTTTAAAAAAAAATTTATATAAATAAACAAAAATCTGTTAATATAATATGGCCTAAAAACAGTCGCCCGATAAATGATATACTAAATGAAACAAGCAGAGCCCAGCCATCGAAAATCAATTGCAAATTGTAGGTTTTATTTTTTCATTTAATTTATTTCTTTCAATATTTTTTTTTAATCTACCTAATTCATTAAATTTGTTTTATTATGAATATTTGTTGAACACACAAAAACAGCCTTAAGGTATTTGAAACTCCTTGTAAGCCACCCAAAGGTATGCTAGTTTTAGGCAATTCACAATCCAACATAGGGCGTGTAATATGCAATTATTATAACGGCATTCGATTACGTTATTGTCGTTGTTGGTTCATGTCCAAAATTATTTTTCAATTCAACACAGGGCTTTTCATATACAATTTTTGCAAACACATTAACAAATAAAAAAAATAAACACACACAGCATTGTATAATTGTATGTATGTGTTAGTAGTAACTTTAAATGAGCATTACTCTAAAAAAATGTTCCAGAGGGTACAAATCTGTAAATCTGGTGGTCAAAATAGGATTAAAACTCACAAAGTTAGATCGGTCACAAGAAATCGCCTTGCTTATTGATGTTATAGATGACATAATATAAAAATTATTTTTAAATGTTTATGCGGAGTTTTTAGTTATTTTCCATTACTTTTTGAAGTAGATATCGATAAATCGGACGCCGATAAATTCTCGCACTCTTGTCGGATATTCTCTTTGAAAAAATCTTAAAGAAAGAAGTGTGGATTAATCAAATCGGATGAACAATGAACAATGAACGCTAAAACGAGACATAAGTCCATCCGGAAATTCATCTTCAAAATGTCCATTGTCCCAGGAGCTGTGTGTACACATGCTCTACATCTCCTCAGGTCCAATAAAAACGCGTTGATTTTTGTTCTATATCGCTCTACAGTCATATAACCTTGTTAGCCACGGCGTTCTGCAAAAATAAAACCCGCTGATAATTTAGACTTAAATGGTGCACCTAGATGTGACTTTAAGTGGATGTAACTGTTTTTTGTAACTGATACGCGGGTTCTCAGTGGCCCAGAACGAAAATCTTATTTAGTTACGAGTACGTATCCACTGAGATGAAAATGGGCCTCGTTGCTCATAATAAATAAACGAATTAAACACAGTACGACATTTTTCAGCTCATTTATTTGGAACTGAATTCTGACAATTACACCTGAAAGTAGCCCCAAAAATAAGAACTTCTGCATCATTCGTTTTGTCAAGTTGGCTGTAAATATAATTTAATGGCCATACGAATTTTTTTGTTCAAGGTGGATTTTTATCACTTTTTGTATATTTTAACATGGTTATAACTCGGTAGTCGTACGGAATATCTCTTTTGTTTCTAAAACAAAGTTGTAGATATTGAATAGGAAAAAAAGCGGAACAAACCTACCCGATAAAAGTGCATCGCAAAAATGCCCATTTCCCCACCATTTTTCCCCCATTTTCACCTTTTTTGATAAATAGCTGGAATATATCTTTTGTGTCTGAAACAAAGTTGTATTGTATTGAACAGGAGAAAAAAAAAGCGGAACAAACCTACCCGAAAAAAATTCATTGTTTGCGGAGGTTTTTTGATGGAATTCTAGAATTATGCAGTTTGAAGATGAAAGCACCGAAGATGAAGATGACACTGAAATTGGTGGACACACTGAAGAAAACATGCCCTTGAATTTATTTAGCAAATAAGGTGAAAATGGGGAAAAATGGAGGGAAAATGGGCATTTGTGCTATAATTAAGGAACTGGATGCACTTTTTCGGGTAGGTTTGTTCCGCTTTTTAACTCCTATTCAATATCTACAACTTTGTTTCAAACACAAAAGAGATATTCCGTACGGCTACCGAGTTATAATTGTTTTAAAATATACAAAAAGTGATAAAAATCCACCTTGAGCAAAAAAAAATCGTATGGCCATTAAATTATAATTACAGCCAACTTGACAATATGAATGATGCAGAAGTTCTTATTTTTTGGGGCTACTTTCAGGTGCAATTGTCAGAATTGAGTCCCAAAATCATGTGTTGTACTGTGAAATATACGAATTATTCCACAAAAGCCTCAAGAATGCATTCTTGTTCAGGAATATATACATACCATGGTTAGTCGACGTCTATTCTGGAAGTGTTTAGCATCTGCCGATGTGGTAAAAATATTTGACCGAGTCCCACATTTTAATGCACCGACTCAGTTTCTGAATCGAGTTAGTGATTTGCATCCATCTATCTCTCTATTTGTCCGTCTTTCCGTCTATCGGTGTGTCCATGTACACCATGTAATCAATGAATATATTTGGTTAAAATTTAGCAATATAAGCTTTTATCGACCACAGGATGAAGGCTATTCAGATTTGTGGAAATTGTGCATGTTCAGACCTATACCCCATACAAATAAACCCTACTATACGTACTAAATTTCTAGTAAGATTCGGATTATCATATATGTAGCTATAAAATTTGGTCTATGTGTATTTATTATACCAATATAATGCTAATTCCCTATCTTCACTTAAATCTATATAAAAAAAAATATTGCATACATTTGTTAAAATTTTTGTTTAATGTATGTTTTTGAGAAAAGTAATAGATTCTACTAAATATGGTCCATTTATTTATCTAGCCTCCATATAAAAGTAACATCACAGATACCACTACAATTTATTCTATGCTTATTTTCTATACCCAGTTATAACCTCAGCAAAGCTAGATCCAAGACCCTGTCTTTCGAAGCGCATGGTGTTGGGTATCGGATAGTCGATTTAGACTGTCTATAATTTTACTTATTTAATTAGTATTATTCCTAAAAACTCTACGTTATACGATTTAATCGAATAATTTTGTAATAATTCGTTGAAATACTTCTATTAAACCGCTTAAGAAATATTCGTTTAAATCGGGAAAAAATTTAACGGATGGATGATAATATCCTACACCACTTACTGAGTTAACTACCAAATATACACAAGCAATGCTCAATCAATATTGGACCATCAAAGCGACTTTTTGTTTATGTTTATATAAACTTCCTAATCAAATTTCATGTCGCAAATTGTAGGTTATTGAGGTATTAATATTGGTATTAATATTGGTGAAAATACTTATTATATCATATCAAAATACTCCTGCTGCATAATTGGCATCGAAACGTATGTACTGTCAGATTTTTCGCAGCTTTCGGGCGGGCTAACGACTAACAGCGTACAAGACCACATAGCAGGGTGATACACAGCAAGGATTAAATGAATAAGAATTAAAGCTCCAGCTTGAATAGTTTCCTTATTATTACACTTTATTTTAAAATTTTTCGATCTCACTCCTTACGATAATGAATAATAATAATAATACATATTGAATATGATAATTTTCTTTGAGAAATTTCTTAATTTACTGACTGGTACACAACTGATCGATCTGTAGTTAGATTAGTTTTAGTTAAGTTTTTAGATTATTTACTGAAAGTCATATCATATGATGTACCGTTTACATATGTGCTGTCACTTTTTTATCCATTTGTAATTCCGTATGTATGTCAAAATTATCATTTTACATACGATTCATAATTTTTGCTATCACACGTGCATATGGAAATGTAAACAACAGCTGATTTAATTTGTGAATTTACAAAAATTTATTGTTAAAAATGAATTTATATATTTTATATATTTTTTAATTGTTACTTAATATAAACAATGTATTTTTCTTTCAATATTAATCTTTATAATTTACTCTGATTTGCTTTCGCCACAAGCAGTGTTGTATTTTCATAAGTTTGTCATATGTTGTACATAAACAATGTTTCACACGATGTGTACAACTTTTGTTGTGGGAAAATTTGACAGTACCATATGTAAAAAAACACATCGTGTGATAGTACCGTTAGTTTTTTTTTAGGTTTTTGCAATAAAGAAATCAGTATTGCATATTTAGTTAATCAATCGTGATGTTTCTGAATATATAAACAGCCGATTTTAACTAATTTCAATAGCGATCGTCCATAATGACCGACAAATTTCAACACAATGTAATTATGTTTGCCACCTGTATTTTAATTACGGGGTTGACATGTACACATAGACACACAGCCAGACAAACAGACAAGAATATATTCGGTAGTTGCAAACAGCAGCTCAATCTCATGACAACCTGACCATGGGGTACAAAAACGAACATCTGGCAATATTTTGTTAAAGCTCTGTTTTTTTTTTAATTTTTCGTTACGTCACAATAAAACTGCTCGCTTTGTGTTATTTTTTTTTATATATTTTTTAATTTAGATATTTATATTTGTTGTGTAAAGAGTGTTGTGAAATTAAAAAGCAAAAAAAAAAACGTTAACCCACTATTCTCTAAATGGCGAATTTATTATATTTACTCTTTGGTTTAGCTCTTGAAATTTATTTTGCTTTAGCTCTTTTTTTTTAGTTTTACCGGCAAAATCTTCGACATCATAACCACTTTGTTTATGATTGTTATTTGCATTAAAGCCAAGAAAACAAACTTTTCAGTTTATTGTTTTAGAAGGAAATGACACGAAAAAAAGAATATAATCATATTTACGCGCTTTTTATGGGCTCAACGAAAAAACTATTGAGTTAGCGGATTTAATGGAAACGAAAAACAGTTTACTGTCAAATTGGACAAAGTCATCTCTATTTATACCCCATACCACTATGTGGTTTGGGTATAATGACTTTGTGCTGCTGTTTGTAACTACCAAAAATATTTGACCTAGACCCATCTTTTATTATACCGATCGGCTCAGAATCACTTTCTGAG